>CM031577.1:10940789-11237896 GCA_018467065.1 Ephestia elutella
ACTTATTAGTTATTTAACAACGATGAGATACACAATTACAATTCAAACTATGATTACAATTAAAATCAAACGCCACGCCGCGGGTACAAGCGAACGAACTATGCAAAATGGTGGCCGGAAAGAACCTGGCCGTTACTTCACGCGATACACGGCCTCGCGCGCGCGAAGTAATTTCGAAAATAATTTCCTAAAAGATTTTAATAATGGATTTTGGCATGAACAAAACGCCACGCCACGCGGCTACACACGAACCATGCAAAATGGTGGCCGAGAACCTGGCCGTTACTTCACGCGACACGGCCTCGCGCGCGCGAAAGTAATTTCCTAAAAGAAATAATGGATTTTACATACATACTTACATACATGAACCCTGAAAACATAACACTCCTTTTTTGGTCAGTCGTGTAATAAGTATATGTTCCCCGTCCGTAGTACACGGGCAGCCAGGAGAGCATGCTGCAGATGGAGGTGGATATGCTGCCGCAGCCGCCGCGCGCGCGCCAGGCCGCTCACGCTGGTAACTATACACTTGTAATTTATATATTTTTTCAATTTATCAGATAGGTCCCACTGCTGGACAAAAGCCTCCTCCTTATCTCTCCAACTACCTCTATCGCTCGCTAGCTGCTGCCAGCGCCTATCAAATGATACTAATTTATATCATCACACTTTTTTTTGTTTCGATTATTTCTTTCCACTTATCCACACATCACTCTCTACAATAAATCGATTGTATTAAAATACTAGCGTCGTCCCGGCGGAGGAGGGGAGGTATGAATTCCGAATTGTAGCATATGACACCAGGTATAATCCCGGTAACTTTCTACCTGTAGGTATACCAAAATTTCGTCAAAATCCGTTCAGTAGATTTTGCGTGATTGATTAACAAACTCACATTTTTGCATTTATAATATTTTAGTAGGATACATACTAAACACATTTTAAACTGTACTCAGCGAGTCTGTGCGGACATGCCTACATGTTCCTGGAGGTCGCCTCACAAGCAAAGATTAAAAAATGTGAAGATTGAATTTTAATGTATTCGTTTCTATTTTTTTTTTAATTTAACTAACATAGAGTGCAACTGTATATTGTCTGAAATAAATAAAAATTAATTTGCTGAATAAATATCTAATTATTTCCAGTTAACGAGCGACAACTCGTACTCGGAGGCGGCGAGCGAGCGCAGCAGCCGAGCGTCCTCGCCCGACGAGCTCGTGCCCACGCTGAGGAGGGAGCAGCCGCCACGGTGCACTTTCAGGTAATATCGCTGCCTTTTATTGGTCTCCTTCACTTAGAGTTCAAAGTACTGTGCCATACGTCTGTTTGCTAGGATACAGTGCCCTATGGCTTTCAGGTAATATCGCCTTTATTGTCCTTCACTTAGAGTTCAAAGTACTGTGTCATACGTCTGTTTGCTAGGATACGGTGCCCTATGGCTTTCAGGTAATATCGCCTTTATTGTCCTTCACTTAGAGTGCTGAGTAACTTGCTTCTGATCTTTATTGTTATTCATATAAGGATCAAATTTTAGTATAGTGGTGGGATCTAGAACAAACAATCAAGAAGAATAATTCTTCAAGGACAAATCTGTTCATCTTAGGCACAGAATAAGTAGGTAATAGTACTATAAATATACTATACTATAGAATAAGTAATAGGCCACTCACCGCCCCGCACTCATTTCAAATACCCATAATAGACATCACTGACACTTGAACGAGGGCTGGCGCGTAATCGCGCACTTTTCGCGCCAATTTGCTTGATAACCACGACACACAAGCAACCCTACTAAGTTTCACGCCTACATTTGCCTATGTAGAAGTAAATTTGCGAGCGTTGTATGGAGTGTCCGGGGTGTGCCCTAAGGTAGATGCTTGATCCTAAGGGTCAAGCAGCCATACAAGTCAACTTAAAAACAAGCGTCAACAGTCCCATTTTCTTCAATTTTTTTTTTCTCATTCCAGTACTGCGTCACCCTCGTCATCGGGCAGTGGTCGTGGCGAGAGTTCCCGCCAGGAGCCCCCCCCGCCCCCCGCCGCCGGCCAGCCAGTCTGAGCGGACCTCGTGCCAAACCAAACCCCAAGCTGGCAACACCACGCGAGCTTCACAGGGAAACACTGGCCACTTCCTTCTTCAAATTACAAAAGAAAATTTTGAAGCATAGACAATGGCGCGAACCTAGTGAAGTGAAACGTGTGCAAGACAGTGATGTGTTCATAAGAAAATAATAAAAAAAATACTCAAAAAAAAAACTAAAGTGGTTCGAACTTCCAGTGAGTTAGGTGGATGACACGTGATATTTTTTCTATTTTTAAGGACAGTATAGTTTTATATGGATAGTAAATAGACAGAAATCCGCTACTCCGCCTAGTCAACGAAATAGTAGTGTTCGCCTACGTTGTAGGAACATTGCCAGCTACCACCACCAGTCTGTTTCATTTGCTGATATATACGCCTTAATCGTATGCCAAAAAATCTCAACTAATTAATGAATTAATAAATTAGTTCGGTTGTTGAATTGTATGAAAAGCGACATTGATACGTATTTATACGGTGTACCTATAGTTTACCTTTAGGACAATTATTGAGAAAATTATTTCTGTGATCCAAATCGTTATACAGGTCCAAACTATTGACGAAAAATTTAATTTAATGGGCTAAATTAAACTGAATAATTTTACAAGAATAGATCAGCATTTGAGGCAAACTCTAATAGAATCAGAGACGTAGAGATGAAATTATTATTGAAAAAAAACCTAAATAAATGAAGTAATGCAACCTTTTGGAAAATCAGAAAAGTTTGTTATTACTTTGGTGATGTTTACAAAAATAGTTTGTATCTACGTTTTGATACGAAGGCTAATGAAGTAAATGTAAATTAGAATCTAAGAACTATGGATTTGTACATAAAATAATGAAATGTTTTACAAAACAAAAATAATCGAAAGCAGGACCAATTCACTTTGCACACAGCAATATCTTAAAGGTCCTACTTATGCAATTAGTTGCATTACTGGAATGGGACGAAGGTATAATAAAACAGAAGTATACACATTTTGTATATAATCCAGATTTTTGTGTTTGTAAGTACAGCAAGGAAACAACATACATGTAGCTTTTACTTAATACCCTGCGGTTGTGTGAATTGGTCAGTGCAATTTCAATCAAGGCGGTGGATGTCACAGAGGGTGGAAGTGAGACAAGGTGCAGGCTTCAGTTATCGAGCCACTGTACTTAAAATCGGTTCTTGATCTCATATTTTATGCTATATCCAGGCAAATGAAATAAACACAATAATGTTTACACTTGTAATAAGAAATCCAAAAGAAAAAAATATACTTTTAATTACTGTTTGTATATTTAACAAGATGTTAATAAATCCAAGGAACTGCATGATAAAGCATAAAGCTTTGTTAAATAAACTACCATAGACAATAACTTGCAATGTCAAGGGAAATTAAATGAATTATTCTTTACAAAACGGGACGAAATAGATGTAATTACAATTACATATATTAGACGTACTACAGAGACCAGAAGTTTTGTGTTGGTGATAACTGTGTTTTTTCATTTTTCATGTTGTATTACATAACGCTAGTATCAATAACCAATCATTTTGACGACTTATGCTTCTTCGTAGCTTGTTAATGAATATAACCGTATCATGTTTCGCCAATACTTGCATGTTTAAAAACGAAACTACATAAACAATTTTGTATTGTTTAAAGTTATTTAATAAACTTCATTTTTCTTGTTAGTACCCTTAATTTTCATAAAGGTGAATGTGGTAACAGTATCTTCCTTGAATTCTTACTTGATACGAATAGAGTAGTGGAAGGCACTGTGACTTACGATTGTGACTATAAGATAATAGTTTTATAAATCTAGTCTGAATTTGGTCGCTTTAAATTCAATTAAAATGTACCTTAATAATAAAAATTAACTTTGATTGTGTTTAAAGGCGACTTCGTCCATTCAAACTTTATTTTTAAGTAACAGAATATTATTTAGTATTTTAAGTGAGCATTTAAGTTATTACTTACAGTACACCTAAGGTACTTTACGATGTCCGACCGGATTTTATATTAACAAGGAGACTGGTATGTACTTTATAAATACAGATAAATCGTGTAAACATATTTACATTCCCTTATAAACGTTCTGTATGTGCTCCAAGTGTGTGTACAGCAAGTGTTGAAATAAAAACCAAAACAGTATTGAAATTTGTTTTTCATTCTAAATTATTTTAGACCCTATTTTTATCTAGGTAAAAATGCCTTCGCATACCGCTTCACTTCTGGACATGCCAATACTGAAGAGATGGGATCGGTGATAATTTTATGCTATTACTAATATATTGTAAGTAGATGATTTTGTTTAAGACTAATTAGGTATGACTCATATAATTGTACGTCCAAATTGGGCAGGACACGGCTGTACGATTTTATTGTAAGACCTTTTTACCTGTGATCCACAATAAAGATTATTTGATTTGATTTGATTTGAAGTTTCCACCAATCAGATGCTTATTGCCAAATTATATTAGACCCCTAGACCATACAAAAACCATGGATTTTTTTCGGCTCTCTTCGATGTAACGCGGTGCGGTTGTGTGGCATCTCTGTAATGGCTTTGTATTAAGTGAGAGAATAATGTTGTTATTATATTTTTTTCTAAATATTGGTCAAAGAAAGTATACAATTTTGCTATTTCGACTAGAGATGATGATAATGTGGTTAAAAGTGATTATGCGTTCAGTGAGAAATTAAGGTTCTCCACTGTTGGGTGATTGGGAGTGTCGAGTAGAACTGAGGAACAGGCTGAGTTGGAGGGAAACTCAAATGATGAAACATGGAATAACACTGTACTTTTTATCCCAAATTTCTCACGGAATCAGGAGTAGAAGAAAATAATAAAAAAATGTTCTTAGAAATGTTTTATTTTTAAGATATATACAGTACAATTCATCCACAGACATACATGAACTCGAAATAGAAAGACGTACACGAACCGAATTAACTAAAAATATCCTATAAATAATGCCTAGCTGAGTCTATGCATGATTGATTTATTTTGTTTAAAATACACAAATTACATCATGAATATAAACTAGAGTTTAAAAATTTACATAATTAATTACTTTATGTAGAGTAAGCTAAAAATCTAGCCCCTTTGTATACAAATGGGAATAGGCTCGGTTTATAACCAGCTTACCTATTCCGATGTATATATAGATGGGTAACCTCCCAGGTTAAAACCCGAGATTGGGTTAATAATACCAGTTATCACCCATTTCAGGCCATACATTGAAGTGGGTGATAACTGGGGTCGGGTGGTTACCCATCTATCTATAACTGTATACAATCACATTTAATTTTGAACCTACTTGACACTGATATTTCATTGTAAATGAGCACATGATGAAAATATTATTCTAATAATAACTTACTATATATGTATTTCATTTGCCAGTACATTCCAATAATACCTAAGATCTCAATCAAACTGCTACACCAATGAAACTTATTTTAAACAAAATCAATAATTTATTGATAACGTCTGAATTATATTTACATTATAATTATCACAATTATACTTTATTTTCAACTAAATAATGCCCTAATTTGCATTTTACTAAATGGAAACAGCAGAGCTTTGCATCGTTCACATAATTTTTTTGCTACGATTCTATATAAAACTATTTTTTTTTATTTCCTTCAATTTAGGTTAGGTCAACTTAAGTAAGGTACACGTTTAGCTATTTATCGGTAACTAGCTTACGCTCGCGGCTACGCCCGCGTGAATTTCCCACGGGAACAGTGCTTTTTCCCGCGATTTTCCGTACTTCTAGCAATGTGTATGTGAAATTTCAGGAAGATTGGTTCAGTAGATAAAGCTTGAAGATGTAACATACAAACAAACAAATCAACAAACAAACTCACTTTCGCATTTATAATATTAGTTAGGATTCATTATCATAATTAACGTAACATATTATTTAAAAAAAACATTTCCACTTATACATATAATCTTCACTCTTTCAGAATCATTCAACTGAATGTTTCTTTGCTTCTATAAACATTAACTATTACGAGATGATCGTATGCATCATATCTTTTTCATCAGATATGATGCAGTTGTATAAATCAGTCTTACCAAGACAGCATACAGAATTATCTACAAAATTCATTCGACTTGAGTGGCATTGCCCGCGACCTCCGTCACGCAGAACTCGTCGAAATCGAACGTAGATCATTTGTCCCACAGCCCGGCCTCCCTCATCTTGGTCTGGAAGTATTTTTCTAGCGTGTTTGCGCATCTGTATAACACATAATTTAATTACTTATTTATATTAACGTTATATATTAAAACTACATGATAATGATGGACCACTACGCTAGATGGCGGTAGTTGTCAAGTTACGTCAGATGTCACCAGTGTGTCTATAACACACTCGATAAGAAAAAAGAAGTAATGATTTAGTTACCTACTTAAATATTTTGGAAGGACCCACTTATGAATAAATGAACTTTTTATTGTATTAGCAATAAGTGAAATCCCATTTTCTTAAAAAGAAATATAAAATGAACCTATACATCTTGGCAATAAGTTTGAAATCCTACTTACCTATAGTAATCGATATAAAGTGAGATGAAATGAACCTTATAAATTGGCAATAAGGTCGAAATCCCACTAACCTGTAGTTTGTAATTCCACTTACCTGTAGTAATCGATATTAAGTGAGATGAAATGAACCTTATGGTTTGGCAATAAGGTCGAAATCGCACTAACCTGTGTGTGCGTTACCCTGGCAGGAAAGTGTGTCCTGGAGTTAAGTGAATGGAACCAAAATGTTGTGCGTAGTCTAGTGTACATGTGCCGCGAATAAAACTTTTGTGCGTCTTGTAGTTTAGGAAAAAAACGGAAATCTAGGATTCTGCTAGGGTAACGTCGTTCTAGCAGGAAAGTTCTAAACGAATGATCGGAGAGAGAAATATTCTGAGGGGGCAGAGAGCTTAGAGCTGTGCATTGACCTGGGCTGAAAAGATCATTTGTGCGTCTTCAGGTTTTCGGGATATTGCATTTCCTGCTGGAGTAACGTTTTGCAAAATCGTGGATCTCCTAGATCCATCGTATGTGCGCCTGTAAGATAAATATACATGAGTAGCTATTCATTTGTGCCCATCTGTGCCATAATTAGATTTAAGAAAATATTTATAATTTTTAAGTAATCGTGTTGTGTTTGAAATCACGAAAAAAAATCATAGCGCCTAAATGAAAAGACGTGTAAGCTCGCTGAAAACTGTATTCGATTCTTCTATACACCTATAATAACCACAAAAAGTTTCTGAAGTGCACATGTATTCATTATTGAATAATATTACTAAAAGACAAAATTAGGTGACTTAACTTTGAAGTCAACATACAAGAAACCGGCTTAACCCAATAAGTGTACGTGTGAACCAAAGATTAGTGTGTTCAGTCATATATTATCGTGGAAATTTTCAGTTCAAAATGTTAAGGATTTATGTAAATAAACACAAATCCAAAAACATATGAACAACGGCAGATTATCCGGCCAAATTAGAATGACTACAAAAAAGCGACGGTTTCATACATATCGATAACCTTCTCTATTGAACGTATTATACCTAAGCTGTTGGCCGTACAGTCGGTATCAAACGTCTGGCGGCAATTCCCAACTGGGAATTCCCGACAAAGTTTGAGGAAATAATTAAAAATCCTAACTATCCTAACTAATATTATTAATGCGAAAGTGAGTTTTTTTGTGTATTTACTTGTTTGTTTGTTACCTCTTCATGCTTTATCTACTGAACCATTCTTCCTAAAATTTCGCATACACATAGTTATATGTAAGTACTGAGAAGGGCATAAGATACCTGGGAAAAAGCACTGTTCCCGTGGGAAATTCACACGGGCGAAGCCGCGGGCAAAAGCTAGTATGGATATAAAATGCACAGCACATGCACGAAGTGGCCATATAAAATAAAAAAAGAGGTTTTTGAGTTGAAAATTATTATTTTCATTCTCTTATAGGTAATTTTAATAGTAAATATTATGGCATCAAATCACAGATCAAACTACTACTGTGACACAGGGAACAGTGCTTTTTCCCGGGATGAAAGGTACCTTATGTTCTTCTCAGTACTTCTAACTATGTGTATGCGAAATTTCAGGAAGACTATTTCAGTAGATAAGGCATGAAGAAGTAACAAACAAACTGATTTGACACCGTAGATGCCTCGGTGGTCCAGTAGTCAAAGCATAAAATGTCTCATGATCTGCTGGGTACTTTATATCTACCAAGCATATATTGCTGAAAGGATTTCCAGTCTTATTGGGATATTGCATTTTTAAATTAACTGCTCTAACCGAAAACAAAAATGACTCAATGACTTTGGACTGCACTTTTAGCTGTGGGTCTCGAACAATAAAATAATATTTACTTACTACTAAAGAAAACCAAATGCCTTCCTTTCTAACCATCGGTAACTTAAATATTTACTTACCATTGCAGATTATTCCATTCCAAGTTCATAAACTTTTAACCAACATCTAATTAGTAAACAAACGCAACTGCGCAACAGGATCCATTGCACTCCATAGCGTCATAACATACAACATGCACGCGTGATGCATGCAACGCAACGCACCAAACTGTTTACCAAGAGAAAAGATGACTCACTTCTAGTAAAAAGCAAAATACATCGCATTATTAAAAATAGAATGACGATTATATATCTATCTCTGTCCCACTTATACCATTTTGGTTACTAGTTATCTCACTTTCTTCACGCTAGCTAGAGCAAAGCAAAGCGACTCCCTCTCTATTGTTTTTATTATCCGTAGACAGAAAACTAATTCAACGTCATCGGGTGCCGCGCGGAGGAAGGAAACATCGGTAGGTGTGCAGAATTGTACGACTCGACATGGAAGAAGAACTTTTACAGTAGCCATAGCCATAAACTTTCACATTTAAAAAACACATTTTGTATTTTTATAGTAGGTACCTAATCTACCTATTTCGACAAATACGGAACACGACCTTAACTTTTATACAAATCCCTATTTAACAACAATACATATTTTTTTATTATTCCCACTAATTCCCACAAATAAAGTTACAGGTTGGCATTTGCTAATAAACGTTTGAATGCGACTGTACGAACAGCTTAGGTATAATACGGTTAATAGAGAAGGTTATCGATATGTATGAAACCGTCGCTTTTTTTGTAGTCATTCTGATTTGGCCGGATAATCTGCCATTGTTCATATGTTTTTGGATTTGTGTTTATTTACTTATATCCTTAACATATTGAGCTGAAAATTTCCATGATAATATATGATTGAACACACTAATCTTTGGTTCACACGCACACTTATTAGGTTGAGCCGGTTTCTTGTATGTTGACGTCAAAGTTAAGTCACCTAATTTTGTCTTTTAGTAATATTATTCAATAATGAATACATGTGCACTTCAGAAACTTTTTGTGGTCATTGTAGGTGTATAGAAGAATCGAATATAGTTTTCAGCGAGCTTACATGTCTTTTCATTTAGGCGCTATATTTTTTTTTCGTGATTTCAAAGACAACGCAATTACTTAAAAATTATAAATATTTTCTTAAATCTAATTATGGCACAGATGGGCACAAATGAATAGCTACTCATGTATATTTATCTTACAGGCGCACATACGATGGATCTAGGAGATCCACGATTTTGCAAAACGTTACTCCAGCAGGAAATGCAATATCCCGAAAACCTGAAGACGCACAAATGATCTTTTCAGCCCAGGTCAATGCACAGCTCTAAGCTCTCTGCCCCCTCAGAATATTTCTCTCTCCGATCATTCGTTTAGAACTTTCCTGCTAGAACGACGTTACCCTAGCAGAATCCTAGATTTCCGTTTTTTCCTAAACTACAAGACGCACAAAAGTTTTATTCGCGGCACATGTACACTAGACTACGCACAACATTTTGGTTCCATTCACTTAACTCCAGGACACACTTTCCTGCCAGGGTAACGCACACCTAACCTGTAGTAATCGATCTCTGGCGAGTTGTACAGCCGGCAGTTGGTGAATATCCGATATGTGTTGGCATTAAGTTTGTAATTCCACTTACCTGTAGTAATCGATATCTAGCGAGATGAAATGAACCTTATAGATTGGCAATAAGGTCGAAATCCCACTAACCTGTAGTAATCGGTCTCTGGCGAGTTGTACAGCCGGCAGTTGGTGAATATCCGATATGTGTTGGCATTAAGTTTGTAATTCCACTTACCTGTAGTAATCGATATTAAGTGAGATGAAATGAACCTTATGGATTGGCAATAAGGTCGAAATTCCACTAACCTGTAGTAATCGGTCTCCGGCGAGTTGTACAGCCGGCAGTTGGTGAATATCCGATATGTGTTGGCATTAAGTTTGTAATTCCACTTACCTGTAGTAATCGATATTAAGTGAGATAAAATGAACCTTATAGATTGGCAATAAGGTCGAAATCGCACTAACCTGTAGTAATCGATCTCTGGCGAGTTGTACAGCCGGCAGTTGGTGAATATCCGATATGTGTTGGCATTAAGTTTGTAATTCCACTTACCTGTAGTAATCGATATTAAGTGAGATGAAATGAACCTTATGGATTGGCAATAAGGTCGAAATCCCACTAACCTGTAGTAATCGGTCTCCGGCGAGTTGTACAGCCGGCAGTTGGTGAATATCCGATATGTGTTGGCATTAAGTTTGTAATTCCACTTACCTATAGTAATCGATATTAAGTGAGATAAAATGAACCTTATAGATTGGCAATAAGGTCGAAATCCCACTGACCTGTAGTAATCGGTTTCCGGCGAGTTGTAAAGGCGGCAGTTGGTGAATATCCTCGTCATGTCGGCCGTGAACAGCCGCCGCGACACGTAGTAGCGGGACTTCAAACGTTCGCCCATAGTGCGCAGGTCTGAATATAAACATATACATTTATTTAAAAAAATAAATGTAAATAATTTAATGTATTTAATTTCATAAATGGAGGGAGGAGGGAGGCCTTTGCCCAGCAGTGGGATCTAAACGGCTGAATAATTATTTTATACTAGCCTGTGCCCTTAACTTTGTCCGCGCGTAATTTACTATTGTAAATATCTCAGGTTCTAAGCGAAACCTACGCCAGATTTTAAGGTCCTGTAGTTTTTGCGTGATTCGCGTACAAACTTACAGACAGAGAGACAGACAAAAATTAAAAAAATGGTTTTGGCTTCTATTGGCCCTATAAAGACCTGTCATAGTTTGTTGTCATAAATATATCCTATGTTACTGTACAGACACAGACCAGTTACAGTTTTATTATATGTTTTGATACAGGGTAAATTTTGGTTAAGCCAATCAGTCATAAACAGTCAGCCAATGTGCAGGTTTTCTCACGATGTTTTCCTTCACCGGAAGCAATTTACATAGATAAAGATTATGACATGAGATTACTTACCCATAGGATATTTGATGTGATCGTAGTAATCTGGCACCTCGGCCTTGTCGACTGGCTTGAGGAAGGGCCACGCCGCTGCGTGGTTGCGAACCTGGACATTATGATATAATGATTATTAGATTGAGCGTTCACTTGGTTTGAAATAACAAAAAGGTTTTAGGTTTAATTTCCAGATAGGTATAAGTACGGATTTATTGAAGAACCTGTGTGCTTTAAAAACGAAAAACATAAACAGTAATTTGAGAATCGCACTTTTTCAAACGTTTTAACTACAGCAAAAAAATATTGCTACTGAGAACACATGATATTTTAACTAGCAATATTTTTTTTATTTGTATTCTTTAAAGCAAATCCTAAAACCGCCGCATTTCAAAACGGCCCTGTTTTTGATAACAGCTAGCTGGTAATGTATTACGGTGGATTATACGATCCGACTGAGATCATAGTTAGAATTTTTTTTTAAATTTTCCTTAGAGACACAGACAGCTGAGGTACCCTAGAATTTGTGAACAATCTGTAAATTTTTTTTTAACTTGGAGCACACTTATGAACGTTTTGGGCTTCATTTGACAATCAAGTTTGTAAGTCTATTAAAGACTGATTAATTTTTTCTGTGGGATCGACCTCGGATCGAGTCCACGGGGACGCTAGCACCTGTAGCTGTGAGTACACACACACACTCACCGCGAGCAGCACGTTCCTGAGCGCGGCGAGGTTACCGTCGACCTCGGATCGAGTCCACGGGGACGCTAGCACCTGTAGCTGTGAGTACACACACACACTCACCGCGAGCAGCACGTTCCTGAGCGCGGCGAGGTTACCGTCGACCTCGGATCGAGTCCACGGGGACGCTAGCACCTGTAGCTGTGAGTACACACACACACTCACCGCGAGCAGCACGTTCCTGAGCGCGGCGAGGTTACCGTCGACCTCGGATCGAGTCCACGGGGACGCTAGCACCTGTAGCTGTGAGTACACACACACACTCACCGCGAGCAGCACGTTCCTGAGCGCGGCGAGGTTACCGTCGACCTCGGATCGAGTCCACGGGGACGCTAGCACCTGTAGCTGTGAGTACACACACACTCACCGCGAGCAGCACGTTCCTGAGCGCGGCGAGGTTACCGTCGACCTCGGATCGAGTCCACGGGGACGCTAGCACCTGTAGCTGTGAGTACACACACACACTCACCGCGAGCAGCACGTTCCTGAGCGCGGCGAGGTTACCGTCGACCTCGGATCGAGTCCACGGGGACGCTAGCACCTGTAGCTGTGAGTACACACACACACTCACCGCGAGCAGCACGTTCCTGAGCGCGGCGAGGTTACCGTCGACCTCGGATCGAGTCCACGGGGACGCTAGCACCTGTAGCTGTGAGTACACACACACACTCACCGCGAGCAGCACGTTCCTGAGCGCGGCGAGGTTACCGTCGACCTCGGATCGAGTCCACGGGGACGCTAGCACCTGTAGCTGTGAGTACACACACACACTCACCGCGAGCAGCACGTTCCTGAGCGCGGCGAGGTTACCGTCGACCTCGGATCGAGTCCACGGGGACGCTAGCACCTGTAGCTGTGAGTACACACACACACTCACCGCGAGCAGCACGTTCCTGAGCGCGGCGAGGTTACCGTCGACCTCGGATCGAGTCCACGGGGACGCTAGCACCTGTAGCTGTGAGTACACACACACACTCACCGCGAGCAGCACGTTCCTGAGCGCGGCGAGGTTACCGTCGACCTCGGATCGAGTCCACGGGGACGCTAGCACCTGTAGCTGTGAGTACACACACACACTCACCGCGAGCAGCACGTTCCTGAGCGCGGCGAGGTTACCGTCGACCTCGGATCGAGTCCACGGGGACGCTAGCACCTGTAGCTGTGAGTACACACACACACTCACCGCGAGCAGCACGTTCCTGAGCGCGGCGAGGTTACCGTCGACCTCGGATCGAGTCCACGGGGACGCTAGCACCTGTAGCTGTGAGTACACACACACACTCACCGCGAGCAGCACGTTCCTGAGCGCGGCGAGGTTACCGTCGACCTCGGATCGAGTCCACGGGGACGCTAGCACCTGTAGCTGTGAGTACACACACACACTCACCGCGAGCAGCACGTTCCTGAGCGCGGCGAGGTTACCGTCGACCTCGGATCGAGTCCACGGGGACGCTAGCACCTGTAGCTGTGAGTACACACACACACTCACCGCGAGCAGCACGTTCCTGAGCGCGGCGAGGTTACCGTCGACCTCGGATCGAGTCCACGGGGACGCTAGCACCTGTAGCTGTGAGTACACACACACACTCACCGCGAGCAGCACGTTCCTGAGCGCGGCGAGGTTACCGTCGACCTCGGATCGAGTCCACGGGGACGCTAGCACCTGTAGCTGTGAGTACACACACACACTCACCGCGAGCAGCACGTTCCTGAGCGCGGCGAGGTTACCGTCGACCTCGGATCGAGTCCACGGGGACGCTAGCACCTGTAGCTGTGAGTACACACACACACTCACCGCGAGCAGCACGTTCCTGAGCGCGGCGAGGTTACCGTCGACCTCGGATCGAGTCCACGGGGACGCTAGCACCTGTAGCTGTGAGTACACACACACACTCACCGCGAGCAGCACGTTCCTGAGCGCGGCGAGGTTACCGTCGACCTCGGATCGAGTCCACGGGGACGCTAGCACCTGTAGCTGTGAGTACACACACACTCACCGCGAGCAGCACGTTCCTGAGCGCGGCGAGGTTACCGTCGACCTCGGATCGAGTCCACGGGGACGCTAGCACCTGTAGCTGTGAGTACACACACACACTCACCGCGAGCAGCACGTTCCTGAGCGCGGCGAGGTTACCGTCGACCTCGGATCGAGTCCACGGGGACGCTAGCACCTGTAGCTGTGAGTACACACACACACTCACCGCGAGCAGCACGTTCCTGAGCGCGGCGAGGTCGGCGTCGGGGGGCGCGGCGGGCGGCGCGCGGGGGAGGGGACGCCATCCCGTCTCGCGCAGGCCGGGGATCGACTCCACGGGGATGCTGCGCACCTGGGGTTGGGAGGATTGGATTATTCACAAATCCTAAGCATAATCTTAAGCTGGCCAGGATCCAGGTTCAAATCCTACTCGTGCAAAATGAGTTTCCAAACCAAACCACTCTCGATACATTTGACTAGACTAGACAGACATTCGGTGGACCGACGACCTGGTGAAGGTCGCGGGATGCGCATGGATGCGGGCAGCGCGGGACCGGTCGTTGTGGAAATCCTTGGGGGAGGCCTTTGTCCAGCAGTGGACGTCTTTCGGCTGAGAGAGAGAGAGAGAGAGAGACAGACATTATTGAAAAATCTCCGAATATTCTTTCCTAATTTTTTTAAATTACATTGTTAACCCAATCCAGGTAAATCCAATACTGTTCAAACACTTACCCCTTCTTTGAAACAGGTAAGACCAGGATGGATTTTTCTGACTTCCTTCTGTCGCATGTCTATTAATTTTTTCACGATCTGAAATAAATATTTTCATTATCAGTTTAGGTAAGTACCTATTCAACATAAGCAGGAGTGAAGAACTTAAAAAATAAACTTCTGTATGTTAATTAATACAACATATCCGTATGTTATTTTATTACGCAAGTAGTAAAAAAAATAGTGTAGAGCGACAATCCTACCATCCTATAAATGCGAAAGTTTGGATGTGAGTTTGTGAGGATGTTTGTTACTCAATCACGCAAAATCTACTGGACGGATTTCGATGAAATTTAGTATACGGGTAGAAAAATACCGGGAATAGTACATAGGGTACTTTTTTTCCGAAATTCCCACGGGAGTGAAGCCCCGTAGTTTTATTGACAGTAACACAAACGCCATCTATCGTGAAATACCTCTTGCGGATGACACCGATGAAAACTGCGACTTCAGAACTGTTTTATCGACAGTACCACAATGAACCTCTGAAATGCTGACTCTGCGCGTCGCGTGCGTCTCAGTGCGGCAACACATGATCTGTGTTGCTCTGACTTTACTCATTGTTTTCTAATTTTCTACGTTAAATCAATGTGTATAAAGGAGAAACTTGTTCGTATCGAATCCTGAATAAATGAGCTAGCCAATCACATCATTCAAACATTCACGCCCATGTCAAAATTGTTTACAAAGCGCACTTGAGCCACACTTGAAGGTCGATGACGTCAGCGACGCGCGGTAGGTATTCGTTCACAATAAAAGTGAAAAATAAGTAATTTTACCCCTAAAATATAAGTAAATAATTATGTTTTGTTGTAGAAAACTTGTTAGTGTACCTATCCATACTAATATTATAAATGCGAAAGTTTGGATGTGAGGTTGTGAGTCTGTGAATTTGTGAGGATGTTTATTACTCAATCACGCTAAAACTACTGGACGGATTTCGATGAAATTTGGTACAGAGGTAGATAATGACCTGGAATAGCACATAGGTTACTTTTTTTCCCGGGAAAAAGCACTGTTCCCGTGGGAAATTCACGCGGGAGAAGCCGCGGGCAAAAGCTAGTATTTAATAAAATATTATATATTACAAGAAAAAATCATAAAGTTTTAGCTTACTCAAGTTTTTTTCCTACATTTACGTAATGTAATACTTGCTCAATGTATATCAGTTTGAAGAAAATTTTGTTGTGAATACGAATTACAAAGTGTTATTTGCGATAAATAGAATATTTTCAAGAAATTCAATATATTTTACGCAGTGCTCCAAGGCACGCACACATACACAAATCGTAATGGCGGACCACATGTATATACACTGTTGACGCGTGCAGATCTGTGCTCCAGCAGTAACGTGAATTTAGATTCGCACAGGTCTGCGTTCCCGCAGATAGCGTGAAGTTAGTTTGGCACAGATCTGCGTTCCCGCAAACGAGTGTATGGTATTATGCACGCACACATTCACACAATAACAGGCTAACCGTAGATTTTTTTGCCAACTTCAGCATTTATTATTATAAATATTTTATACTAGCTTTTGCCCGCGGCTTCGCCCGCGTGAATTTCCCACGGGAACAGTGCTTTTTCCCGGGATAAAAAGTAGCCTCATGTGCTATTCCAGGTCATTATCTACCTCTGTACCAAATTTCATCGAAATCCGTCCAGTAGATTTTGCGTGATTGAGTAACAAACATCCTCACAAACTCACAAATTCACAAACTCACATCCAAACTTTCGCATTTATAATATTAGTATGGATATGGATGTAAACCCTCATTGGATCATAGACTAAACAAAAGATAATTTCTTTGGCCGCACTATACAATAATTTGTGGTAGCAATACTAAGTTGGAACTGTCAACAAAACTGTACAGAAAATATGTTTAGCAGTGACGTGTCTTCAGTTCCTATTTTCAGTTTTTACGTACAATCACTATTGGAAATACTATTTTTTTTACTGTTTACTTGTAGATGAATACACTATATACGTTAGTTATTAGTTTCCAGTGTCTAAAGTCAAGTGATAATGTATTGTGAGCTTCGGAAACATAGGTTATGAAAATGGTGATAATGGCGTATGACTGAATGTTTTCGTGCAATTTCAAAGTAATCAAATAAAGTAAAAAGTAGTTCCATCTTTTGTAAAAACATAGAAAATACTCTTCGAATGGATAGCTTAGATATCGTAATACATAATCAAGTAAAGGAAAATCAAAAAATATAAAGAACTTATTTTATTTATCAATTATTTTACAAGTGGTGAGAATTTCGGCAACACTTACAACTTTACGGGGTATTTATACAGAAATAAAATAGAGTTTTCCTAAAAAAGGGAAAGCAGGATATTAACTATCTGACTATAGAAATCAATAGTTATTTTGTTCAATACAATACAAATAAGTGTAATATTGAACTTTTTTGTGGAAAATTGTGGAAAATTCGGCGTACTCATTTTCCGACGAAAAGTCGCCGCTAATGGTGTGCGAAAAGTATCGCAACGCCGACGCAGCTCAAAGGTGAATCGTGCAAATGATGTACAGCGCCATCTATGTTGCGTGAACCATACCTACCTCCTTCTGCTTGCGGATGACGCCGGTAAAAACTACAACTTCAGAACTATTTTATCGACAGTAACACAAATGATGTACAGCGCCATCTATGTAGCGTGATCCATACCTCTTTCTGCTTGCGGATGACGCCGGTGAAGCGCGTGTACACGATGCGGGGGTTGAGTTCGCAGTGCATGAGGGTGGCGCCCTCGTAGTCCTTGATGTAGCCCTGGTACATGGCGCGCGGCAGCTTGATGTCCTTGCTGAAGCCCTGCTTCTTGAAGTAACCTGTCAATAATGTATAAATCAAGTTAGTCTGGACATGCTATTTATTTAGACACAGTGGCATAGCGTGGGCGGACAATGGAATTAGGGCTTTGGTACAAATCGCCATTCGCCGTGCCAAATTCTGCCTACCTGTGAGGGTACAAAATTTTGGGATTATTGCATTCCTAATGGTGTTGCCCGGGGCGGTCTATCTCCCCGCCTCCCCCTCGCTAATCCATACTAATATTATAAATGCGAAAGTTTGGATGTGAGTTTGTGAATTTGTGAATTTGTGAGTTTGTGAATTTGTGAGTTTGTGAGTCTGTGAGTTTGTGAATTTGTGAGTTTGTGAGGATGTTTGTTACTCAATCACGCAAAATCTACTGGACGGATTTCGATGAAATTTGGTACAGAGGTAGATAATGACCTGGAACTTTTTATCCCGGAAAAAATGGTTCCCGTGGGCATGGGATACCAATTATAGTAACGCCATCTATTATTTGACAAAATAGACGTCATGTCAAAATGACGTTACGTCAAAGTGACGTTACGTCAAAGTGACGTTACGACAGCCTCCCCACTACTTCCATATAAAATGGGCCGTTGCACCGGGCGGCCGGCAGTATGCCCGGATACGTCGAGGTGTGCGGACCGCTGCTGAGTGCACGGACTAATGCACTCTGCTCAAACTTCTATATATTATGTGTGAAGGGGCATCAGTGAGTTTGTTGTGATATACATTGCGTGCGGAGGCGGGGCGCGCAACATAGCCGTATAAGGTACACTACATTTTTTCCATTACATCTAATTTGTCGTTAGAATGCGCTTTAATTAAATACTTGCCTTTAGTTCTCACGGCCTGCCACGAGATTTTTACCGCGACTTAGACTTTACCGCGGATAAGTTCTTTCAATATTTTTTCGCGAAGAATGTTCTTTCGAGTAATATTTTTATAAATGTTTATGTATACCATATAGTGTAGCGAAAACAGAAGCGCCACAGAATAGTAAGTAGTACTAACGTACATATCGGTCACTCACCACCCCGCATTCATTTTAAATACCGCGCCCCATCACGCCCAGCACTTCGCTGTAGACATCACTGACACGGTTTAGGCGCGATTGGTCCAAAGTTCCAAAAAATGGTCAATTCGCGGTTGGTTCAATTCGCGGTTGGTCTAAAAATAAACAATGTTTTTGAAACTGTAAATTTTTTGATTGTTAAATTTTGTATTTAAGAAGCTAAGATCATATAGTAGTACTTAGGTTTAGGTTTTTTTTTTTAGACCGCCCGGAAAGACCTTGAGGGCTGAAAAGAAGTTAGGTTCAGGTTACTTTTTATGACCTGTTGGCACGTTTTTTTATTATTTTATATCTTTATCAATATATCTATCTATATATCTATCTATACGTTGTAAGGTAACGATTGAAATTTTCGCGCCATTATGATTGAAAATCACGACACGCACGCAAGCAGCCTTACTAAATTTCATGCACACATATATATGCGAGTGTATAAACGGTATTTGCCTATGAATTTGTAATTTTGCCTATTTGCTATTTTACCTATTTTTCAACTCGCTCCATCGTGAATAAAGTGCTAACTCGCGCTCAAGCAATAGTTTCACAGGGGCGGGATAATTATTAATCCTTTTTTGCCGCGGGCGAAGCCGCGGGTAACAGCTAGTAGACAGTAAATAAAAGGGGCTAAAAAGCCATCGTCATTTTAATCTATTATTTTTTTTTTAATTGCAATTGTTGTGGCGAAATCTACCGCGCCTCAAGAACAGTGCCATCCATAACAGTTGACATCATCAAGGTACATAATGCACAAGACAGATGGCGCTATGATTGACTGAAACGAGGTGTTGATATCGCAAGATTGGTTGGAAGCTTGAGATTATAAGGTGCGTGCCTAGCTTTTTACTTGCTCGAGCCTCGCGCATCTCTCGAAGTAAATAACAATTATGAGTGACACAAAAATTCGCCTCAGTTTCATAAAATTTTGAATATATTTCGCCTGCGTTTCATACTACACGCTTTTGTCCTGTAGTGACTACATTATATTTGTTGCTCGTTCTAGAGATAGAGAGTAGACAACATACCGATAGCGAACTCATCAGCGAAGGTGAGGAAGTGCAGTATGTTGTTGCGGATGTGGTGGTCCTTGAGGTGGTTCATGAGATGTGTACCGTAGCCTTTCACTTGCTCGTTGGACGTCACCGCGCAGAACACTATCTCGCTGAAACCCTGCGGAAATATTGTCAATTGTTATAAATCATATAACAAGTTAATTATTAAAAATAAAAAACACGACTGACAACTCACATAGTCTATGTCATTCGGGCTAATGCAAGGAATCTAAAAATACCTTTCACATCAAAATATGTTAAGCCGTTCAAGACTTAGGTGGAATAAAGAAATTACATACATACATGAACCCTGAAAACATAACACTCCTTTTTTGGTCAGTTGTGTAAAAATTAGAGGTCAACTTTTGGGTTTTAAAATAATAAGACCGGACCAATGTCTGAAATAAAAACACTATATCCGGAATTATCTCCGTCAATATAATTTCTTTATTGTATATGTCGCAGCCAACTAGCCTCTTCACTAATCTAGTTGGCATCTAGTCTACAGGATTACTGGTAAGTCGACCTACATCCGGTAAGAGGTGTTAGCATAGTATTGGTCAATTTGCCCCTATTGCCCTATCCAAAAATTAACATTTTAGATATTTCACATTTTAAGTATTTTTAGAAAAGTCACTTTCAAAAAAGGAATACAAGATCTACGTAATATTTTGTCGTGTATTCCTTTTTCTTAAATCCTACCTAGGTTTTTTTAAATAATAATAAAAAAAAAAAATTAAATCACCTCATTTCCTAAACATTTGAAAATGAACTTTATTCAAACAAATAAAGGTTAGTTTTTAAATATTTATATGTTATGAAATGAATCGTATTCTGATTTATCAAAGTATTAGTTATTTGACGCGCATAGTAAATTTTAAATTTTAATAAACAAACTGCGATATGATTACCTGTGACCGGAAAGTCCTGAAACATATGCCGCCAATGGGGCGCCCTTCTTTGATCAAAGCCAATGTTTTGTGTTTTCTGTAAATAAAATTAATATTTTCAGATCAAATGTGGTTTTAGAAATTTCCGCCGTTCAAATAAACATACAAATTCTTCAGCTGTATTATATTATTATTGTATATCGATGGCTTAGAGTGAAAACCTCGGATATGCAACTATTGGTATTTTTTTTTAGTACTAGCTTTTGCTCGCAGCTTCGCCCGCGTGAATTTCCCACGGAAACAGTAATTTTTCCGGGATGAAAGGTACCCTATGTCCTTCTCTAACTACGTGTATGCAAAATTTCAAACAGATTGGTTCAGTAGATAAAGCGTGAAGAGGTAACAAACAATCAAACAAACTCACTTTCGCATTTATAATCTTAGTTGGGAATAGCATACTTTTGAAAAGAAAACAAGAGGAAATCGCTAGTCTCTGCCACGGGAAAAAGGCTTGATAATATGTATGTGCAATGTATGAAAAAACTTCGCAGGATATCTTTTTCAAAAGTGTATATGTTCGTATGTTTATTTGAACGCGGTAATCTCTGGAACTGAACGGAAGCCATCGATAGGTGTAATAACGAATTATTTCAAAGCGGCAATTCATGAAAATAAATTAATTTGTTAAAAATAGTAAATAATAGTTTCCTACTTACGGGTCAAATACCAACTGCGATATGTACTCTTTGGTCATTTCCGGTAACTGGTGGGAGAACACGTTGTGCAAGCCTGTAGAAAAATATCATAAATGTATGTGTATGTATATCATTATATATACATTGTATACATTTGGAAATACTAAACCGTCTAAACCTCAATTTTCGGCTATATCTTGTTTTTAAGTTTGAACCAAAATACAAGTTTTTCTCTTATAGAATAATAAGGCTAGATGCGCCTCAAGACTTCGCTTATGTGGTAATAAGGGACTGGCCAACATTTTCGATGTCCCTTTAAAATATCTCACAATAATAGAATTATCAATAGAAGAATCACATCAATAACCAAAGTATTTCCCAAGATATATAACAAAAAACAATTCACATTTTGAAGCGATATTTGGACGATACCAAAACGCCTCATACTAAACATACATTCATATGACGTCATTTCATGCTAAAAAGTCGCAAAATGTTCTATTATATGCATTTTATAATAAAGTTACATATTTTTAACAATTCGCATATCTTGTCCGGTTCCCTGTTCTGGGGTAAAACAACCCTAAGACCTACCGTTTCAAACCGTGGTGGTGGTTTCTCTAACCGTGTAGGTATCAAAATTCATCCAGGAGATTTTGCGTGATTGAGTAACAAACGTACTCACCTAACCTTAATTTTAACCGTGGCAACCTTAGCTTTAAGTAATTTTATGACGTTAACTAACTAAAAACAAGAATGTGTCGATTTATAAGTGCTATTTTTAAGCCTATATAAATGAATAAGAAGACGTCAGGCAGAATATTTGGGACATGTGTTACGACACGACAGATATCAGCAACTTATTATGATGGGCAAAATAGAAGGCAAGAGACGTGCTGGAAGACGCAAAAAATCATGGCTGAGGAACATACGCGAGTGGACCGGAGTCACCAGGGTTGAGGAGCTGTTTCGCATAGCGGCGAACTGAGAAGAGTTTGCGAAACTGACGGCCAACCTCCAAAAATGGAGAGGCACTACAAGAAGAAGAAATAAAAATAATTGACTTTGACTCATATCCAAACTTTCGCGTTTATAATAGGAAGCAGTATTTACCAATAAGCCAAAGCATGGTCTGTTTGTCCACGCATCCAGTGAGAGAGTTTCCTATCACGTGAAACTCTATCATCTTGCGGTGCTCCTCAGACTTGGCGGCCTCGTCCCGGGGCGCTTGCATTTGGAATAAGGCCTGCAAATTAACAGTATTTCGTGTTAGTATCATACATTATGATGTATCATGGTCACTTAAATAAATGGTTTTTTTTCATTAATTCTAGCACTTCTATCAATATCACTCTCTCTCTCAGCCGAAAGACGTCCACTGCTGGACAAAGGCCAAACATTTCCACGTTGACCGGTCCTGCGCTGCCCGCATCCATGCGCGTCCCGTGACCTACACCAGGTCGTCGGTCCAAGTGGGAGGCCTGCCAACACTACGTTTTCCGGTTCGTGGTCGCCACTCGAGAACTTTTCTGCCCCAACGGCTATCTGTTCTACGAGCTATGTGCCCCGCTTACTGCCACTTAAGTTTGGCAATTCTGCGGGCTATGTCGGCCTATGTATGTACACTAGTATCATACATTATGAAACTGCTGTAGCGTTATTAATGAACGGATTTCAATCATATTTGAAGGGAATAATGTACGTCGGTCTCCCCACAGGTTGTTGTGAAAAAAAATCAAAAAGGGGGCAAAACGGGGAAGTTTGTCGTGGCCAAGAGACGGAGCTACGTCCGCGAGGTTTACTGATCACAGAACCACTAGTGGTAGTATTCCTTATGCAGTGGGGACAATGTCTAATGATGGTATTCATACTCACATCGGGCCCACACATATAGTTGGGGTCGTTGATGGTGGCCACGATCTCAGCGACAGTCTGTTCGCTGACGTCATCGCCAGCTTCATCCGCCACTCTGCGTCGTTTGTAACAGTAGGTCATGTACTCACATCGGGCCCACACATATAGTTGGGGTCGTTGATGGTGGCCACGATCTCAGCGACAGTCTGTTCGCTGACGTCATCGCCAGCTTCATCCGCCACTCTGCGTCGTTTGTAACAGTAGGTCATGTACTCACATCGGGCCCACACATATAGTTGGGGTCGTTGATGGTGGCCACGATCTCAGCGACAGTCTGTTCGCTGACGTCATCGCCAGCTTCATCCGCCACTCTGCGTCGTTTGTAACAGTAGGTCATGTACTCACATCGGGCCCACACATATAGTTGGGGTCGTTGATGGTGGCCACGATCTCAGCGACAGTCTGTTCGCTGACGTCATCGCCAGCTTCATCCGCCACTCTGCGTCGTTTGTAACAGTAGGTCATGTACTCACATCGGGCCCACACATATAGTTGGGGTCGTTGATGGTGGCCACGATCTCAGCGACAGTCTGTTCGCTGACGTCATCGCCAGCTTCATCCGCCACTCTGCGTCGTTTGTAACAGTAGGTCATGTACTCACATCGGGCCCACACATATAGTTGGGGTCGTTGATGGTGGCCACGATCTCAGCGACAGTCTGTTCGCTGACGTCATCGCCAGCTTCATCCGCCACTCTGCGTCGTTTGTAACAGTAGGTCATGTACTCACATCGGGCCCACACATATAGTTGGGGTCGTTGATGGTGGCCACGATCTCAGCGACAGTCTGTTCGCTGACGTCATCGCCAGCTTCATCCGCCACTCTGCGTCGTTTGTAACAGTAGGTCATGTACTCACATCGGGCCCACACATATAGTTGGGGTCGTTGATGGTGGCCACGATCTCAGCGACAGTCTGTTCGCTGACGTCATCGCCAGCTTCATCCGCCACTCTGCGTCGTTTGTAACAGTAGGTCATGTACTCACATCGGGCCCACACATATAGTTGGGGTCGTTGATGGTGGCCACGATCTCAGCGACAGTCTGTTCGCTGACGTCATCGCCAGCTTCATCCGCCACTCTGCGTCGTTTGTAACAGTAGGTCATGTACTCACATCGGGCCCACACATATAGTTGGGGTCGTTGATGGTGGCCACGATCTCAGCGACAGTCTGTTCGCTGACGTCATCGCCAGCTTCATCCGCCACTCTGCGTCGTTTGTAACAGTAGGTCATGTACTCACATCGGGCCCACACATATAGTTGGGGTCGTTGATGGTGGCCACGATCTCAGCGACAGTCTGTTCGCTGACGTCATCGCCAGCTTCATCCGCCACTCTGCGTCGTTTGTAACAGTAGGTCATGTACTCACATCGGGCCCACACATATAGTTGGGGTCGTTGATGGTGGCCACGATCTCAGCGACAGTCTGTTCGCTGACGTCATCGCCAGCTTCATCCGCCACTCTGCGTCGTTTGTAACAGTAGGTCATGTACTCACATCGGGCCCACACATATAGTTGGGGTCGTTGATGGTGGCCACGATCTCAGCGACAGTCTGTTCGCTGACGTCATCGCCAGCTTCATCCGCCACTCTGCGTCGTTTGTAACAGTAGGTCATGTACTCACATCGGGCCCACACATATAGTTGGGGTCGTTGATGGTGGCCACGATCTCAGCGACAGTCTGTTCGCTGACGTCATCGCCAGCTTCATCCGCCACTCTGCGTCGTTTGTAACAGTAGGTCATGTACTCACATCGGGCCCACACATATAGTTGGGGTCGTTGATGGTGGCCACGATCTCAGCGACAGTCTGTTCGCTGACGTCATCGCCAGCTTCATCCGCCACTCTGCGTCGTTTGTAACAGTAGGTCATGTACTCACATCGGGCCCACACATATAGTTGGGGTCGTTGATGGTGGCCACGATCTCAGCGACAGTCTGTTCGCTGACGTCATCGCCAGCTTCATCCGCCACTCTGCGTCGTTTGTAACAGTAGGTCATGTACTCACATCGGGCCCACACATATAGTTGGGGTCGTTGATGGTGGCCACGATCTCAGCGACAGTCTGTTCGCTGACGTCATCGCCAGCTTCATCCGCCACTCTGCGTCGTTTGTAACAGTAGGTCATGTACTCACATCGGGCCCACACATATAGTTGGGGTCGTTGATGGTGGCCACGATCTCAGCGACAGTCTGTTCGCTGACGTCATCGCCAGCTTCATCCGCCACTCTGCGTCGTTTGTAACAGTAGGTCATGTACTCACATCGGGCCCACACATATAGTTGGGGTCGTTGATGGTGGCCACGATCTCAGCGACAGTCTGTTCGCTGACGTCATCGCCAGCTTCATCCGCCACTCTGCGTCGTTTGTAACAGTAGGTCATGTACTCACATCGGGCCCACACATATAGTTGGGGTCGTTGATGGTGGCCACGATCTCAGCGACAGTCTGTTCGCTGACGTCATCGCCAGCTTCATCCGCCACTCTGCGTCGTTTGTAACAGTAGGTCATGTACTCACATCGGGCCCACACATATAGTTGGGGTCGTTGATGGTGGCCACGATCTCAGCGACAGTCTGTTCGCTGACGTCATCGCCAGCTTCATCCGCCACTCTGCGTCGTTTGTAACAGTAGGTCATGTACTCACATCGGGCCCACACATATAGTTGGGGTCGTTGATGGTGGCCACGATCTCAGCGACAGTCTGTTCGCTGACGTCATCGCCAGCTTCATCCGCCACTCTGCGTCGTTTGTAACAGTAGGTCATGTACTCACATCGGGCCCACACATATAGTTGGGGTCGTTGATGGTGGCCACGATCTCAGCGACAGTCTGTTCGCTGACGTCATCGCCAGCTTCATCCGCCACTCTGCGTCGTTTGTAACAGTAGGTCATGTACTCACATCGGGCCCACACATATAGTTGGGGTCGTTGATGGTGGCCACGATCTCAGCGACAGTCTGTTCGCTGACGTCATCGCCAGCTTCATCCGCCACTCTGCGTCGTTTGTAACAGTAGGTCATGTACTCACATCGGGCCCACACATATAGTTGGGGTCGTTGATGGTGGCCACGATCTCAGCGACAGTCTGTTCGCTGACGTCATCGCCAGCTTCATCCGCCACTCTGCGTCGTTTGTAACAGTAGGTCATGTACTCACATCGGGCCCACACATATAGTTGGGGTCGTTGATGGTGGCCACGATCTCAGCGACAGTCTGTTCGCTGACGTCATCGCCAGCTTCATCCGCCACTCTGCGTCGTTTGTAACAGTAGGTCATGTACTCACATCGGGCCCACACATATAGTTGGGGTCGTTGATGGTGGCCACGATCTCAGCGACAGTCTGTTCGCTGACGTCATCGCCAGCTTCATCCGCCACTCTGCGTCGTTTGTAACAGTAGGTCATGTACTCACATCGGGCCCACACATATAGTTGGGGTCGTTGATGGTGGCCACGATCTCAGCGACAGTCTGTTCGCTGACGTCATCGCCAGCTTCATCCGCCACTCTGCGTCGTTTGTAACAGTAGGTCATGTACTCACATCGGGCCCACACATATAGTTGGGGTCGTTGATGGTGGCCACGATCTCAGCGACAGTCTGTTCGCTGACGTCATCGCCAGCTTCATCCGCCACTCTGCGTCGTTTGTAACAGTAGGTCATGTACTCACATCGGGCCCACACATATAGTTGGGGTCGTTGATGGTGGCCACGATCTCAGCGACAGTCTGTTCGCTGACGTCATCGCCAGCTTCATCCGCCACTCTGCGTCGTTTGTAACAGTAGGTCATGTACTCACATCGGGCCCACACATATAGTTGGGGTCGTTGATGGTGGCCACGATCTCAGCGACAGTCTGTTCGCTGACGTCATCGCCAGCTTCATCCGCCACTCTGCGTCGTTTGTAACAGTAGGTCATGTACTCACATCGGGCCCACACATATAGTTGGGGTCGTTGATGGTGGCCACGATCTCAGCGACAGTCTGTTCGCTGACGTCATCGCCAGCTTCATCCGCCACTCTGCGTCGTTTGTAACAGTAGGTCATGTACTCACATCAGGCCCACACATATAGTTGGGGTCGTTGATGGTGGCCACGATCTCAGCGACAGTCTGTTCGCTGACGTCATCGCCAGCTTCATCCGCCACTCTGCGTCGTTTAGCCCCCGTGGGGGGGTCACCTGAACGGGACTCTAAGCCACGTTTGAGGCCTTCTTGTTTTATTGTACCTGCAAATACACACAGAATATATTTATTTACACAGGAAAATAAGAAAAATATAATAGGGAATAACTTCCAAAGGGATAAAGATGGGATCTGAATATTTTCCCAACAGGAGGAGCAAAACTAAGCTTGTTCTAAAAATAGAAATTATACTGCTAAGAACTTCCTCAATAGATAAGTGAATTTTATTTGGATGCTGATAGTTTTGTGCCGCCCAGACAACAGGCGACGAATGCCATAGTGTGGTGCTGTCAATGGTACAACACTGTCATTTGAATTTGACAGCGTTGTATCAACTGACAGATGTCTGCGCCTCACTCGTAGATGCTGACCTCTGGTGGATATTTGAACACCGTTAACTTATCTAGGTATAAAAGAAGAGAATTTACCTGATGACAGGGAAACGGTGGTAAATCCGTCTTTGCTGTCTCCACTGGTAGTGACGCGTTCAAATTCTCCACGACGGCTTGCTGAAATTCAATGGTAAAATGGTGATATAGATGATAATTTTAGCTATTCAAACATTTTTTGAAGTTTCATCTTATATTTTTTCTTTCTTTACATTGGAAATCTTACTAATCCTACTTTCTACGAACATTATAAATGCGATAGTTCGGATGTTTGTTGCTTAATTACGAAAATTCTACCGGACCGATTTCGACGAAATTTGGTACATGGGTAGATAAATACCGGGTTTAGCACAAAAGGGACGTTTTATCCCAAAATTCGAACGTTGCCCCTGTGGGCAGCTCTCCCCTTGTTGACATTCAGCAATAGAATGATAAAAGAATGTTAGAATATATTCAATGAATATTATTCATATATATACTAACCGAAGATAAAATTCGGTTTTAAGAATTTTTGTATACATGTGTTTATGTTTATTATGCAATGAGGGTTATTGTTTCTTCGCTCAGTAGTTGACGAAAGAGGTCTGTCAGGTAATACAATATTGTCATCAGTTGTCAAATTCAAATGACAGTATCATCTGACAGACCTCTCGCCAGTAGCGCCAACTAGTAAGCGGAAAAAAATAACCCTCATAGAATATAATCATTTATTTGCATAGATTACATTAAGTTTATTAAATGTAACCAACCTGCATGCAGGCGTGCAAATGTTAAAATTTATAGGTACATACACTAAAATTATATTCTAAATTGAATTAAATAACAATAATTATATTTATATGACAAAAAAAATAAATCAAAAATTAATAGTAACCAAACGTCAAAAACGTCGTCGTCGTCATAATGCAAAACTTTTGCGATAGAGTGATAACATTTTACAATAATGGTTCAACAATTCTATCCTTATAAATGGTTATGTGATGATACTAACTTGCCTTATACAGCCTGTAGAAATGTTAGCGGTTGTTGGTACTCGTTGGCGCATCTTCAATGCCGAAGGAGAGGAGATAGCATATCAGTACCAAAAATTCCCATTACTCGACTCGGTTCAAGTTGTTTGCCGATTATTGTATCATACGTATTCAAATGAAGTCGCGAAATGCAATATGGCGTCGTCCTATTGTTATTTGGAAAGTCTTCTTTCTTATTGAGTGTGTTATTACGAACACTGGTGTCAGATTTTATTCAAGTCGCCTAAAGGCATCTGACATGATTTTCATGACTACCGCCATCTAGTGGCAGTAGCCGTATACACACTAGTAAACTAAACAGTCAGCCAATGTACAGGTTTTCTTACGATGTTTTCCTTTACCGGAAGCAGGTGGTGGTCTATGAGAAACCTACCTGAGTCAGATTGGTCAACAAACTCATGTGGCACAGGCATGATTTGAGCCCGGGTTCTATCCTACTTCAAGCGGGTGTCATTACTTGGCCACCGCCGCATCGATGTATAGTTATTGAACTAGCTTTTGCCCGAGGCTTCGCTCGCGTTAATCCTTTCTTAGCGGGATGCCTACGTCGCAACATCTATCTGCATGCCAAATTTCAGCCCGATCCGTCCAGTGGTTTGGGCTGTGCGTTGATAGATCATTATGTCAGTCAGTCACCTTTGAGTTATATAGATAGAAGAATAGATGGTGATACTTACTAGTCTTGTTGTCGAGTATGGCCTGCAGGTGTGCGGGCGGTTGCTGCTTGTACTCGGGGTCCCAGATCGGGGACAGGGCGCTGTAGATCTCTTCTTCCAAAAGTGCCAGGAAGCGGGGGAAGTGGGTTAGGACCAACACCTGGAAAAAAACAAAAAAATAACTGTCTTTATTTATTTTTTGTTTTTGGGTTTTTTTTTATCTTTTGCACACCGAGCGGCGAAGCGTCGGCCGTGCATTATACTCGACTCATCAAAATCGCGCCAGTTTCGGAACATAAATTTTGTCTTTTCTGAAGGATTACATAATTAAATTACTAAAGGGAAACTTAACACTGCATTATAACTTATTTAAGTAAATGAAATTTGATTCATTTTATGGTTTCTCAAATGTCTTTTAGGTCGAAAATTACTGCGAGTTTGATTGTTATTTATTGTTAGTAAAAAAGCCCCTCTGGGTCGGAAAGGAAGACCAAGAAAAAGATGGCGCGACGACCTTGACGCTTTCCAGCCGGATTGGTCAGCGTTGCTATGGACAGGGATAGGTGGAAGCAAGTGTCGCGGTCGGCCGAAACGGGTCTTGCCCTTTTGGTCGACCGCATAGAGGTTGGGGCTTCGGGTCCGTCTGGACAAAATCGAAGTCCTCCTCTTCCGCGGGGCCCGGTCGCGGGGACCCCCCCAGGGGCGCGCCACCAGGTGGGTCAGGAGCAGTTGAGGGTGAGTACCCAGATGAGGTACCTGGGACTCATCCTCGACGGGAGATGGTCCTTCGGCCCCCACTTTCGTGAACTGGGACCGAGGATCGTCAGGACGGCCGCGTCGCTGGGCCGACTCCTGCCCTATCTGGGTGGGCCCAGCGACGCAGTGAGAAAGCTGTACTCCGGCGTGTGTCGGAGTATGGCGATGTACGGTGCCCCCATATGGGTGGACGCCCTCACCGCGGACAATAAACGCCAGCTGCGGCAGGCCAGAAGGTGATCGCGGTGAGGGTGATACGGGGGTACCGTACGGTGTCGTTCGCCGCGGCTACAGCCCTCGCGGGCGATCCACCGTGGGAATTGGTGGCGGAGGTGCTCGCCGAAGTTTACCACTTTGTGGCGAACATGAGGGAAATCGGCGAGCGCCCCTCGCCGGAGGCCATCCGGCGGGTCCGCCTGCGAGGGCAGGCGGTACTCGTGCGGAGGTGGGAGGGGGACCTGGCGCAGGCAGCGTACGGTGTGCGCACAGTGGGAGCCCTGCGCCGGGTCCTGGAAAGGTGGATGCTGAGACGGCGAAAACCTCTCACCTTCCGCATGACGCAGGTGCTCGCCGGGCATGGCTGCTTCGGTGAATACCTGCACCGCGTGGCCCGGAGGGAGGCCGAGCCAGTCTGCCACGATTGTGGCGAGGCTCAGGACACTGCCCAACACGTTCTGGAGCAGTGTCCCAGGTGGAGCCAGCTGCGCCACGACTTGGCAGCTGCGCTCGGCGGGATGGACCTGTCGCTCCCGAGCGTCGTGAATGCGATGCTGGGGAGCGACGGAGCTTGGGAGGCAATGGCCTCCTTCTGCGAGACTGTCATGTCGCAGAGGGAGGCCGATGAAAGGGACCGCGAGGACCACCCCCTCGCGGACCCGATCCGGAGGAAGAGGGGGGTGCGGCGGAGGCGCTATTTAGCGCGCCTTGAAGCACCCCCGTACATAGTGGGACAATAAATAGGTCCCACCCGGCGGCAGGGGCTTTCCAAGTGTCGGAGGGCCCCTGAAAATGGTCCCACACTCAGTGCGCAAATAGCATTTCCCCCTGCGAAACAAAAAAAAAAGAACAAAAAAATAAAAATAAAAAGGTGGAAGCAAGTGGGGGAGACCTTTGCCCAGCAGTGGGACAACGTAGGTTAACTAAAAAAAACATATTCTCTAAGATGATGAAAGAGAAAGAGAGAGGGAAGATAGGCTCACTCACTTCTCAGGCGGCATCCTGTCCCTCTCTATGAGTTGCTTGCACACCGACTTGAACACCGCTCGGAGTAGGGTCCGGCCGAACACTAGCGAGGTCTCGTAGTGAGGCAGCGAGTGGCAGAACACCAGACTCACTCGTTCCTCAGGCGGCATGATGAGAGAGAGAGAGAGAGGAGAGATAGACTCACTCGCTTCTCAGGCGGCATCCTGTCCCTCTCCGAGTGGCATTTCTCCATGAGTTGCTTGCACACCGACTTGAACACCGCTCGGAGTAGGGTCCGGCCGAACACTAGCGAGGTCTCGTAGTGAGGCAGCGAGTGGCAGAACACCAGACTCACTCGTTCCTCAGGCGGCATGATGAGAGAGAGAGAGAGAGGAGAGATAGACTCACTCGCTTCTCAGGCGGCATCCTGTCCCTCTCCGAGTGGCATTTCTCCATGAGTTGCTTGCACACCGACTTGAACACCGCTCGGAGTAGGGTCCGGCCGAACACTAGCGAGGTCTCGTAGTGAGGCAGCGAGTGGCAGAACACCAGACTCACTCGTTCCTCAGGCGGCATGATGAGAGAGAGAGAGAGAGGAGAGATAGACTCACTCGCTTCTCAGGCGGCATCCTGTCCCTCTCCGAGTGACATTTCTCCATGAGTTGCACACCGACTTGAATACCGCTCGGAGTAGGGTCCGGCCGAACACTAGCGAGGTCTCGTAGTGAGGCAGCGAGTGGCAGAACACCAGACTCACTCATTCCTCAGGCGGCATGATAAGAGAGAGAGAAGAGAGATAGACTCACTCGCTTCTCAGGCGGCATCCTGTCCCTCTCCGAGTGACATTTCTCCATGAGTTGCTTGCACACCGACTTGAATACCGCTCGTAGTAGGGTCCGGCCGAACACTAGCGAGGTCTCGTAGTGAGGCAGCGAGTGGCAGAACACCAGACTCACTCGTTCCTCAGGCGGCATGATGAGAGAAAGAGAGAGAGGAGAGATAGACTCACTCGCTTCTCAGGCGGCATCCTGTCCCTCTCCGAGTGACATTTCTCCATGAGTTGCACACCGACTTGAATACCGCTCGGAGTAGGGTCCGGCCGAACACTAGCGAGGTCTCGTAGTGAGGCAGCGAGTGGCAGAACACCAGACTCACTCGTTCCTCAGGCGGCATGATGAGAGAGAGAGAGAGAGGAGAGATAGACTCACTCGCTTCTCAGGCGGCATCCTGTCCCTCTCCGAGTGGCATTTCTCCATGAGTTGCTTGCACACCGACTTGAACACCGCTCGGAGTAGGGTCCGGCCGAACACTAGCGAGGTCTCGTAGTGAGGCAGCGAGTGGCAGAACACCAGACTCACTCGTTCCTCAGGCGGCATGATGAGAGAGAGAGAGGAGAGATAGACTCACTCGCTTCTCAGGCGGCATCCTGTCCCTCTCCGAGTGGCATTTCTCCATGAGTTGCTTGCACACCGACTTGAACACCGCTCGGAGTAGGGTCCGGCCGAACACTAGCGAGGTCTCGTAGTGAGGCAGCGAGTGGCAGAACACCAGACTCACTCGTTCCTCAGGCGACATGATAAGAGAGAGAGAGGAGAGATAGACTCACTCGCTTCTCAGGCGGCATCCTGTCCCTCTCCGAGTGGCATTTCTCCATGAGTTGCTTGCACACCGACTTGAACACCGCTCGGAGTAGGGTCCGGCCGAACACTAGCGAGGTCTCGTAGTGAGGCAGCGAGTCGCAGAAGGCAGGCACGTGGCAGAATACCAGCCATCTGGAATAAGGATGGAGTTAGCTGTTTTTTTTTAATTTATTTGTGGGATAAATTTATTGTATTTTAGATCTCACCTACTTCTCCTAAATACATTTTAAGTTATCTTAAACTGAATTTAGGAAAAGTAGGCGAGATTCTCAAAATTGCAAATTTTGTTGATAAAAATAATTACCTTGTATAATTAATTTGGTATGCAGATATATCCTCAGGATTAGAAACTTGCTGAAAAGTAAAGGATACAATTTTATAAACATATAATTTTTATTTATTATTTTTACTAATAATCAAGCAAATAGGATCAAATTGAGAAGTAAGAAAACTTCTCAATTTGATCCTATTTGCTTGAATATTATATTTATTTATATATATTCATATTATTCATATTTTAGTTGTTAATTTTTATTTGTCTTGTTTATGAAGAATATAAATTCAAAGTCAATTTATTTTTATTCATACAGGCTTCAAAATAGCACTTATAAATCGTCATATTCTTGTTTTTTTGTTAGTTGACATCATAAAATGACTTAAAGCTAAGGTGACCACCGCCTCCACAGCGCAAGTGGCGAAGAGGCGGCGCAACAAAATCCACTGCTGCATTTCCTCCAAAGACGTCACTTTACAACATGTCTTACAATTAAATGACTGATATAGGCTATAGTAACATTAAGACGTAAATTAAATACGTGAAAATGTCCTTGGAATTTGTGCAAAACTAAGATAACTACTATCTTAGTACAAAAATATAGTAGGGATCTTCAATGCAAAAGTGAATTGGCACTGTGTGAGTTTGCGTGTACTACCAGATTTCATCTTCGCTTCTTGACATATTATATATAAGATATATTACTAGAATGATTATTAAAACAGATATCTGTAACTCACCAATTTCCTAACACTGGGCGTCTCAAAATTCCAATGGTTGAAGCAGTGTAGGAACATCTTCGCTAGATCATACATGGTCTGCCATTCCCTTTGAGGCAGCGCTTGGAACTTGTACAGCACAAAGTTAGTGATGGCCTTCGCGATGGAGGGCCGCTCGAAGGGGGGCTGGCCCAGAGGTCCTTCGATCCGGGGAGGGGTCCGAGTTAGGATGCACTTCCTGAGAAGCTGGAAACAGGATATAAAGTGTTAGTTCATGTCTCAATCCCAACTATTCTTATCAATATACAGGATGTTTTGTTAAACACCAACGACCTCTCTAGGGGTGGAAGTAATCATGAACTTAAAACAGCTGATTCATACATTTTACAATACTTACTCGCCCAAAATGTATGGAACAGCTGATTATTTTTTGAGATTTCAGAGTCATAACTTATTCATGAGTACTTGCTGCTGCAGCTGAGGCTGCTGGTGTAACAAAAATCCTGTATACATAAGTGTAACAGAGACATCAGATGTAATATAACATTTGATAACTGACAAGTGTGGAAGGTCGAATTTTCAGTGGCGCTATGGCCAGACATCCTCTTCAAATATAAAAATGATGCCGTGTCCTGTGATACCTTGAACAAGTAATAGTAGACCCGCTTGGTGTCGTGGTCGTCCTCCCTGTGCATGGACATGAAGATGTTCTCGACGTCCACCACGGCCCCAGCAGCCAGGCCTTTCAGCTGGGTTATGTTCTCTAGGAGTGTGGGTACAAGGAAACTAAGGATATATAAATGTTACCTTGAACAAGTAATAGTAGACCCGCTTGGTGTCGTGGTCGTCCTCCCTGTGCATGGACATGAAGATGTTCTCGACGTCCACCACGGCCCCAGCAGCCAGGCCTTTCAGCTGGGTTATGTTCTCTAGGAGTGTGGGTACAAGGAAACTAAGGATATATAAATGTTACCTTGAACAAGTAATAGTAGACCCGCTTGGTGTCGTGGTCGTCCTCCCTGTGCATGGACATGAAGATGTTCTCGACGTCCACCACGGCCCCAGCAGCCAGGCCTTTCAGCTGGGTTATGTTCTCTAGGAGTGTGGGTACAAGGAAACTAAGGATATATAAATGTTACCTTGAACAAGTAATAGTAGACCCGCTTGGTGTCGTGGTCGTCCTCCCTGTGCATGGACATGAAGATGTTCTCGACGTCCACCACGGCCCCAGCAGCCAGGCCTTTCAGCTGGGTTATGTTCTCTAGGAGTGTGGGTACAAGGAAACTAAGGATATATAAATGTTACCTTGAACAAGTAATAGTAGACCCGCTTGGTGTCGTGGTCGTCCTCCCTGTGCATGGACATGAAGATGTTCTCGACGTCCACCACGGCCCCAGCAGCCAGGCCTTTCAGCTGGGTTATGTTCTCTAGGAGTGTGGGTACAAGGAAACTAAGGATATATAAATGTTACCTTGAACAAGTAATAGTAGACCCGCTTGGTGTCGTGGTCGTCCTCCCTGTGCATGGACATGAAGATGTTCTCGACGTCCACCACGGCCCCAGCAGCCAGGCCTTTCAGCTGGGTTATGTTCTCTAGGAGTGTGGGTACAAGGAAACTAAGGATATATAAATGTTACCTTGAACAAGTAATAGTAGACCCGCTTGGTGTCGTGGTCGTCCTCCCTGTGCATGGACATGAAGATGTTCTCGACGTCCACCACGGCCCCAGCAGCCAGGCCTTTCAGCTGGGTTATGTTCTCTAGGAGTGTGGGTACAAGGAAACTAAGGATATATAAATGTTACCTTGAACAAGTAATAGTAGACCCGCTTGGTGTCGTGGTCGTCCTCCCTGTGCATGGACATGAAGATGTTCTCGACGTCCACCACGGCCCCAGCAGCCAGGCCTTTCAGCTGGGTTATGTTCTCTAGGAGTGTGGGTACAAGGAAACTAAGGATATATAAATGTTACCTTGAACAAGTAATAGTAGACCCGCTTGGTGTCGTGGTCGTCCTCCCTGTGCATGGACATGAAGATGTTCTCGACGTCCACCACGGCCCCAGCAGCCAGGCCTTTCAGCTGGGTTATGTTCTCTAGGAGTGTGGGTACAAGGAAACTAAGGATATATAAATGTTACCTTGAACAAGTAATAGTAGACCCGCTTGGTGTCGTGGTCGTCCTCCCTGTGCATGGACATGAAGATGTTCTCGACGTCCACCACGGCCCCAGCAGCCAGGCCTTTCAGCTGGGTTATGTTCTCTAGGAGTGTGGGTACAAGGAAACTAAGGATATATAAATGTTACCTTGAACAAGTAATAGTAGACCCGCTTGGTGTCGTGGTCGTCCTCCCTGTGCATGGACATGAAGATGTTCTCGACGTCCACCACGGCCCCAGCAGCCAGGCCTTTCAGCTGGGTTATGTTCTCTAGGAGTGTGGGTACAAGGAAACTAAGGATATATAAATGTTACCTTGAACAAGTAATAGTAGACCCGCTTGGTGTCGTGGTCGTCCTCCCTGTGCATGGACATGAAGATGTTCTCGACGTCCACCACGGCCCCAGCAGCCAGGCCTTTCAGCTGGGTTATGTTCTCTAGGAGTGTGGGTACAAGGAAACTAAGGATATATAAATGTTACCTTGAACAAGTAATAGTAGACCCGCTTGGTGTCGTGGTCGTCCTCCCTGTGCATGGACATGAAGATGTTCTCGACGTCCACCACGGCGCCCAGCAAACGGTTCACGTCCGGCGCGGGGAGGCCTTTCAGCTGGGTTATGTGGTTCTCTGGGAATGCAGGTACAATGAAGATTAAGTTGTGTAAATTGTGATGATTTATTAATACAATTTGCTGAATAGGGCTCCATAATTTTAGTATGGCCTGGTTCTTGGGTGTTTATCTAACGTATTTGTTATAAAATATACTATCTTTGAGTTATAACACAAGTCTCGAACTTTGCATTGGGGTGGGCATTTGCATGCATATGGTTTGTCCATATTTATTTACTATTTTTATATCTCTTTTATTTTCTCGGTTTCTGATAAATCTGTTTACTGAGAAACATGGACCTAAGCCAAGTGAATATCAGGTAAGGATCATTATTATTTATATTATTATGTGTGAAGTATCCTTATATCCAGAAAATAGATTTTTTTTTTTGAATTGGTTTTTGCTTATATTCATGAGTACTTTCACCAGTAGAAAGGATGCCAATGTTTCTCTTATAACATCTAGTGTGAAGAATATTAAGTCTAGTAGTTGAGACCCGCACCTAGTATGTGATTGCAATTGCGGCAGGGGTCCGTGAAGCTAGCCAGGGGCAGGCTGTCGGCCCGCTGGTTGGCCTTGGCTTGCTGCGGCACCGGAGTCTTCCAGCCGTTACAGTTGCAATCTGGAGTCTGGAATGCATCATTTTGATATTGGTTTAACTAAATGGAACCGATAACCTTAGGACCTCTGTAATAATGATTGTTTCATTTAAGCATTTTGCCAAGTTTCACAATTATTGGATGCAGATACTTTATGGTTTTTTTTACAAATTTTGTTTATATGCAATCATGAAAATAAAATAAAGAGCTTTACCAATTCTTTATTTATTTCGTAATAACTGGTAGGGAAGTCCCTTTTTAAAACTTAAAAATTCTATAAATTACTTAAAATTTAATCAAAATTAGAATCAAGCATTAATCACTGCATTTTACGAGACTTAAACACCGTTGAAGGATTACTTTATTGAACTTTCTCATTTCCTTGTCAAATATTCTGTGCAAGTGATAAGGTTCTGTTATTGTAATAAATTAATGTCTTAAATCACATTTACCTGACAAGCGGAGTATATAGCCAGCTTAAGCAGCTTCTTGTTGTGCGGCCAGCTATACACCTGCTGCTTTCGCTGCTGTATCCTCTGCAAGTTGGACTGCCGCGACGCCTGGCCCTCGGTCGTTGACGCGCTGCTCGGTGCAGCATCCTCAGAGTTTGTGCTACATGTTGCTGTAATTCGTGGGATAATATTTATGGATTGGTTTTCCAATGTCATCTCTATTTCCCAAAATATTGCTAGTAATCTAAGAGTGCCAATTTTTATGTTACATTGTAAAAAAGGATGACAATCTTTAATCAATTTTATGAGATATGTTTAATCATTTTTCTATTCAGAGAACTATCTTCTGTACTTGTTAGCAGCGTGTAGAAAATGTAAGTCCTGACCTTAAACAATTGATCGCTGACAAATGAGGCTCATTTTAAGAGGAAGATATCCACCAAGCGTACGTTAAACGATCATTCCAAAGGTAATATGCCTAGAAATCTAGAATCAAAGGGACAACTGGACGTAGTTATGCAAACCAGATCCAACCCACACCTTGGCCAAAATTGAGTTCTGTACACAAAATTATTCAAAAATAGGCCTTACGTCAATGGAAAAAAAGACCAGTGTCTCCAGTGTTTCATTGGTCTAAAAAATGTATTATTTTCAAAGATACCATCTTAAAACAACATATTTGGAACGTAAGAAAAGATTCAAGCAGCGTGATTTTCAGGAAATAAACATAAAACTAAATCCATGTCACTTGGTTCTATATTTAATTATGAAATTGTGATTTTATGAGGATCATGCCGATTGGATCTTATTTGCATAATAAATATACTCACAATTGCATATTTTGAATAAGATCCATTACACATGGTTCTTTGTTTCGTTTTGAATGAATACAGTTCTTACGAAACATGCGGTTTGGATCTCGTCTATGTAACGTTTGACGTAGTTATGCAAACCAGATCCAACACAAAAATATAGAATGTTGGGAAATTGATGTTTTACTTTGGGACTTAATATTTAAATATAAGGAAAGTTTATTAAATACGCTAATAAGTAATATCATAGATAATACTTAAAAGTACACGGTCAAAATTCTATTACAGCGATTAAACAGTAAAATGTCTGAATTTTCATGGAAAACATTGAATGGATCCTGTTTGCATTAAGTTAGTTTGCAGTTTTTTCTTAATTGCCTATATACCATGTACTGTGAAACAATTGATTTTGTTTTATACATTGATGCAATGCTTTGATAATAAGACAATATAATGAAGAGGCATCGACGAATTACAAATGGCTTTATTTTTAATCATAAATTTAACCAAAGTTTCAAAATGCTTTGTTAAAAGAATAATATTAAAGAATAATATCTGAAAGCTTTTGCAGTCATTCTCGGAGAATGTCTAAAAAGCTTTCAGATATTATTCTTCGGGTTCATCTAATTCAAACTCGAAGTCCGGCGCTCCCGAAAAACCGTCGACATCATCAACAATCCTGTCATCTCTAGTCAAATTCTTATAGAAATTGTGTACATCGTTTGGAATAACATGTAAAAGACTTCTTATGTCTTCCAGTTTTACACTGGGTATGGGCTTTCCATTAGGCCAAAGTGAATCCATTCGGTTCTTGGACATAATTGGTTGTCTACCACGAGTATTCTTTCTGTATGTTGAGCTCTTTAAAATCTGCTTCTTTTGTTCTCATATAAATTCCTTTTTAAGAACTAGTTCCTTAGTTTTAAGCCATGAAATTTTCGATTTATAGACTGCTATTTTCTTATTTGTAATAATGTTTTCTAATTTGTAACATGAAAGAAAATCTTCTTTAGTCAATTTTGTCACATGCATGGGTTTATTCTTCTTGCAATTTTTTATTATTTCTATGTAATCTTGTAGTGTATAAAGTCTCTGTTGTAATTTTAAAGTATATTCTATCCTCCCAAAGTCAGTGTCATTAGGTTAAAAGCTATGCCCTGATTCTAAAAATCTAATACTTATCTGTTGCAAAGTCGGATGATCGCATAGCATTTATATTACCATTCTGCCTACCAGCCAAATCACTACAAAGTATTAGGTGTCTAACATCAGGCTTAAGCTTCTCAGTAAGATCTCAGAATCAGGGCATAGCTTTTTGCCTAATGACACTGACTTTGGGAAGATAGAATGTGCTTTAAAATTACAGCAGAGACTTTATACACTACAAGATTACATAGAAATAATGAAAAATTGCAAGAAGAATAAACCCATGCATGTGACAAGAATGACTAAAGAAGATTTTCTTTCTTGTTCAAAATTAGAAAACATTATTACAAATAGGAAAATAGCAGTCGATAAATCTAATGAAAAGCCCATACTCAGTGTAAAACTGAAAGACATAAGAAGTATTTTACATATTATTCCAAACGATGTACAGATGTACACAATGTTTATAAGAATTTTACTGGAGATGACAGGATTGTTGATGATGTCGACGGTTTTTCGGGAGTGCCGGACTTCGAGATTGAATTAGATGAACCAGAAGAATAATATCTGAAAGCTTTTTAGACATTCTTCGAGAATGTCTACAAAAGCTTTTAGATATTATTCTTTTAACAAAGCATTTTGAAACATTTGTTAAATTTTTGATTAAAAATAAAGCCATTTGTAATTCGCCGATGCCTCTTTATTATATTGTCTTAATATCATAGCATTGCATCAATGTATAAAACAAAATCAATTGTTTCACAGTACATGGTATATAGGCAATTAAGAAAAAACTGCAAACTAACTTACTGCAAACAGGATCCATTCAATGTTTTTCATGAAAATTCAGACATTTTACTGTTCAATCGCTGTAATAGAATTTTGACCGTGTACTTTTAAGTATTATCTATGATATTTCTTATTAGCTTATTCAATAAACCTTCCTTATATTTAAATATTAGGTCCCAAAGTAAAATGTCAATTTCCCAACATTCTATATTTTGGTGTTGGATCTGGTTTGCATAACTACGTCCAACTAACTTTAAGCACTAAGCTTTTATAAAAGGTTTGTTTAAGGCTTTATTTGGTCTATGAACAAAGATGTTGAACAGTTCGGGATTGATCACTTTACTTAATTTAGGAAATGTTTACAATAAATAAGTTTATTTACCTTCATGTCCGTGTGTTTGAGACGAGTCAGCTTCTGTACTTGTCATCTCTATATCATTAATGTCTTCACTCATTTCACGAAATGTGTGTCACTATTCCGCAACCACGATATTAGCGTGGGAATTTAAATAATTTCAGAGCTATAATTTGCTAATACATGTCTACGTTAAGCTTGGAGAACTTGAGAAAATAATTTTGCAATTTTTCTGTGAGTGAAACAACCATCAAACAACCATTGCCACACAAAATGTCAATTCAATACCGCGTTATTTGACACTTTATCAGCCAATAGAAACCGTTCTTAGTTATTTCCAGCCAATAAAAGTTAAGCTTTTCATTCAAGATTTTGATTGAATGTTACGTTGTCAAACGGCTGAGCACGTTCCATTTTATATAAAGAACGCTTCCTAGAAATTATTTTTTGCAAACAAGCATACGGCCTCAGAGAATGGAGAAATTATATCACGGTCCACTGTTACTTTTGAATGTTTAATAACAAGCATAATAGGTACCTAATTAGGATTATTATAAATACCTATATGAGGTAGTGTTTAAAAAATCTTGTCCTACTAATATTATTTTATGCTAAAGTTTGTTTGGATATGAGTTTGTAAGTTTAATAAGTTATGATTGTTATTCAATCACGCAAAATCTACTGGACGGATTTTGATTTAATTTCAGCCAATTTGGTACACAGGTTGATAAATACCGGGGAATAGTACATTTATTCCGAAATTCTCTACATTCTATCCCCAAATTCCCACGGGAGCAAAGCTAATTGGTTCTAGACGGAATCACGACATTACAGCAATTCCTAGATGAATAGCCTTTGTTCCTATTGTGGCTTTGTATTAGACAGCTTCTAACACCTCCAAGGAAATTAGCGGCGGGCGCGGCGGCGGCGGGCGCTTGGTATGTATCGCTGGCTAGAGAATTCTAAGGGCGTGATCACACTGTGGTGATTTGCGAGCGACTATGGGCCGGTCACCAGCGGTTCGGAGAAGGAGGGAATTTCAATATCAACCACTAATAGGAACTCATTAACAAAATTCGAATTTTGAATAGCGAAATGTTTAAAACAACAATGTTTAAAACAAAATTAATAACAACTAAAATATTTTACCTATGTTTTACAAATAAATAAGTGATTGATTGATTGAAATTGTCTATAAGCGGCGTTCACTCAGCTATTTTATTTCGCTGCGTGTATTATTTTTGCCTGCGTTTTAGAGTAGAAGAAAAAAATAAGCATTTTAAAAACTTTTGTGAAAATTCTAGACCGGGAACCGACACAGTAGGGATCTTGCTCTATGAATGCTGTGAAATAAAAATCAAATATGTATAATGTATACCCGAAACTTTAGATCTGTACGTAGTTTTTTTAAATTTTCAATAACATGTATGATTTTGATCGAGAAAGATAACTACATAATATAGCCATGGAATAAAACAATTTCACGAGTTGAAGCACAGTTGAAGCAGTCAGCTATCGCAAAGCTCGACAATATTAGAACGACCACAGAAAAATATTTTTTTAAATATATATGTCTGTGAGAAAGAACGATACGCCGCCGCCGCTCTGTCCAGTGCAAGGACGGATCCAGTCTCTGCATCAGGGAGGGCGGGCCATATGGACGAGTGCGTGGACTTACTCAAAATAAGCCTGCGACTGTTTCCGTGCTTATTTTGAGTATATAGAAAATATTATATACTTACAAAAATTATATGTAAGCCACAAGGAGGGGGGGCGAATAACCCCCACGACCCCCCCTAAATCCGCCCGTGAACCCACAACAGTCAGCGAATGCTATTTGTTTCGCAAAATAGAAAAGCTTTTTATTCTGCTCTAGCGATAGCTAAGTTATTAAAGAATTAATTTCGGGTTCGTTGTTATCTAATTCAATTCGAATTTAGTTGTATTGACCCGAATATTTATACTGGCTTATGCCCTCGGCTTTGCCCGCGTGACCCATTACACCACCCCTAACACTAAGAAAGTAATTTTGGAAATTCTACCCAATTTCCAAAATTACTTTCTAAGTGCTCGTATACAAGAATATCTCATATACAAGAACTTCTCAGCAAACAAGTTTCTTTCAGCTTAGTACATAATATCTCGCTGCTTTCAGCAGTTTTGTCTCTGTGTTGATATACCTATACTTCAATAACTACACACAATTTTTTCATTTCTAAATCGATGGTTCCTGTTGTACCTACCTGTAGATAAATAAAAATTCATTTTTTTTTTGTTGCAGATTAGAAAAACTAAAGTTTTTGTCTAAAGAAATCGTGTAGTCATGGAAACAGTGGAAATCTTAGTCTGTGTGGTAATTCAGTTTGTGCGGTGAAAGCAGTGGGCGCAGACGCGCGTCCCTTCTCCTAAACATAGTTGCTACGATTCACGTAAATATCCAGAAAAAATAAAATAAAAATTCTCGACGTAAATGAGAAATAAAATGCTAATAAAAAGTGTGTTTGTAATGGATATTAATTGAAATTTTTAAGTTAAAACTTTAGAAGTTTATGATGTTTAATTAAAATTAAAAAATGGATGTCCAAGCGTTCCTCCGCGTAAATGAGACTGTAGATGACTTTTACAACCGCTGCAATAATTATTCCAAATTCGATTGTAGTGAAGAAGAAATGTTATGGTGGTTGATGGGGTCCAGAAGGTTACCCTTGAAGGAGATAATTCCTATAAGTGTGATCTTAGTCGTGATATTCCTGACGGGAGTGGTAGGGAATGTGTGTGTGTGCGTGGTGATAGTCAGGCATCCGGGACTGCACACAGCCACAAACTACTATTTGTTCAGCTTGGCAGTCAGCGATTTATTACTGCTGTTGTTTGGTGAGTTTTACAACTTTTTTATTAGGAAATTGAATTGCCCTGGTGGCCATCGTAGCACGGTTGTGTTTATAATAAAATATATTAGGATATAGCTATTAATAACACGTTTTTTTTTATTAGAAAACTGAAATGCCCTGGTGAGCATTGTAGCGCGGTTGTGTTTATAGTAAAATATATCAGGATGCACCTATTTATTACACGCTATAAAATTATACAGTCGACTCTCCGCCGATTGCTACCCAGTCTTAAAATGCTTCCTCACAACAGTCACAAAATGTTTAATAACATTTTGTACAGCATCTTTAAAAATTTGCGTCAATTTTCAACTTTTGATTTTGTTGTTCATAAATTTGCGCCTATAATCATATAGATAGGTAGAGGAAAAGAAGCTACAGTAGTTTTTTTTTTTAAATAGTTTTACCCGCAATGGAACAGAGATGATTAATGAGTTAAGGGTGAGCGTTTTTATTTACGGCGAGCATATGTTTGTGCCCATTTGAATTTTTCCATTTGTATAAAAAAATAACTGAACATTATTACTTATTTAGATACGGTAATGTGTAAAAGTAGATGTGCAGTGATGGTTTTTACACAACTAAAAAAATATCGACAGGCAAACCATTTAAACAGGCTAACTATTTAAAAATAAAAAACACGACTGACAATTTACATAGCCTATGTCACTCGGAGGAATGCAAGGAATCTAACAATACCTCTCATATCAAAATACGTTAAGCCGTATATATGTGTTAAGCCGTTCAGGACTTATGATGGAATAAAGAAACTTACATACTTACATACATGAACCCTGAAAACATAACATTCCTTTTGTGGTCAGTCGTGTAAAAAACTAACAACGCTCAGTATCCCTTATCAGTTCATCCCTTAGGAGCTGTGATGACACAAACAGACACATACCTAAACACACAGAATTTTCCGACGTGGCTAACAATCAGGGTAACAATAATATTTTGGCAGAATTTACATTATTTTTCTCCAGAAACCGCATTTTAGGCGAGTTCTCTGAAAACAGTTGATCAAATATTCCGCTCTTCATCAAATGCAATATTCAAGCTTCCTGATCAAATTGTTGGGGCTGTTCCCGATGGAATTTTAACATAACCGTATTCGAGCCAAATTAATAAAGTTTTGCTAGTTATCAAATCAAATATTATACAAATAAATATAAATATTTAATGAAATGAAGATGAATGCGAAAAGATAGGTACTAGTAGGCAATAATAAAATAAATAATAATATTTATTAGTGATGGATACTTTTCAGAAATTTTTTAAAACGTGAAAAAATATCGATTAATTTTTCCGAAAAAATTCGAAGAGGAAAAATATTGGAAAAATATTTTTAATTGCAGTTTCTATTAAATTAAATGTAAATAATCAGATTATAAGTACATATAAACACACATATGTTCACATCTTTCCGTTCACTTAGGTTGCCTGGAAGAGATTGCACTTGCGATAAGGCCGCCTATTGTATCTATTATAAGTCTCAATTTGTATCCTTTACGTGTTTTGGTGCAATAAAGCATTTTTACTTACTTACTTACTTACTTATAAAAAAGTACATGTTGTAGAAAGATTTTTGATGGAGCGAGCGAAACAAGCGAGCCTCCGTTTCAAGACTGGCCCATATTTTATTTGTCAAGTACCTAAGTAACCTATCTAAATCTAACTTTTTACAGTTCAAACTACCTACAAGTTCGAAACATCTCTAGACTGCTTTTGATACGCCCCGAAAGAAATATGTAATTTGCTACGATCGCTACGACGAATCGTAGCGTTGACTCGTAGACCTCTACGGCGTAGCATCGATGTGCTGTTGAACAGTTTTTCCTTCATAACTTTGCATTCTTTTACGCTAAATTTATTTTATGTGCAATCTATGGCTCACCTCCTGGCGTGTCCGAATTGCCCCGAATCGTGTACCATAGAGGACCTTTACCAGGCCAACGGTAGGGCGATTGTCGTTGCCACCTACTGGTCTGGGAAAAGATGCCATTTCGACTCGCCAAGAAAAAGAAGAATTTATTTTATTAAACTAATATGAACACTTAGTTAGTAAATAAATAAATATGAAAGAATTCTTCAGTCCATTGGTGAAAGCCGGATGAAAATACGTTTTGTATTTTTTCTCATTTTCGCATTTATAATATTTGAGACACTGTGGAGGCTGATCTGCGTGAGCTGGGAGCGGATAACTGGCGAGCCACCGCGCAGACTAGAAGTATATGGCGCTCTCTCGTTTCGGAGGCCAAGATCCACTTTGGGGTCACTGAGCCAGCGGAGTAAGTAAGTAAGTGATGAAGAATTATTAAAATATAAAATATTGAATTATTAAATTTTATATTAGTTTTTAAATAGATGAGTAAGTATTTAATTTAACTTGAATTTGATAACAAAATAGAAAATTTAAGTGTATTCAATGTACTTAAAAGTTAAGTTTGTTATCATATTTGATTGACACAATGATTGTAATCTGAAACGAATAAAATAAAATTATTGGAAAAACGAATAAAATAAAATAATTTACAATCCCGCGAGAATCCCTCGGGGCTACCTTTATTAATTTATTTGTTCAGCAAATTGGGAATTGTTGTAAACAAACATTTATTTTTGTTCATAATTTTATATTTATGTTAGCTTTAGGATCACCAGCGTTAAATTTACGTCGTTTTTACATACATACACAGAATCACGTCTGTATCCCTTACGGGGTAGACAGAACCAAGAGTCGTGAGACTCGAAGGCCACGCTTAGCTGAATAGTCGTTTTTGTTTCTCCGTATTGTGATTAAAAGTATTCAATTTGAACTAAATAATTTAGTATATTCTTTAATACTAGCTGTTGCCCGCGGCTTCGCCCGCGTGAGTTTCTGTAGTAACCTAAACTCCAGTACCTACTCAAAATTTCAGCCATTTGGTTTTCCCATGTCCCGCGGGAATATATTAGGTACTCGTAGTACAGTCGCGGTGTTAAAATGAATCAAAAGTGATATTTCATTCAATAAATGATCTTCGTCTGCTCCCTATCTATAATTTCCCGCGTACCCCCACTCGCACCCCGAGTTCCTCTTTGTCCTATCCCGTGTCCTGTCTATTTATACCTACGTCAGTGGAAAATGCTCATCAGGTTGAACGACTTTTGCTAAGGCCCCATTTCCATTTATTTTTTAGAGTAGCTGGTCTCTTGGAGTTCTTCATCAGATGTTCCATAATCTTCAATTTTTATACGTCAGCAGAAAATGCTCATCAGGTTAAACGACTTTTGCTAAGGCGCCATTTCCATATATGTAATAGTGTAGCTGGTCTCTTGGAATTCTTCATCAGATGATCCTGATCTTCGATTTTTATACGTCAATAGAAAATGCTCGTCAGATTAATAAACTTTTGCAAAGGGACCATTTCCATATTTCTTATAGTTTAGCTGTTCTGTTAAGGTTCTTCATCAGGTGTTCTAGTTTTCAAAATCAATTATAGCCTATATGTTGCCCAGGCTTAATAGCTATACAACAAAAAAAGTTTCATTCAAATCCGTCCAGTAGTTTTGCGTGAAACGCGTACGTACATACAGACAGACAGACAAGAAATTCCAAAAAATGTTTTTTGCTTTCTATTATTCTTTTCAAGTGTCCCTCTATCCATTTCAGTCAAAAATACAAAATGTAACAGACAAAATATTTTCACTGTTTTATTATATGTATGTATAGATTAGTCTGTGAATAATATGCATAAACTTTAAACACAATGACAAACACTTGAGAGTTCAAAGTTTTAGAAACTACATAATCAGAACATTAATTGGCATGTCATTAGGTATGTTATTCAAGTTTAAGTGGTTAATCATTGTTAGAGCTTGGAGCGTGAGCTCCATATAATAATAAAAGTAATCTTCAGGGTCGGTGTATGGTAATTTATTGGTAAAAACATAAGACCTAAAACAAATACAATAACGGTTAGAAAAGATAACAAGACACACTTCACTATAAATTTAGAATTACTTCCGAAACAACTAATAAAACTTAATAATACATACCCGATAAGGGTCTATAGTATAATAATATTTTAAAATAGCTCCACAAATAAAGTAATGTATATCGGTAGATACGAGGCCAAGAATGTCAATCAGAATGCAGAATCGAATATGAATGAATACAGTTTAAAATTTATGACAGGTGAAATAAGTATGTATGTGCCAGCGCACGCATAAATGGATCCAAAGAGGATGAACGCGTCGCCGCGTTACAAGCTTTAATTATCAAACTATTTACTAAATTACTTAGAAGTTTGGAGATATAAGTACAAAGAGAAACATCTTTTAAATCTTAACTTAGCGCATTAGGTGCCGTTCGAACAATGTACAACAATTTGAGTACTTTGGAATATTAAATATTTAATGATAACATAGTTATTTTATTATGGAATTTCTCAAGAATTTAGAACAAGAATTTTATTAGCGAAATCGTTTAAACAAAAATATCTCAAATAACACACAAAAATTCTCACATTTTTTTCCAACTTTATGCTTCAGCTTATTATATTAGTATCATCATAGTCTTATCATTCTAACTAATATTATAAATGCGAAAGTGAGTTTGTTTGTTTATTTAATTGTTTGTTTGTTATCTCTTCACGCTTTATCTACAGAACCAATCTTTCTGAAATTTTGCATACACATATTTAGAAGTACTGAGAAGGCTTTCATCTCGGGAAAAGCACTGTTTCCGTGGGAAATTCACACGTGCGAAGCCGCGGGCAAAATCTAGTTTAATATATATCTTATAAACCATAATCCTAATTTACTCCCATGGGAATACCCACCTAAAATATTCCCACGGGAGTAAATTAAGATTTGGACAGTATTCCAATAACGTACAGCGGAAAATTTGGCACTCGGGAAGTTATCTAACCCTTTCCGACGTCGGAAGTGACAGGTTCGTGTTTCGCCCGCGGGAGTGGTAGTTAAAATGCAGTTCAGGAACCTACTAAATCAAACTCTATCCACTGGTATTGGACACAGTATACCTAAATACCATACTCGCAGTAACCCAATATTTCCTTGTGGCTTCACTAGTTCGCCAAACTTGTTTGAACATGAGAAAAATCCGAATATTTTTATATTTATCTAGCTTTTGCCCGCGGTTTCGCCAGCGTGAATTTCCCACGGAAACAGTGCTTTTTCCCGAGATGAAAGGTATATGATGGACTTCTCACTATGTGTATGCAAAATAACAACTAAACAAACAAAATCACTTTCGGATTTATAATATTAGTTTGGACTAGCTCTTTCAGTCAGCTTCACCTGCGTGTTTTTTTTCATACATTCTACCCATTTAGGGGTGGAATATTCTCAATTTCTTTCTCAGCTCTCACTTACGCTATATAAAAAACCTCTACAAAATTTCAAGATTCTACGTTCAGCGGTTTCGTTTCTGCGTGTCGATATTAGCATCCAATTTTATTAATACAGATAATTAAATAAATACGATTAAATAAATAAATAAATATACAATTTACTGTAAAAGCTCGAACTACGCTAAATTCTAAGATTTAAAAGTAAGTCTTAGGATTTACCGACATGAGTTGGTAAATGTAAGGATTTATGAAAATGGGATGATTTTTTTGGGCTTTTACAATTAGAATTTAGTACATGCTAGGTTTTACCACTGACGGGGGTGGTAAATGTTGGGTTTGGGAATAAAACAAAGAGTAATTCTTCCCTCAAGTTTTTCCGGGTGGTCATAAAAAAAAATAACCTAAACCTTATCTATCAGTCATTTACCATGCCTTTAATGTAAATCCTGAGACTTACCAAGCGAATGGTGGTAAAAGTGCGAATCGCACTGAGTAAACTGATTTCGTCACGTTTATTAGAAATCGGTTACTGTAATTTAATTAAACAAAACTTACTTCTAAAGCCTGTTCGTCGTTAGCAATTCTGGAATACGTGATTACTTTGTGAGTCCGATAACAATCGCATTGTCCTATACAAATGTGTCAATCTACGGGAAAAGGTACATTATGGTCGTTGGCGCTTAAGTCGTTTAGATAAAGAAATCATTCGAATTTATTTAGCTTATAGTAAGCAAATGTCGTAAGTGCCAACGACCATAAGGTACCTTTTCCCGTGGATTGACACAAATATATATTTTTATAGCTAAGGGAGAAATTGTAACTGTTTTCGTCATGTGGTCACTATTTTTATCCCGCAGAATCTTATATTATGCTATGCGTCAGAAAATAATTCGTTTGCTTATACAAATTTTTCATCATCATCCTACATATTTTAAAAAATTTCAAAAGTTTTATTTTATTTTACTTGATCACTTCCATTTTTAAAAGCTTTTATTTAACTTGCAATGTATGTAAGTATGTTCGTTCGGGTGGAATCTTAGAACTCAATTTTGAAGTAGATATCTTCAACCAATTGAGCTGAAATGTTGTATACACGTTTTATTTATTTATTAACTAGCTTTTGCCCGCGGCTTCGCCCGCGTGAATTTCCCACGGGAACAGTGCTTTTTCCCGGGATAAAAAGTAGCCTATGTGCTATTCCAGGTCATTATCTACCTCTGTACCAAATTTCATCGAAATCCGTCCAGTAGATTTTGCGTGATTGAGTAACAAACATCCTCACAAACTCACAAACTCACAAATTCACAAACTCACAAACTCACAAACTCACATCCAAACTTTCGCATTTATAATATTAGTATGGAAGTATGGATTTATTTAGTTTGGATGACAATTCTTGATATGGTATGTGACGTCATTCTAAATCCAATATGGCCATCCAAGATGGCAGAATAGTTGATTTGTAATGCATTTCTACAATAGTATCAAATGAGAGATTTTGTTTAGAGTAACAATAAAAGCTTTTTTTTTAAAGTATTTTTACTATTAATTTATTGAATATATTAGCGGCGTGCCGAAATTTCTAAACTTACTTACTGTACCGTACTTAATTCCTCTTTCGCGCCATTAGTTGGCTCAATGGCGGAGCTGATGAGTCGTTTGGAGGCTTCGAGCAACAAGGACTTCCGCGCGAGTCCGTGTTGCTCTATGTTTGGAGGGCGTCAGTCGGGAGATAGATGTAATCAACCTGATCTAAATATAAATACAGAAACACGCATTAATCTAAATATTCCAACTAATATTATAAAAAAATTTTTTTTTAGTTTTTGTAAGTTTGGATATTTGTTACTAAATTAAAAATGTACAGGACGTATTTCGATGAATTTTGATAGGTATACTGATAGAAAATTACCAGGAATATTACATTGGGTGGTTTATATCCCGAAACTTCCACGTGAGCAAAGCCCTGGGGTGCTGCTAGTATATAGATATATAATATTGATAACAATGATGGCCTCTTATGATTTATTTTTACACGACTGACCAAAAACGGAGTGTTATGTTTTCAGGGTTCATATATGTATGTAAGTTTGTAAGTATCTTTATTCCACCATAAGTCCTGAACAGCTTAACAGATTTTGTTTGATGTGAGAGGTATTGTTAGACTCCTCCGAGTGACATAGGCTATGTGAGTTGCCAGTTGTGTTTTTTATTTTTAAATAATTAGCTTGTTAAATAAACAAATCATTTATTTAGGTAAAGTTACAGTATGACCATAGAGTACTTAATAAAATACTGTAACGTTATCCACTTTCGTCTGTACATGATCAAGGTATCAAAGTGAAAAGCAAAGTTTGTTAAGTTCTATCGCTAGGATCTTCGCACGTCCATAGAATACGTGATTGGCCCACAATCACAAACTCCTCGGTTATTATGCGATCCAGGTACGGTTGCAAGGGTCCAGGAAACCTTGGCTTAAATATTAATATAAAATAGCCTTTATTTCAGGGGCACATAATGGTTCGTTTACATTTGTTCAGTTAAACATTATTTTCTTTATCTGTATGCTTGTTTTCGGCAAAGGTCCTTTTTCGGCAACTTCCACTCTTCCCTTTTCATAGCTTTCGGCTCTCGCTCTTGGAACCAAAGGTTTTAACAATAGGAAGTAAATACTATAAATTAAAAAAAACATAAAAATAGTTCTCGTTCGTAGTTAATCAAAGTATTGTTAACTTATAGATTAGAAAGTTAAAAATAGCACCTTAATCGAATTTCTATCAATAAAGGGACTTGACAGTATCAGAAATAAACCAATTTGTTTTGGGCTGTAATCTTGACAGGGGTGGATTAAAGGCCATTGTACAGGAATGCCCTGATTGATAGTTCCCTGCTGAATGTCAGGGCTTGTTTGTTAGCTAGGTTCAAAGGGAATCACATTAAAGGAAGGGTTTGTGCACTTTGTACTATGATTAGTTCAGGCTTAGTAAGCCATCTCATGCGAGCCGCAGTTTAGAACGGTAAATGATCTACGTACCAATGTTGAATGTCAGGGCTACTCAGCTGTTATCTAGGTTCAAAGGTGTTGTGCACTTTGTACTGTAATTGGTGCAGGCTTCCTTGTCAAATGCTGATGCACTTTAAACTACGATTAGTGTAGGCATGCTGTCATCTCATGCGAGCGTTTAGGACTTATATTGATCTGCGTATTGCGTTCACAGTACTTTTTGTCGAATTTTGTTAAAAATAAATCAAATATTAGTTCAAACCTAAACATTCTAAAGTAAAACCTTTATTAACCACGAAAGTAATTGCCTTAAAAAGTTCTATAATTTATTTAATTATGTATATAATTTAGTAAATTTCCTAAAAAAGTTTAAGTATTTTTATTTATACATACATACATACATACATATTATCACGCCTTTTTCCCGTGGGGGTAGGCAGAGACTAGCGATTTCCACCGGCTACGATCCTTACAGATCTCTCTCGCTTATTTATTTATATAGTTGTAAAATCATAACAAGCAAATTATTTAAAAATAAAAAACACGACTGACATCTTACATAGCCTATGTCATTCGGGCTAATGCAAGGAATCTAACAATACCTCTCACATCAAAATCTGTTAAGCCGTTCAGGACTTATGGTGGAATAAAGAAATTACATATATACATACATACATGAACCCTGAAAACATAACACTCCTTTTTTGGTCAGTCGTGTAAAAAGACATGGTAAGATTGTTTACATAATATACAATGATGAATAAACGGGTTTCACGTATGTGCGTCAGGGCTTATTACACGACTGACCAAAAAAGGAGTGTTATGTTTTCAGGGTTCATGTATGTATGTAAGTATGTATGTATGTAAGTTTCTTTATTCCACCATAAGTCCTGAACGGCTTAACAGATTTTGATGTGAGAGGTATTGTTAGATTCCTTGCATTCCTCTGAGTGACATAGGCTATGTAAGTTGTCAGTCGTGTTTTTTATTTTTAAATAATTAGCTTGTTTAGCTGTAAGCTGTTCAAATGAAATCACATTAAGGAAAGACATGGTGTACTTTGAACTACGATTAGTGCAAGCATCTTTACTCTCAATATAATCTCACGCGACCCAGTTTAGGACATCAATTAATCTGCATCGCAAATTCATACCAATGTTGAATGTCCGGGCTTGTTTAGCTGTAAAACTGTTCAAAGGAAAGGAAGGGTTGGAGCACTTTGTACTACGATCAGTTTTATTAGTCGAACGAGTAGAACAGAATGAACCAAACTATTCCAGTTTGTACTACAGGATGGAATCGTAAAAATAAATAACCTTTGTATTTATTTTCTAACTAGCTTTTGCCCGCGGCTTCGCCCGCGTGAATTTCCCACGGGAACAGTGCCTCTTCTCGGGATGAAAGGTACCCTATGTCCTTCTCAGAATGAAAATTTTAAGGAAGATTGGTTCAGTAGATATAGCGTGAAGAGGTAACAAACAAACAAACTCACTTTCGAATTGTTGCAAAGCCGCTGCCATTTTGTATAGAGCCATCGAAATACAACTAGTACATAATATCTCGATGTACTAGAGCTAATTGTTTTGCGTATGGTGTATCCCCAGTGGTACGTCTACTCCACTTTGAGTAACCCTGTCACAGCCAAATAATCTAGTCACGGCCCAAACTTTTCTACACACAGTGGGAAAATATAGTATAAGTATAAATTGACTGCGAACATATCATCATTTAATATTCATTCAATACATATAATAAAACTGTAACTGGTATTTGTCTGTACATACATAGAAGATTTCTAAGAAAAAACGTATGAGGGGTCGTTATGGGGCCAATAGAAGCCAAAACAATTTTTAGTAGAATTTTTGTCTTTCTGTCTGTATGTTTGTACGCACATCATGCATAAACTACTGGACTAAATTTAATGCGGTTTTCACTGTTGTATTATAGAACGTCTAACTTGTAATCTGGCGTAAGTTTCATCTTGATACGCCGCATAGAACCTGAGATATGCGCGGACGAAGTCGCGGGCACAGGCTAGTTCTACATAAAATAAACAATATTTTCACAGCTGTGCACAAGAACTCAGGCATTCGCTAACTTTGGGATAAGTTGATATAATTACTTAGGATTTATGATCGATTCGAGTATCGGAATAAATAACAGTATATACTAAGACAGTATCAATCGATTACATACATTTTTTTTTTCTATTGATATAATATTTATTGATATATAATATTACCTAGTTAGGATAAAACTGTACAGTGAAAAATAACAACCTAAAAACTAATTAATATAAACTAAATTAACCAAAAATGAAAACTATAAGTAAACTAAAAATATACTAAATAAAACTAAAATTAAATATTTACAAAAACGCAAATTCAACATAATTATATAGTTCCATAAATATTAAAATTTAATTGTTATTTCCTGGTAGCTGCTATCGCTTTTTTGGGAAATAAAATAATGAAACTTCTGTACGTAAAAACTTGATTTTATTTCTTTGTATAGCGTAAATGGATGGATGAAAAGGAATGGACTAAGGATGGAAAACAAAATTTGCGCGGACGAACAAAAGTATCCAATGTCTAACACACAAATAATACAATTTGGTAAGGTTGAGGCGTGAATTTTCTGCTATTATTATAGAAAGCTAGGTATATAGGAGGTTGGACGGTATTTTAATATTGATAATAGCTGGAAAATGACGTTAAAAATAATCATAAACTCATTTTTTCTGTCTCTAAAATTCATGGATTAAAATTTTGTTCAGATAATAATTGCTTTAACTGCTAAGCTTATTAATATAGTTACCTAGATAGTAAGTTGTAATTATACTACGACGTTGCTTCCTCGATATTTACGAGTATTTAATTCACTAAGCAGCTCGCTCTGCTATGTACCAGGCATGACTAGAGATGGGTTAAGGACTGAGTATTTATCTAAGGATGAGTAAATACTCATAAATACCCATTTCTACTGAGTTTTTATCCTTAATCGACAGTAAATATTTTTTAATGAGTTAGTCTCATAAATTGAATTGGAACTGTGAATTTACAAAATTATAAAGGATATAGAACTTATTGGGGTGATTAATTAATAAGTACTTAATGGAAAAGTACCAAAATTGCAATGCATTTATTCTAAATCTACAAATTCTGTCAATAATCGTCTGTAGGATTACCCTTTTAACTACTCATGTGGTAGGATAGTGTTTTTTAGGGTTCCGTACTCAAAGAGTAAAAACGGGACCCATTACTAAGACTCCGCTGTCCGTCTGTCCGTCCGTCTGTCTGTTACCAGGCTGTATCTCATGAACTGTGATAGCTTGACAGTTGAAATTTTCACAGATGATGTGTTTCTGTTGTCGCTATAACAACAAATACTAAAAAAAGAATAAAATAAATTTGGGGGGGAGCCCCCCAAATTTATTTTACAACAAACGTGTTTTTGTTTTTGCCGTTTTTTGCTATATTTTTTAATGTTGTATAGATAATGGTATAGGATAGGACCCTTCGTGCGCGAGTCCGACTCGCACTTGGCCGGTTTCATTGTTACTTGTAACAACACGCGTCACTTGAAAACGACAGTTGGCTCTCACCAGTCCTAGAAAGTGCACGCGATAGTTATTGAAGGACTGGACTTAACCTTAATGTTTATAGTTAACCTTTTATTCTTACCCGACGAGATCAATAAATGTACCGCGGCTAGTACTTAGAATTTTAATGTTTAGTTAACCTTTTAGTACGGCTCCTTGTCCTAAAAAAAAAACGATTTTATGGTCCTATCCGAAAGAAAGCATAAAACTTGCATAAATGTAGCTTTCATATATGTATTTTAATATTGATATGGAAACACGTCGAGAAATGATTTGTTTCCCCCTTTCCCCCCCCTCCCCATTTTATATCCCAAATCGTGGTTTTTCTAGTTTTTATGAAAACGGTAAAAGCTACGCAAAAACTGTCGAAGATCAATAAGTTCTTCATTAAATTCTCTATAATATTGCCTTTGGATGTATGTTGATAGGAGTTCTCTCTCTCAGCCGAAAGACGTCCACTGCTGGACAAAGGCCTCCCCCAAGGATTTCCACAATACCGGTCCTGCGCTGCCCGCATCCATGCGCGTCCCGCGAACGTCACCAGGTCGTCGGTCCACCGAGTGGGAGGCCTGCCAACACTACGTTTTCCGGTTCGTGGTCGCCACTCGAGAACTTTTCTACCCCAACGGCTAACTGTTCTACGAGCTATGTGCCCCGCCCACTGCCACTTAAGTTTGGCGATTCTGCGAGCTATGTCGGTTACTTTAGTTTTCCTACGGATCTCCTCATTTCCGATTCAATCACGCAGGGAAACTCCGAGCATAGCGTGCTCCATCGCCCTTTGGGTGACCTTGAGCATTCTTATGAGGCCCATAGTAAGCGACCACGTCTCTGTTCCGTATGTCATTACTGGCAACACACACTGGTCAAAGACCTTAGTCTTGAGACATTGCGGTATTTTGGACTAGAAGATATCGTGAAGCTTCCCGAACGCTGCCCAGCCGAGTTGGATTCGACGATTGACCTCTTTCTCAAAGTTGGACTTAACTAACTGAACTATTTGTCCCAGGTACCTATACATAATTGTCAACAACTTCGAGTGTAGAGTCTCCAACCTTCAGAGGAGTGGATGCGACACGGATATTAAACATAATTTTCGTCTTGTCCATGTTCATTTTTAGACCCACTTGTTGAGAGGCTCTACAGAGGCCATCGAGCACTGTGCCAAGGTCTTCAAGCTCTCAGCAATGATTACGATATCGTCAGCGAATCGAAGGTAAGTAATGTACTCGCCATTAATATTGATACCGAGTCAGCTCCAGTCCAGAAGCTTGAAAACATCTTCCAGGGCGGCAGTGAACAGTTTCGGTGATATCACGTCTCCCTGTCTCACCCCTCGCTGCAACTAGATAGGTTTCGAGCCTTGATCCTGGAGACGGACCGACGTGGTGGCGTTTTCATACAAACACTTCAGCGCTTCTATATATCGATAGTCAATTTGACACCGTTGGAGAGACTGTAGCACAGCCCAGGTCTCGATCGAATCGAAGGCTTTCTCGTAGTCCACAAACGCCAAGCATAATGGCTGATTATACTCCGCAGTCTTCTGTATAATCTGCCGCAGCGGATGTATGTGGTCTACGGTACTAAAGCCTTTTCGTGAATAAGGACTTGATAGGACTTACAGTTTACAAAATATACCCATGCTAAAATATTTTTTTCTTTAAATACGAACTTTTACTTTTACTGCATGGCCGTAAAAGTGGCGGAACACTTTTTGGGTACAATCTGAATGGATCGTTGGAATGTAAAATCTGTTTTTACTGAATAAATGATTTTGTATTTTTTCTTTTTAAACTTTGTTGGCGATGGTAACATATGTCGACACGAAGTCTGGGACCACTATATCAGAAATTGAATGCTGACCGTGATATTAAATACGAAATTCTACCAAGACCGTGCGCAGTAATAGTAAAAGTTCGCATTAAAAAAAAACATTCTTGTAGCATGGGCATATTTTGTAAACTATAAGTCCTATCAACATGCATCCGAAGGCAATAGATATAAAGATTTTAATGAATAACAATTGGTCTTTGACAGTTTTTGCTTAGCTTTTGCCGTTTTTATAAAAAGTAAGCTAGTAATAGAAATGTAATGTTTAAGTAGTTAACCTTTTATTCTAACCCGACGAGAACAATTAATGTATCGCTGCCAGTACCTACTAAGAATTTTTACATTCAAGTTAACCTTTTATTTTTACCTGAAAAGAACATTAATTGTTCTGATGATCCATTTTCAGTGCTAAAAACTAAAGGTAAACTTAAATAAAGTATATTATTAGGGCTCCATTGCATACAAAAGTTTATACTCATGCTTTTGGATAAATACTCAGTAAAAATGAGTAAAAACGGATAAATACTCATATTTATCATTCTTACCCAGTAAATACTATTTAGTATTTACTGACCGCCCATCTCTAGGCATGACACAATTTTTAGAGATTCAAAAATAAAATAAAAGAAATTTCGTCCAGAACCGACATTCGTCACCCTACCCCGATACATCGCCGGTCACCGCGGCGAAGGACTTCATTCGCTTTTTGTGTGCGGGCATGGCAACACACACACTACAACAATATTTTTATTTTTTATTTTCTTTTTATTCCAAGTATCTGGAATATCTTAAAATTAATTTATAACTTCAGTGTCAGTGGAAAATAACGTACTTTAAGTTCATTACACTCGTAAACAACGAAAAATGTAAGTATTTTTTCATTACCTGAATATCTGGTTTGAATATTAACTATACTTTGAAAAAGTTATAATGCCTAACAAAATGTTAGTTAACTACATATTTATGTTGCATTGGCTACTATTACTCGTACGTAACCGTGATTTTACATCACACCTGTGTAAACCTGCGGGTACTTTGATAACATTTAATCATAAACTCAACAAACAACGGTCGTTAGACCAATTGATTTTTCCGCTGACCCAACTATGCACCTACCTTCCTTTTATCTTGGAATTTTCTGTGCATGATATTACATAATACAATATCGCGAATAGTATCTCGCGTTCCGAGTTGCGATTTTACATGAATCGTAACCTAAATATGCGTCGCATGTTTATGTTTTACATTTGTAAAAACATTTTTTCGTGGCAAAATCACGAATCTACATATGTATGGATAATTTTCTTCTTATTTCTTGATTGTTCTTACTGTCGTTAAAAGTTAAACGCAAGGCCCAATTGGGTTATTTGTTGATGAAGGATTAATCATATTAAACTACGATATTACAAGTATGTTCAGAATTTAGATTCGCAATAAGTCTGGGTCCAATTCTATAATGAAAACCCTGGAATAATTGTGTAAACAAGATTTTAGCCAAGCATAAGCTGTCATCATTGCATCATTTAAAAGTAAACTTTTATTCGTTACGTCAATTGCTTAATTGTTTATTGTGATAAAAACGTACGTAACTATTTTGTACGCTTTCGACTTTTTTCGATTTTAACGTTACTTCGTTAGTCACTGGATGGGTCGATCTCAACTGTATTCACAGTCTTAAAAACCAATCAAACCCCATTGGGCCCACTTGATGCCCTAATCCTCCTTACCCACCCATGGGGAAGGACAGTGCCCCAATATTGGGGACATTAAAATAGCTATGATGATGGCGGTTGGTCTACGGGTAGTCAACGAGGAGTCTACAGGCGATCTACGGGTACTCTACGGGTGGACTACGGGTGATCTACGAGTGGACTACGGGTGATCTACGGGTGGACTACGAGTGATCTACGTGTGGACTGTGCTATGCACATATAGAACTACAATGCGATTGTAGTCGCGTGTGCACTTCCCAATAGATCTACAATGCGATTGTAGACAGGGATATATATTTACCCTTAGAATTACAATGCGATTGTAATCAGGGTTTTACACTATAGTCAAGCACATACAGAATTACAATGCGATTGTAGTCACGTGTGCTCCGACCCAATAGATCTACAATGCGATTGTAGACGGGGTTAGAATTACAATGCGATTGTAATCAGAGCGACTATAGTCAAGCACATATAGTCCGATAGAAGAACAACAACAACGCAGAAGATATGCAGCCGCCCAGTTTCCTTATGCAAAATGGGCCCAATCAAGAGGCTTAACTACAAAATCTTCGCGCTAAGTAAAGTATTACCTAATATAACTACGATATAATCGTAGTCTAGTTTATATATTACACCTATATAACAGCACATATAGAACTACAATGCGATTGTAGTCGCGTGTGCACATTATTCTATTTTTTTGCCATTTCGACTCGAGATGATGATGATGATTATTACCTTATTAAACTACAACGCGATTGTAGTCAGGTATACACATTATTACCCATTAGAACTACGACGCGATCGTAGCCTGGTTTATAAAGTATCTTTACTTACTTACTAATTTTATACACACTTATATTAGCACATACAGAACTACAATGCGATTGTGGCCAAATCTACACATTATCAGCCAGATATACTTAATAGAACTCCGTGGACAAGCTACTATCCAAAGTATAACTATGCAAATAGTATTATTATCAGATGATAACCATGTGACGAAAGTGTGTATCTTACTATACATTTCGAACACCCTTTAAGTATCTATTACTTATCAAAAGATTACTAGACTGATACAGTCAAGTATTATTTTTTCTGGCTGCGTAAGTTCTTAGAACTATAATGATGTTATAACCATGCACTGTCAGTATTAACTAAGCTCTGTTCATTTCAGCTAAACGCGAACTTCGAGTCTCACAACTATTGGCAGTGACAGATTATCTGTATGTATCTGTTGTTATAAATGTTTGTACATCAGGACTAATGAAAATCGCCGACCATTGCTGGTCATCATAACAGGTATGTACTCATACCAAATATCTAAACATTGGGTGAAGCGCATGGAGCCCAAGAGAAAGTTGGGATACGGAGTTCGGTAAACTAAGAAAAGGAAATCCACTCATCAATAGAGATGAATATTCGCCAAATATACATAAACTAGATAATTTACTTTTTGTTTTCGTTCATCGTAAGTAATTATACTAACACGCTGGATTTACAATATACACGACTGATACACTTATTTAATACTTTTAATAAATTGACTGATCAATCGATCAATCAGTTATGTGTTTTATATTTCATATATACATAACCAACAATGTACTTTATGTCAATATTGTGTATGGCGTCAAATTTAACAGTATTTTAAATAAACTGTTCAGGCGATCAATTTTCTCCTAAAAGTATGTATAATGAAATATTTTCATTTTCAGTCCGGATGACTCCGGAATCACCCAATATCGGGTCAACACCCGATACCGGTCTCTTTCTCTGTTTATAATTAGCAACTCACTTCATTGACAGTTGCCCATGTATTTTTATATACATAAAGAATATAATATACATAAAGATTCTGCCTCTTGATTGATTTTTTGCAGACCTCATCCAAATTCAATAAGTAACAATACCTAATACAAACTGAGAATGTGTACTTACTTATTACTACATACTATATTTCAATACTTATACATGATCAAGCTTTTCAATCTAATTTACCGACTTTTACGTTCACTGTAATACAGCAACGCTCTAAAGCACCTTATAAATGGAATAAAAGTGCCTTAAGCCAGTTAAAGTACTGTTTTTTTTTTTTTGGACAAATTAAAGTAAGATACAAAGACTTGTTTCTTAAGAATTAGACATTAGCCCTTAGCTCAAGCTTGAGCAAGCAAAGTACTGAACAAAATTAGATACTCAGTATGTTGCTTTTAGTTTCTGTTTATGGGGATTCAAATAGCCAATATAGCAATACCTATTTTCTGATCGTAGATGTGTTAAATATTCTACGTATACTCGATTCTTTGGTACCAATATCCCCATCATTCTACTTATAATTCAATTTCCTCCGCAAATTTAATTCAACAACTGATGCATAATTTATAGATATCGATCTTTGTGATTTAGATGCGATTTTTTTTTGATCGATACAAAGAAATAATAATGTTATAATGTAGTATAAAATGGACTTTTATTTTTTCTACAGCTACAGTAATTATCACAAATTACTCCTAGCAAAGGTCATCTGCAATGACTTGCGTGAGTAAGTTACCATTTGGAGAAGTAATCTATTATCGAGAATCTCTCTCTCTCTCTCTCTCAGCCTAAAGACGTCCACTGCTGAACAAAGGCCTCCCCCAAGGATTTTATCCGTGGGGGGTTTTGCCGTAATCGCCACGCTTGGCAGGCGGGTTGGCGATCGAGAATCTAATCACAATTAAAGACCCTCTTGTCATTACACGTCCTTTACCTATACGTTACATAACTTTTAGATTCTTCTTTCGGAAAACTAAGTATCATAACTATTTTCTTCTTAATATGTACTTGTTGCCGGAAACATAATAAGCTTGTACAGTAAGTACACTTGAATTTCGTTTGTTGAATTCAGTATTTCGTTAATAGTTCTAACTAAAGGCACGTGCATACGAGTACGTACTCATAACAAAAGTTATAGTGAAATCATCGTACTGTGGCCGATTCACCTATATATTCGGCTAAGTATAGTCTATTAAAACAGTGAAGTTTTACTAGTATATTTCAACAGAAATGTACCGACCTCAAAATTTGCAAACTTGTTCATGTTTTTCCTTGCAAATTAATATATATTTGTCAGGTAAAGATATTTCTCGAGTACTTAGTACTTATAGTAAAGAATCCTAAATTAGTATCGTGTCCTTTTACACATTAACCACCCAGAAGTATATGTTCATAATCAATACAATAAAGCTTCCTGACATTAGGCAGTAAAAATTCTAGTCGATATTCGTAAAATTAATTCTGTGCAAACATATCTACCTGCGTTGAGTTCACTATTGCTGACTAAAAAATGTTCATCCATCACATCTCTCTTAGTAAATATTTACGTTTTAAAGTTAACATATCTTATTCCGAAATAAGCCTGTTAAATCTTAATATCCGGTCACACAGGGAATAACTATGGTGTTAATTTGGTTATGTTAATTATTGTCCCATAGGGTATACTCATAGAACTTTTAATCTGTTTCTTGTTAACTGCTTGACATTTTTTCTCTCAAAATATCAAGGCTAGCAACCAAAGTTTGTACTCTACAGAACTTAAACATTGTATGTATTTGATAAGCTTTAATTTTTTTTTTACCATTACAAAATGAAAAAACCGGCATTGCATCATATAGCCTATTCGAAGATTTTTTTATCTTATTTCGTAAATTTTTCATTTAAATCTAATATCTTTGTGGAAGATAGTCGTAGATACAAACTACATTCGTATTTATTCATGTAACTAATCATCCTATAGATAGATTAAATACTTTGAGTATCTAAGGAACCACTTCTAATATCTCACATTAAAAAATAATAATAATTATTATTATTATAATGATTTAAAAATAAAAATCTTGCAAATTTCGCAATGGCTCTAAACATCTGCTTAGTGAATTAAATACTCGTAAATATCGAGGAAGCAACGTCGTAGTATAATTGATGGTTAAACAAACTTACCTTAATGAAGTTTGACCATAATTATACGAGACGTTGCTTCCGAAGATATTTATAACCCGCCCGTCCCAATCAATATGTAAAATACATATTACGATATCCCAAGCGCCACATTTCGAAATTTTGCTCTAAAGTAATGAAGTCCTTCGCCGCGGTGACCGGCGATGTATCGGGGTAGGGTGACGAATGTCGGTTCTGGACGAAATTTCTTTTATTTTATTTTTGAATCTCTAAAAATTGTGTCATGCCTGGTACATAGCAGAGCGAGCTGCTTAGTGAATTAAATACTCGTAAATATCTTCGGAAGCAACGTCTCGTATAATTATGGTCAAACTTCATTAAGGTAAGTTTGTTTAACCATCAATTATCTGATAATCCTTCTACTCATTGTAAGAGCACGAATGTTTATTTAACACGGGATTATGTTTAAGAACTTTAAATTATTTATAATGTACAAACTATTGCTCGTTGCTTCGCATTTGTTGGAATTTTAACATCGCCCCGAGGCACTCCTGTGAGAATTTCCAGATAAAATGTACCCTGTGCGCTGTTCCCAGTATTTTTCTACCTGTGTACCAAACTCCATCCAGTAGATTTTAGGTAGCAGAATCCTAGGGTTCAGCCAAATACTAATAAGTTTATATAGTACTAGCATTCGCCCGCGGCTTCGCCCGCGTGAATTTCCCACGGGAACAATGCTTTTCCCGGGATGAAAGGTACCCTATGTCCTTCTCGGGACTTCCAGCTAAGTGTATGCGAAATTCCAGGAATATTGGTTCAGTAGATAAAGCGTGAAGAGGTAACAAACAAAGAAACAAACAAACTCACTTTCGCATTTATAATATTAGTTAGGATTAGGATAGGATTTGGTTCAGCCAAAGAAAAATACACTACGGGCGATAATATATCGTTACTGTAGGAGACGGCAATCTCTTTTTTTTCATTTTTAATTTGAATTCCTTGTTTCAGGGCTGCCAAACGACTTATCAGTATATTGGCACCAGTACCCGTACAGCCTAGGGATGGTATTTTGCAAGCTACGGGCCCTAATATCGGAGGCGTGAGTATTTAATATTAACTTTTTTTTCTTCGAACGGATTATATTGGAATTTTTCTGGTAGTAATAAACCGGATTGTATTAGATTTTGGATGTTACTTATTCTTTGATAATGTCTGACGTTTTAGTAACTTTTGAATTTGAATAAGGATTCTATGTGGAAAATATTCTAAAAATAATTTTATGTTTTAGTTTGTATAAAAATGAGTCCCTATCGACGACGACGCCAAAAGATGAAATGATGAATAAATCACTTTTTTGGTTTCTAGCTCTCTGTTAAAGGCATGGAATTAAAACAAATCATGTTGATTTTGTTGCGCCGCCTCTTCTCCACTTGCGCTTTGGAGGCGGTGGTAACTTTAGCTTTAAGTAATTTTAGACGTCAACTAACTAAAAAAACAAGAATATGACGATTTAAAAGTGTAAGCCTATTTAAGGGCTCTTAGTAAGTGAAAACGGCAATATTGGCTGTTTTCTATAAGCTGCTGTTTAAGGAATTGAAGAGTTTTCGCCCTGAAATTTCTGATATGTATTGTAGAACGTATGTTTAAAGGGAGGACTGTTTCCAAAACACGATGGGAAAAATTTTGCTCGATAGAAAAAAATCCTGAAGTTACCTCTAAAATTTCACATGAATACAGATAACATCCGTGTTTTATAATAAAAAATGTTTTAAAATCACCAACACAAAGGTATTTTACCTTTTCGATTTCGTGACTGATTTAAATTTTTGAAAAACTAAAATGGCGCGCAACCGGGCCGTCCCCCCCCCGCCTCAGCCGCTTCATATGAATTTTCGCTGACCGCCTAACCCCCCTTAAATAAAATAATTTTCATTTAATTTCATGAAATACCTATTACTTCCATGGTAGAAGGTTCTTACGTAGAAAATTGAGCTTAAATAACAGAAATCCAGTAGTTTTTACAGGTACCTACCTTTTTATTTACCATTTACTTTTTATTAAACTCGATACCGCTAAAAATATCATATTCTGTTTACAAAGCTCTACAAGGCTCGTGATTTAATTAAATGTCGGATAAGATAACTAATCTCTAAAATATACGAATTCGTAAATTACGGCATTACTTATCTGCTTACGTATTGCTTTAGTGAAATTCCGACATTGTGTAGGTATCATATTTCATTCGCTCTTTAGGGTTCCACATCGCGTTTATAAGAACAAATATAAATTTAAAAATACACACAACCAATACTTTCCATTTTTTTTTCATGAATGAATCATAAAAGTAGAAAAGAAGGAAAAAATACAAATATTTTGCTTTTCTCGGTCAGTTGGCAGCTCGTTTCGTCGTTTCGTTTCTGGCTGTTTAGAAAACACTACTTACTTGCGGGCTTCGATGGAAGCAAAAAAAAACACACTGACTCGTAATCATCTTCGAAATTCAAGATCAAAATCTATTAAAATCATGAATAATATTTCTATGATTGAAATTGTGAAAAAAGAACATCATGCAGACGTTTTCTTATCTTATTCTTTCTTTATCTTTTCTTTTTTTCGATAAGGATAGCTATATTATTAGATGTTTCACTGGAATCTGGATAATACAAACAAGTAATATTTTCTAGGTCGTCTAAGAATTCCAGAGATTAGCAATGTAGTTGAAGGGTTGTGAACAAACAACTCTTAACCTTTATTATATTATGTTAGCTGACTGAATATTTGAAAAAAAAGAATGTCCTGTCAAGATGAAGCATGAAGCCTTTCAGTATTGAGTAGTCTGTGGTAGACTGCATCAGCGATGGGTTGTGATGGTTGTTTAGTGCGCGTAGCTTTACATAATGTTTATGTGATCTATTGTGTTTCCATGTATAAAGTGTAGAAATATGATCCATGTATTATAAAAGGGGTTTGTAAACATAAATCTACGAGTTTTATTCAGAGTAGATAAGATCAGAAGTGCGATTCGAATCATTCATATTAAAACCGCGCCAAATCACGGATCATTTTTCCTTGGAAAATGGAACGTGTTTTGTTTTTCTTAAATATTTGAAATATCGTGACCATCGCGATTCGCGTTCAATTGTTTTTTAAGAATTGATTTAGTCCGCTGTACGATGTTCTTATTTTTCCATGGATTTTATTAGTTTGAGTTTTAGCGCACTTTTCATGTTACTTATTTTGGAATAAAAAAATATTTAAAAAAAATATAAATGTTGGATAGTGAGTTGAGATTGACAATTCACTTATTATGAAAATCAATTTGTGCGTAGTATGCATAGTTGCATACAAATAAGTTTTGCAATAGTTGTGGTTGGATATTACCACATGACGAGAACCGTAAAATGCATTTGATTTTGAATTAACCATCACATCCTTGCGCTGGAAGCTACACGCCACCACCACCAGCGTTTGTGGTGTGTCGGTACAGGACTATGGACGAAGTTATTAATAGAAACTTCGTGAAGTTGTTCGTTAACGGTACGAACAGGATTGTTGGTATACTTTCTTTGATTTAAGTAAGGTCGAAACATTATTACATTTCAAACGAAGGTTTAAATGTCATTTGTTTAGTGTGCAGAGGTAGATTGCTTACTTTGTTATGCTATAGACTAAGACGTGGTTGAACGATTGGGTGATCAATGACTGATCTTGTCCTACAAATTTTAAACTTCTATTAGTTTTGTTTTGGCGAATTAATTGAGGTTAGACCTTAAGGTCAGTGATTATTTGATAGCCATGATGCGTGTTATTAATTGAAATAAATTTACCACGTAACGTTTAGTAGTACATACGTATGTAATATTGTCGATAGTTATCTAGCAATGTAAAATTACAATGGAAATGTTTTATTAAAGTTTTGTCGGTAAAGTGCACCAACTATTAGCAATCCTGTTTGCTCGTCTAGCGCTATACAATGTATGGCTTGAGACGGTGATTTCAACTAATCGCAAAGATTTTGGAAACTCCTTCATTATTTATTTGGGCTGATTGAGGCCAGTAAGGCCGAGTGGTAAGAACATGAAAGCCGTGTGCTTCCATGAAATTACAAAACTAACGAAAATCGGTAAGTTTTCCAGTTTTTGGGGATGGTAAGCTACTTTTATGAGTACATTGCAATGCAAGGCGTATTCATTCGGGAGATGAGTGGAGAAAACACAATGTCCGACATTCTATGAAAGGCTGGTGAAGCTCACTCTAATTTTACTAAGCAGTTATCTACTGATGGGCATTAAGGAAACTGTTTCCGTTTTAATATTTGAATAATGTACCTCCTGACAGAGTTATCGCTGATTTTTAAGAAGAGGAAGAGCGCCCGAGCTTTTTGTCGTTGTTGTGTCGACAATAATGATGTATTGTTAACCTTAACCGTGTAATTTTTCTGTTGACAGTTTTGTTTTGGTCAGTAAAGGTTCCCTAAGCACTGGGAAGATGTACTCTGGAATGCGTGGCCCCTACCAGGTCATGCGCGCGCCGCCACATTATCGGTACAAGATCGATTGGTTGGCTGGCTCGAGATGTACTGACCAGAGGCAGCTGCTGAACACATGGTGCAGAAGTAGTTATTGGCCCCGACAATGTGGCCGTGGCCCCGACAATGTGGCCGTTGACCCCGACAATGTGGTCATTGACCCGACCTTGTGGCACCTGTTGGCTCCGACAATGTAGCCGTGGCTCCGACACTGTAGCCATTGACCCCGACAATGTGGTCGTTGCCCCGACAATGTGGCATTTTTAGTTGCTGAAGACGAAAAGTCTGAAGCATTTATTGGTCCCTAATATATTGAGGTACCTGTGTGAGATCGATCTGTTGGCCGGCTGACCTGAGAGAGCTGCTGAAGACACATGGGCGGAGGTGGCTCTAAGCCCCGACAGTGTGGCCGCTGACCACGACAATGTGGTCATTGCCCCGACAATGTGGCACCCGCAGTTGCTGAAGACACAATGGCGGAAGCATCTGTAGGCCCCGACAATGTGGCCGTTAACCCCGACAGTGTGGTCATTGCCCCGACACTGTGGCACCCATTGGCTCCGACATCGTAGCCGTTGTCCCGACAATGTGGCACTCCTTGACCCCGGCAATGTGGTATTCCTTTACCCCGACAATGTGGTCATTGGCCCCGACCATGTGGCCGCTGCCCTGACATCGTGGCACTATTTGATTTTCTGTTCTAATGTTGTCATAACATTGTCGTTGACATATAAAATTGTCAATGCTAATGTTATTTTCTTTCAGCTATTTATTAACTGCCTGTTTGAATGCCAAACATTGTCGTTGACGGTTGATATCCGTATCTCCGTCAATGCTAATGTTATTTCCTTTCAGCTATTCAACGCTTGTATTAATGTCTGTCATAACATTGCCGTTGACATATTGGATTGTCAATGCTAATGTTATTTCCTTTCAGCTATTTATTAACTGCCTCTTTTAATGTCATAACATTACCGTTGAGATATTGAATCGTCAATGCTTATGTTATTTCCTTTCAGCTATTTATTAACTATTTGTATTAATGTCATAACATTGCCGTTTACATATAAAAATGTCAATGCTAATGTTACAGCTATTTATTAACTGTCTGTGTAAATGTCATACAACATGTCATCATACAACATTGTCGTTGACAGTTGATATCCGTATCTCCGTCAATGCTGATGTTATATTTCCTTTTCAGCATGCTAATACGATTTTATTTTTGAAATGTTAACACTGTTTACTTTTCAGCATGCTAAGTATATGATTTTGTTTGTGGAATGTTAATGCTATTTCCTTTCAGCAAGCTAAAGATTTTATTTCTAGGATGTTAATGTTATTTACTTTTCAGCATGCTAATACGATTTTATTTCTGAAATGTTAATGCTTTATACTTTTCAGTATGCTAATATGATTTTCATCTAGAATGTTAATGATCTATCCTTTTCAGCATGCTAATACGTTTTTCTATCTAGATTGTTAATGCTATTTACTTTCCATCATGCTAATACGATTTTGTTTGTGGAGTGTTCATGCTATTTCCTTTTTAGCATGCTAATGATTTTATTTTCTGAATGTTAATGATGATTACTTTTCAGCATGCTAATAAGATTTTCGATCTAGAATGTTAATGCTATTTCCTTTTCAGCATGCTAATACTATTTTGTTTGTGGAATGTTAATGATATTTCCTTTTCAGCATGCTAATGATTTTATTTCTGGGATGTTAATGTTATTTACTTTTCAGCATGCTAATGCGATTATCTTTCTGGAATTTTAATGCTGTTTACTTTTCAGCATGCTAATATGATTTACTTTCCAGAATGCTAATGCAATTTTCTTGCCAGAATGTTATTGTGATTTTTTGTCCCTTGTCTGTTGTGTGTTCAATATTCTGGTCTTGTCCCAATTGATAACAGAATTAGCATTTAGAGCTTTTCCTTTGAATTGAAATAAGTTTAAATGCAAATGTTAAAAGTCGATGTTTAACAATTTACAGTCATAACGATTCTTAATGTTTTCTTTTTGATCTGAAATGACCAATTTGAGAATGATAAATATTGGACCATTGGATCCTTGCCTATGGATGATGATTAATATTGATCTTCTCTCATACTCAGAAGGACCTAATTTCACCTAGTGGAGATCAAGCTGACGAGGACGTTCAGCTGTCTGGAACGGCCGTGTTAGCTGACTGAATATTTGAAAAAGAATGCCCTGTCAAGATGAAGCATGAAGCCTTTCAGTATTGAGTAGTCTGTGGTAGACTGCATCAGCGATGGGTTGTGATGGTTGTTTAGTGCGCGTAGCTTTACATAATGTTTATGTGATCTATTGTGTTTCCATGTATAAAGTGTAGAAATATGATCCATGTATTATAAAAGGGGTTTGTAAACATAAATCTACGAGTTTTATTCAGAGTAGATAAGAATTAGTATACTTAGGTATGTTTTTTAAAATTTGTGTATTTATAAGTAAAGTACCTACCGATGACAATTTTATACCTACTACCTCTACCGGTCTGCTACACCAAACCGCCAACCGAGAGATGATTACGCCTTTTATACCATTGTATTTTATATCGGTGTATACTTTTGCACGTCTGCTTGCAGACTGAAGACAAGGAACTATTTTTCTGTATTATCTTTTGTACTGTTTTCTGGCAAATAAACATTTCTGATTTCTGATATTATTTTGGTCTAATAAAATTTTAAATAAATTTTAGTACAAAATTAACAACTACTTTGTCTTCCAAAGTCTACTCAACGTTAAGCACCCTAAAGCTGTATTTAGAATCCACGGTACAAAGTGACCGACTCACACTTGACTGGTTTTTCATTCGTAATTTTTCTTTTTAATTAAATACCAGAGTGTTATGATACCTACTAATATGTTTTAATCAAATCTTATTAACCTATTCTAAGTGACGTTTATATGGTAGGTAGGTATATAAGTAGGTAGATAGTTAAAATTAAATTTAAAGAGACAAGATAGGGGTTTTTTCAAAATGAATATACGATAATCTATAATTCCATGAAATAAAAAAAATATATACAGTGCCATTCACAGAACACAAAGACTTGTAGGAAACTCAACCTCCCACAGCGCGGTCGGATATTCTCGGATCAATCATTTTATTTGTGGATTACTTTTTTGATCAATGGTTGTCTGGACGCCGCAAATGGTTTTGTCAAAGGTTGAATAAAATATACCAAAAAAATCAAGATATTTGTACTTCGGTACCACAGAATCTTTACCATTTACATTCTTTATGAAAACCGTAAACAGATATGTAAAGTGCTGAGATTCGAATCTTTAGACTTTCTTATCCGGACTTTCTTATTCACCACGGAGGTTACCTAAATATTGAAAGAATATCATATAATAATCTTGGAAATAAATACCAACGCGGAATTGGGCATCAACTATTTTTAAAGATACAAAATTAAATCTTTAAATCTATCTTCTATCTATCTTCTATCTATCTTCTATCTTCTATCTATATATATAAAAGAATAAGGGTGACTGATAAATCAACGCCCAGCCTAAACCATAAAAGCTATAAACTTGAAATTTGGACCTAAGTTTTATGTTAATACGTAGTGCTCAGATAAGAAAGGATTTTTCAAAATTAGACCCCTAAGGGGGTTAAAATTGAGGGCAAAGTTTGTTTGACAAAAAAATTAAAATCTTCACTGATTTACTTGAAACTTGGGAAGAATGCTTCTCAATAAAAATAACCAATGGCGTGTTTCAGCGTTTTTTGAAATTCAACCTCTAAAGGGGTAAAAAGGGGGAGGTAAACTAATTTATCATCACAAAACCGAAACTATAAAAGCTATAAACGTGAAATTTGGTTAGTGTCTTCATTATACTATATACTGCCCACATAAGAAAGGGTTGTTCACAATTTCAACCCTTACAGTCCAAAAAAAGGGGTGAATTTGCGTACCTATAGACAAATCCCATTTGAAATTTCGCCAGCTACAAGCAACGCATGTTAGCCTATCGGCAGAGTTCGCGGATGATTTTTTTTAAGTAGAGGCATACTAATATTAATTCTGTGGTAGAGGGTTCGAATCCTGGTAGACATGACTTCTTTTTACTTACTTTTTTTTTTGTTTTGTATTAGTTTTTTAGAAATATATTAGTAAAGAAATGTTTCAAGAAAGTAGCTGGAAGTAGCTGGATCCGAATCCTGCCACAAAAAATATTTTCTGTTTTCGTTTTTTGTTTGTTTTCTAGAATTATTTTCTTACTTTTTTTTTAATTTGAAAAGAAACGAATAAATTCATTTGCAAATTTATTTCCGGCCATCTACTGATTGTGCCAAGAAAAATATCCAATAGATGGCGTTGATAAAATGATAATGGCGTCTTTAAAGTGATTTAATTTAAACAACAGATTATATAATACTATCCTATTTTAAACGTAGTTCCTATGTAAATTTTTGCATATAGGTAATCATAAATCGTAATCCACTGAGTCTGCACAAAAAAGAGATGATCAGCATAAAAGGGTCGTGGGTGTATAATAAAACAGTAAAAATATTTTATCTGTGATTTTGGTATTTTTGACTTAAATGGATAGAGGGACACTTAAAAAATAATAGAAAGCAAAAACATTTTTTTTTTAATTTTTTGTCTGTCTGTCTGTATGTATGTACGCGTTTCACGCAATAACTACTGGACGGATTTGAATGAAACTTTTTTTGTTGTATAGCTATTAAGCCTGGGCAACATATAGGCTATAATTGATTTTGAAAACTGGTGAAGAACCTTAACAGAACAGCTAAACTATAAGAAATATGGAAATGGTACCTTTGGAAAAGTTTATCAATCTGACGAGCATTTTCTGTTGACGTATAAAAATCGAAGATCAGGATCATCTGATGAAGAATTCCAAGGGACCAGCTACACTATTACATATATGGAAATGGCGCCTTAGCAAAAGTCGTTTAATCTGATGAGCATTTTCTGTTGACGTATAAAAATCGAAGATCAGGAACATCTGATGAAGAACTCCAAGAGACCAGCTACTCTATAAAAAATGGAAATGGGGCCTTAGCAAAAGTCGTTCAACCTGATGAACATTTTCTACTGACGTATAAATAGACAGGACACGGGATAGGATAAAGAGGGCCGAGTGGTGGTAGACGGGAAATTATAGATAACGAGCATACGAAGATCGTTTATTGAATGAAATATCACTTTTGATTCATTTTAACACGGCGACTGTACTACGAGTAACTAATATATTCCCGTGGGACATGGGATAACCTTAGAATACAGAACAAACTGTTTGTTCTGTATTCTGAGGGGATAACCAAATGGCTGAAACTTTGAGTACTGGAGTTTAGGTTACTACAGTTTGGAACACAAAAAGATTTTCATCTAAGCGAAACTCACGCGGGCGAAGCCGCGAGGCAACAGCTAGTAAAGAAATAAAAAGGCTTAATAAAAATGTGAAAAACAATAAACAAATTAGGTACATACACGGGTAAGGGAGTAATAATATAGAAAAAGGCATAGCCGCAGGGGGCGCTTCGTTAACGATTGGGTCATGAATATGCTGAATATGTAAGCGAATTCCAAGATGGCGTAATTTGCGCGCCATAAATTTTCTTCCTGTTTTATCGCGCGGGTTATTTTTGTTTTTCGGCCAATATTTGCATTAATTTTTTTTTTATTATAAGATTTTTTTTTTCTATCTTTTCGAGACAGATCTTGATCCAAATTTTGTTAACTAACTTCTTCCTGATCGTTTATAATACATGTACAGTCAGCAGCAAAGAAACCTGACCCCTCCCCTCGCCCTATCTCATCTGGGCAGCTGATTGCAACATTGTATCAAATATATTGCCGCTTCCTTGTCTCTATATACTTAAAATGTGCCTGTTTGTAAGAAGACATCCACATCTTTGCTCTTTACATGACACGGTAGTAAAAAAAAGCCCATAGACTAAAACTCTATAGTGACAATAAGTCTATTGCATGACAATCAAGGTATATAATACGCATATAATACGAACCCAATCTTACATGAAGAATTAATTAGATATTTCTTAAGCAAATCCATATAATAATGTAATTTAATATTGTAATCACGCCTAATATAGGCAGAGTATGTTGCACTCATATGTAAATAATGTATCACCATATTCTAAGGAATAAATGACATCTATTTATCTATCTATCTACCGATGCAAAGTCGAGGGCTAGTCGCTAGTTTTAATATAAAAATGTTAGGAAAAACATAACTTTTTGCTTATCAGGGTCGTATTTATATTTTGACTAGGCTATTGTACTTATTCCCCCGATTTTTTCGTTGACGTAAGTACATAATAACAAGCTAACTTTTTAATTTAATTAATTAGCTACTAGTTGCCACACTGCATTAGTTTTGACGTCATTAATTAAATTCTATCACAGTGATCGATCAATTAATTCTAACACCTTCCTTACCTACTTCCTCGTAGTTTGCAGTACGTAGGTAAACCGACGGTGATATATGGAGCAGAAACCAATCCGTCAACGTGAGCATTTATTATTTGTTATGGCAGGATTTATTGCAGTTTCAGAATCTGTATTGCTTGATACAATTTATAAAATACCTAGTTGATAGTGTAGTATAATAAAAAATACATACATCCACGCACCACACGTCTAAAGTTCCAATGATTAGTAGGTGGGGCGCCATGCATAGTTTACAGGGCGCTCGCTGTAAGCTGGCGCCCAAGCTACTAATGAGACATCAGTTGTCAAATCCAAACGACAGTATTGTATCATCTGGCAGACCTCATTCACCAGTAGCGCCATGTAGTAAGCAGAAAAAGCAGTAACCAGTAGCGCCATGTAGTTCGCTTTCGCTTACGCTTAGATGACGGAAGAAAATTGTTTTTGTCATCTGTCGAAACGATTACGAACTTAGATATCGTATCGCTACGAATCAAATTAAACTTTGGCTGAACCTGCTGTAAGCTGCATGGCGCCCACCTACTAATAGCGTCAAGCTGACAAAGTTTCTAAATCTGGTCTTGACTCAACTGCCAAGCGTCTTCTCTACATATTTATCATTATTATTTTACGCGAGTGACCACTCTCGTGAAACAAAACAAATTGTTATTAATTCGAATTACAGACATGTCATGTCCTACCGGAGAAATGGGTCACCGTTAGCTGAAAAGTTTTATAACAAAGTTTTAAACTTCAAGCAGGTGAAGCTGAAGAGGGTAGATCTGAAAATTGTTACTTCGAAGCTATATCATATTAAAACTTGGTTCCGACATTGTGCTCTCTTGGGTTTATTCGCTTTAGATATGCTGATACAACGCAGTATTTGAATGAACTTTGAAGTGAAAATTGCATTACAAAGTTACGTATTTAATTTTTTTTTTATTTCCTAAAAAATATAATAGTATATGGTGACTTGTCAGACAATGCTTTTAGCTAATTAAGTCCACTTTGTGTATGTGTGTACAATAAAATTTAAATAAATAAATGATTGATGTGTACTTAGATAAAATATGATTATTGAATATTTTTTTCCACTGATTTTTTTTAACTTTATGAGATAAAATAAATGACGCCGTTTTAAATTAACGCCCCGCTGCTGCTGTGTTGCCAGCGTATGTATAAATTGAGTTTAGTTCATGTCGTGTGTAAACAACAAGATTATGAAATATGTAGGTAAATACGCTGTTTTTATATTATATTCCTGCTGTTTGATTCCAGCATAAACATTATTTTTTCTTTGATTTGGGTTATATACTTGTTTGAATTTGTTTCCACAACCTCCATGTGGGTCGTTGGTTATACTTAATCTTGTTCTTAAATACAATTTTACATGAATTTAAATACGTTTGTTGGTCTACTGGATATAATCTACCAGATGGCGTTGTGTTAACAACGTTATTCCATACAAGTAGTATCTTTTTGAGGCGTTTTCAACACCACTGGCCTTGAGTGGGAATCTACAGTACGAGGGATTAATATAATAACATTGAGAATGTCACATGCGATGGAACTGTAAGTGATGGAAACAAAAAGCGACGTTTCCGTTGAGAGGCTTCTTCGGCTTTTTCCTTTAACATTAATGGTGGTATTTTTGTCGGTGTAGATATGGTAATATAACATTGATCTGAAGTTGAATTAATAATGATCCGAAAAGGAAACCTATTCATTTCCTAATAATTACAAAATGGCAATGACAGCTTCGATGGGTATTCTCGGGGTTTGTCGGAGAATTTCCAATAATAATACTTCATTATTTTGAAATTAGTTACAATGCTTGATTTATAGTTGTTGAAAAGACAAGCTGCAAGTGAGGCTACTATTTGCAAAATTATGGACACAATAACGGATAACAACGAAAACTTCGGATATTTGGGTGAAATAAAGATTTTAAAAGACGCCCTTGAAAATAATATACTCCAAAAAAATTCCAAAAAAAAAAACGCGTTGCGCGGCAGAATCGGGTTTTCCCCGGACACTTTTTAAAAACCCCGCCTGAACTCTCCCCGGACGCCCTCAAAACTAGGACAAATCTTGGGAAACCCGGACGGATGGTCTCCTTCAAGTTCCACTGACTCAATAGCGACAATATCGATGATTGCGTGTGATATTCTCAAACATGTCTCAAAAAACGCAAGGTTAGCGTTTGTGGTTTGAATGGATTTAAAATCCGCATAATGAGGGATTTTCCGTGACACAAATTAAAAAAAGAAATAGTTCCAGGCGACATCATAGATGGCGCTTAGTAAAAGGCGAGAGAAAAAGTTCCATACAAAAAGCAATAAATTCTCGGGATTGGCATTTAAAAAAAATAAAACTTAGTAAAAAAGACAACTAAAAAGTATCAATATTGTGATGTGTGCAACTGTCAAACTGTTAGGTGATTTTATTTTCTGCGTCTGGCTGACAGAAAAAGCGCACCATATAGGTTCAGCCATTATTACGACTCGGCTTTCATAAAACGCCATCTGTTGAGACTTTTTTATACTGATTTTTTTTTCTTAATTTAGCTGTCAGAAAATCCGTCATTGGGATTTTATATGTAGATGTAATAGAACAATAGAAGTTTCTATTATTATCATGTCCTTACGATAGGCACCTATTTATTTTTACTATTTACGTAGCTAGCCCTAGGGAAATTTATATTTGTTACAGTAACAAACATAAGTTGTTATATTGATTGCCTCGATTGATGTTAGGATATTATTACATTACATGGAAGAAACCACAGACTTAAATACTCTCCTAGAAAAAAATATTTCTGTGAAAGAAACAAAATCCAATATTTGATTTCAAGAAGGCATATCAGTAAAAGGTATCCTTTGATTTACCAGTTAAATAACTGTACAAGGCAAATGCCTATTTTTATAGGCATAGTAACGAGACATATTGTAATAACGAGATATCAATTTCTAAACATTTTCATCATAGAAATATTTCTATGATCTTCATATATCCTGCGCTTTGATTTGGTGGCTGGCAACAAAGAGAAAAAAAAGTAATTTGATGATTTGCCAATCTCTGAACAAAGGAAGATATTCGAAAATCAAAATTAAATTAAGCATATAAACTCGTATACAGTATATTGTTTGTCGAACGCAGACAGAACATCTTCATTTGTATTTTTGATTTTAGATCGTCTTCCGTTGTTTTTATTACGCAAATCTTGCTTGCTTTCCTCCATAGCATAGACTTATAATATACTGCCAGTATATGTAAATATAACTCTATGCTCCATGGTAAAAATAAGAGCTTTGATCAGACTTGTTATTAGTTCAATGCTTTCCTCAGACATGTGTTTTGTGTCACTGTGACGTCACTTTTCTACAATGCAACCTTCTTTTCAGGGCTACCTACGTGTCAGTGCTGACCATCTCAGCCTTCTCCCTGGAGCGGTACCTGGCCATCTGTCATCCCCTCCATCTCTACGCCATGGCGGGCCTGACCCGGGCATCACGCATCATCCTAGTTCTGTGGCTCATCTCAATCGTCTGCGCGTCTCCCTTCGCGGTCTATACTGATATCATCTACAGGGATTACCCACCAAGTAAGTTCTATTGATGTTTTCCACCTATTTCTTTCATTCTTTTGTCGTTCTTCATCTTCGAATAACAAGGCCTTCCGCGTGGAGTCCGTGTTGCTCTACTGCCTCTCTCCCGTCCCCGCTGAAGATGGCGTGGGTCGGCCATTTCCATATGTAAAAAAATCACAGAAAAAAATGGTCTTTAACTAGTTGTCTCTTTCTTTCGTTACGTGATGACGCCAACATTTTCAACAGCCAAATTAAATTACTTACTAATGAATTAGATCGATACCTATGCTATAAAGATTATACTCAAACTTTTGCAGAGGTTCTTTATAAGCTTAAGCAGTTTTGAAAATTGAAATTGATGAAAAACAAAATTCACGCGGGCAAAGTCAAGAGCAAAAGATGATATTAGTTAAATACTACACTTGATCTTAAACCAAGTTTGTATCGATGATCTTATTGTGTTAGGGTTGACAACCTACAATCATATCGAACTATGAGTGATTTTTCGAGACCCAAATAAAAAAAAAATTGTTCCAGATGAATTCATAGGTGGTGCTTAGTAAAAGGCGAGACCATTCAAAAAGCAAAAATGCACGGGATTGGCATTTAAAAAAAAATAAAACCTAATAAAAAAATAATAATAAAAAAAACATCTAAAAAGTATCAATATTGTGATTTGTGCAACTGTCAAACTGTTGTGAGATCTTTTTTCTGCCTCTGGCTGACAATAAAGAGCGCACAATATAGGTATAGCCAATATTACAACTTGGCTTTCAATAAAGCTCCATCTGTTGAGATTTTTTATACTGATTTTTTATTTCTTAATTAGCTGTCAGAAAAATCGCTCATTGAATTACAATCATTAGTTAAGGGCTTGCACACAACAACCAGTGGTCAATGACCATAGACAACCAGCGTCTGTACACCAACATGCAATAAATCGGCGCTATTAGAAACTAGATTTTGGAGATGTGTTCCCAACAGATTTAAAACATCAGAAGCTATGGTATAAATATATAAAAGAATACGCGTCCTTAAGCGAAATTACATTGTTAAATAATGCATTAAAATAATGATATTTTAGAGACAGATATTGACATATTATTCGAATTAACACCAACTGAATAACAAGGCAATTTCACCTGAAATAAATCCATTTACTTTGGAATGGCCCCAAAATGAAGGGGCAATTTATTTAGCATCAAAGGAATTTAACAAGCTTTTAAGTAAATGGGTAAATATTGGTCGATCAGGGGTTCTCAATTCGCTGCTTCATTAAACTGTCAAAAAATGAACCATTGATCAAAATTTAATTAAGAGTTTAAATAAGTAAAATATTTATTTTCCCAGCACTATTTTTAAAGTTGCACTTTTGGAATAAAAATGAAGCATGTACAGTTGTACATGCTTCACAGTTGTACACCATGAAAATTGTTAGATGGTTATATATTGGTATATTAGATAACGGCGTCTATACTTAAGATACCTACACATGTTTACTAAATAAATGATTATGATTTTAAATGACTAATGACAAGAATCCTCAGATTAGTTTCTTAATGTGGGCATTTTCCGAGACCCAAATAAAAAAAAAAGTTCTAGATTACTTTACAGATGGAGCTTAAGTAAAGACGAGAGAAGAAGTGCCATACAAAAAGCTGCAACTGTCAAACTGTTAAGTGATTTTTTTCTGCCTTTGGTTGACAAGAAAAAGCGCACCATATAGGTTCAGCCATTAGTACGACTCTGCTTTCATAAAACGCTATCTGTTGAGACTTTTTTATACTGATTTTTTTTTCTTACTTTAGCTGTCAGAAAATCGCTCATTGACTTTTACAAACTGCGGGGGAAGAGAAGCAGCTGGCACGTTCTACGCTTTTCCTTCGCTCCCGGACCAGTGAGGAAGTAAATTAACAAATTGTAATTATCTCTTCAATAGCCATTTGGTTATCTTCTTTGTCTTTTACTATTCATTGGTTCCTAATTTATATAAATTAGTTTCTTTGTGTAGAGTCCTTTGAAGTCTTACCTTGTTTTAGCAGCCGAAACAATTTGTGTTATCTTCTTGATGAATGTTATTCGGTTACTATACAGTATAAACGTTAGAACAAAGAAGAAATTATCCCAGATATATTTCTTAGTTTAAACCATAGAGCTAGATTTTTTTTAAAATTTGAATTTGGAGCACACTATAGCGGCTACAGACTTACGCGAGAAGTCTCGCCGAGAAGTCTTGGCGAGAAATTAGTGTGCGTAACCCTGGCAGGAAAGTGCCTCCTGGAGTTAAGTGAATGGAACCAAAACGTTGTGCGTAGTCTAGTGTAGATGTTAAGTCACCTTATTTTGACTTTTAGTAATATTATTCAATAATGAATACATGTGCACTTCAGAAACTTTTTGTGGTTATTATAGCTGTATAGAAGAATTGAATACAGTTTTCAGCGAGCTTACACGTCTTTTCATTTAGGCGCTATGATTTTTTTTCGTGATTTCAACGACAATGCGATTACTTAAAAATTATACATATTTACTTAAATCTAATTATGGTACAGATGGGCACAAATGAATAGCAACTTGTGTATATTTATCCTACAGGCGCACATACAATGGATCTAGGAGATCCACGATTTTGCAAAACGTAACTCCAGCAGGAAATGCAATATCCCGAAAACCTGAAGACGCACAAATAATCTTTTCGGCCCAGATCAATGCACAGCTCTAAGCTCTCTGCCCCCCCAGAATATTTCTCTCTCCGATCATTCGTTTAGAACTTTACTGCTAGAACGACGTTACCCTAGCAGAATCCTAGATTTCCGTTTTTTTTAATAAACTACAAGACGCACAAAAGTTTTTTTTCGCGGCACATGTACACTAGACTATGCACAACGTTTTGGTTCCATTCACTTAACTCCAGGAGACACTTTCCTGCTAGGGTAACGTACACGAGAAATTGCGCGAGAACCAAGAATGCATCTACACTCATGCAACCTTCTCATTCGCATTCTCGATCTTTATCCGGAATGGACGACGCCAGTGCAGCGGCTTTGGTTTTATTAAAGCACTGACGTGGCAAAATCCACCCAACTTGTAATATCCTGGCGACCACAGACAGTAGATGGTAGAAATGTAGGTACCTATTGTACACGACAACACAATCAATTCCACGGTCGCACTGAGCTGAGACTGAGAACGAACAAGAATGTAATACCGTTCTCTTTTCTTGCCCGAGAAACCCTTTGAAGCGGGCAAAAATACCGACACCTTTCGGAGAACAGGCGAGCGCGAGAACGAGACGGCGAGAATGCGATCACATTCACTTCACGCTTTTCTTGTGTTCTCGGGGGTTCTCGGCGTGAGTTTGGATGCGCTAGTTTTTGGGCTTCATTTGACAATCAAGTTTATATGTCTTTAAAGAATGAAATTTTTTTGTCTATGTCTTTGTGATATCAATAAAATACGTCATAACCGCCTCTGGTTACGACACATTTTATTTAACCTCGTAAGTAGGTTTATTAAGTTGCATTAAGTTCTCAAACTCATCTTTATTGCGATTACTGTGTTACAAGTACAGGTGGTACATAAAGTTCGAAAGTTTGTCCTAAACTTAATAATATTCTCAGCTCGACTCGATAATATAAAAATTAGTACTAGCTGCGCCTCGGGGCTTTATTCTCGAGGGATTTTCAAAAATTTTGCTTAGCTAGCGGTTCAGGCGTGATTGAGTAACAAACACACTAACAAAAATTTTGATAGAACGTTCGGACTGTAGAGGTTTGGGTAGATGTGTTTTTTACACATAATTTACTGGACGGACACCTGACCTGAGGTAGCACATGAGAAATTTTATCCAGAAAATTCCCACAGGAGGGGAGCTAGTTTATTTATATTCGTGTCCGAAGAAACATAGAATGTGCCAACTGCATTTTTCCCCGCGCAGATTGTAACAGTCAATCGAGGGAAAGTGCTTTAAACCGGGGATTCCTCCACTCGTAGGCGATGGGCTAGCAACCTGTCACTATACCTGAATCTCCAATCCATCAATAAGCTAACTATTTAAGCCCGCTAAGCGTGGCCTTTGAGTCTCACGACTCTTGGCTCTGTCTACCCCGTAAGGGACAAAGACGTGATCTGTGCTCTTGTTTCAGATTCCGGGAATGTGTCCTTAGATTCCGCATTCTGCGCGCTGATGGCTTCTTCTCCACTTCTGGAACTGAGCAGCATTTTCTTCTTCTTCCTACCCGGGATTCTTATACTGTGCCTCTACGTCCGGATGGGGCTGCAAATAAGGTAAGAAAAAAAAGTATTTACGTAGCTAGCTTACTGAGTTTTACAGCCATTGAAACTCCACTTCTGAACTAAAAGTTTGAAGATTTGTATATAAAATCATTATTATTAAAAAAAAAATTACATTTTTTATTTTGCTCGGCGGGTGGACACTTCTGCCCATCCTCTGGTATATTGTACGTAACGAAAATAAATAAGGTGCTGTTCTCGGCTAGACATAATTGTCAGAACTATCATCAACATTTTTTTTTTAGGTTCCTTACAAAAAATCGTATCCCTTATAGGATCACTCACTCGTGCGTCGTCTGTCTGACGTCCGTCTGTCAGCCAATTTGCTCGGAATCTACTGGACCAAATCAGATTAAATTTGGTAGGATGGTGTAATCCTATGGCCCAAACACAGATATGCAAAGTATTTATTTTTAAATAAGGGTCATTTTCATGACAAATTAGGAAATAAAAAAAAAAGTTTTGCAAACCTTACTGTGTCATATGCCAAAAGAAAGAACTAGTTCTAATATTTATATAAAATACTTCGATATTTTTGTGGGTTCTTATAAACACCTATGTTGTATTTAACTCAAACATCGACAGCTGAACAACTGTCAAAGTACAACTAAGAAGTGTTAAAAAGTAAGTCTCAAAACTTGTACCTAAGTACTTAGAACAATATGTTACTTTTAAAAGATTAAGCCTTATGCGACTACAGACCTCACAAATATAATAGAAGTATAAATCGTCATACGTACATTTTTAAGTTTTGTTAATAGGTATTTGTTATAAAATACAGTATCGTTGTGTTAGCATCCCATAACATAAACTCCGAACTTACGTGTAATTTGTCCGTATATATTTATTAGAGAAGTATTATTTTAGTAGAGTGGGGAAAAAGACATCTAAGTACTTCAGTACCTCATTTTACATTATCAAATCGTTGCTTTTAAATTAGATTGATAAACGTTTGTTTACAAACACACAAACTATCCTAATTAAACATTTAAAAATCCATTAGATTAAGAAAAAGCAATTGAACATAAAGTAAGCGATTTTAGGCTTAGAAAAAGATTACACTTTTATGAATTTCCCGCTAGATAGTGGTGTCAAATAGTTTTCGTCATACTCGTATGATTCGCCGAATTTACAATACGAAATCAAATTATCATCAATTTTTTACTTGGATGTTAACTGAAGCTGTGCGCGTATGTTTAAACTAGCATCACGCATGCGTCAATGTACTTGTCTAGTCTAGATTATATAGGCATCATCTATAGAAATCCTGCACTACCTACCGATAATCTAGTGTCGCGAAAGCGCACGCGTCAAACGTTTTCGTCTAGTTTATCTTTGTTTTGCACAGCGAAAGTAGCTTCCATGCTTCTAGACCTAGTTCGATGCAAACGGATCCATAAATCGAAATTATGCTCTAGATTTCAAGATACACAAGATTTATAAATACTATTAAGATTTTAGTCCACGAAATTAATTTTAACGTGGCAACATTGTACTCTCGACTTTAAATTGTTTGTGGCTGGCAACACTGTGAATATAGCTCGTGATTCATCCTGCCCAGACTCTCAGTGGGCGTTTGGCCTGCGGAGAGGACACGCAGGCCAAACGACCATCAGCTCAAATGCCCTTATCATAGCTTAGCTATAAGCTAGCTATAGCATCTACGGGTAGTTTAAGTTTTCATGGTAATTACTATTTTGAAAATTAATTGTGAATATAATATGATAGAAAAATTAAGTGCCCTTTGTACAAAGCCAGCGCATAATTAAAATTTCCTATTTTTTTAATTTTTTAATTATCATGTGCATTTAAGAAAATAAGTACAAATGATATGATTTATTTCTACTAGCTTTGTAGGATAAATGAATATTAAAAAAATCGGCAGAAAGTGATTCGGACTCGCACATGCAGTTCCATATTTATTTGGTAAATCACATACTAAGTAAAAAGGTTAATCTTAATGATATTAAAAACCGCATCAGAATTAGTTGCGAGATCTACTCGGGAAGCGAAAGCGACTTTTTTTTACATACTATGTGTAGTGAATGGCGGTCTTTATAATATGCGTTTTGTTAGTGAATATCTTTTCTTTATTTAATTTTATTTTGTGGCAACAATATCTGTTCTCCTAGAATAAACCAGTCGGCTCTTAACCTCGGTTTTTTACTGACGTCCCTCTATGTAAATAATGTAGATAGGTATACATCGACAATATTTACAATAGGATCTATGTATGTTATATATGTATGTGAGTATTTTATCATATGTACAAAAGGATCGGAAAGCATAGTCCGTGCAATCTTTTTGAACATGAATATGTTTACCATATTCTAACTGAAGCTTGCCGGACCATTTTAATATATTATTTCTTAGTCTTTGATAAAATTTATGAGAAGGAAGTTATTTATTTCACATGTTTTACACGTCTTTTTAGACGACTGCTCAAGAGAGGAGTACCTATTATGTTTTCATTGTTCATGTATGTATGTGAGTTTGTTTATTACACCACTAGCTGTCGCCTGCGGCTTCGCCCGCGTGAGTTTCGCTAAGATGAAAAATCTCTCTTGGAGCTTTTCATCAGATGTTCCAGATCTTAAATTTTTATACGTCAGCAGAAAATGCTCATCAGGTTGAACGACTTTTAATAAGGCGCCATGTCCATATATGCTATAGTGTAGCTGGTCTCTTGCAGTTCTTCATCAGATGTTCTAGATCTTCAATTTTTATACGTCATCAGAAAATGCTCATCAGGTTGAACGACTTTTGTTAAGGCACCATTTCCATATTTCTTATAGTTTAGCTGTTCTGTTAAGGTTCTTCATCAGGTGTTCCTATTTTCAAAATCAATTATAGCCTATATGTTGCCCAGGCTTAATAGCTATACAACAAAAAAAGTTTCATTCAAATCCGTCCAGTAGTTTTTGCGTGAAACGCGTACATACATACAGACAGACAGACAGACAAGAAATTCCAAAAAAATTTTTTGCTTTCTATTATTCTTTTTAAGTGTCCCTCTATCCATTTCAGTTCTATTTTATTATATGTATTTACACCATAATTCCTAAACGCCTTGTAAGGTATCCTTAGATTCCTCAAGTTATCCCGGATTACATATGCATTTTTTTAAGATTAGGTATTAAATTATAAAAAAGTGCAAAACAATATAATCCCTAATCCCTTTAGACACGCTTAGCACTTTATGCTGTGGGAATAAGACAAGTTGAAACGTATGTAACGCTCGTTCGGGTGAAGTCGGTAGGACTTGACCCTGGAAGTTTTGACTTCTGTCCTGTGTGTCGCACACATATATTTTCAGATAAAATGGGTACCTACCTAAGTACATCCCCATACAATTTCTAACAGCGCTTTTCGTATCTTATAGTAAAAGGAAAAAAGTGTAAGCGCATCTCGTAGTCGTCATCAATCTTCTTTTGGAGATAAGATCTAAATCTATTCTTACTTTATTTAAATTCTCAGCATTTAAGTATTTTTAAGAGATAGAAAAATAATATTAAAATTGCGTTGTGGGGATTTTTTTAAAATAAGTTAGCTCTTGTGGACATCTCAAAACAAGCTTTCGCATCCCACTATATTATAAATGCGAAAGTTTGGATGTGAATTTGTGAGTCTGTGATTTTGGGAGTTTGTGAGGATGTTTGTTACTCAATCACGCAAAATCTACTAGACGGATTTCGATGAAATTTGGTATACGGGTAGAAAAATACCGGGAATAGCACATAGCGTACTTTTCATCCCGAAATTCCCACGGGAGCGAAGCTCCGGGGCGCGGCTAGTTTATGATACTTTTAGTAGGATAGCAGTTAGTCCATCCCTCCCGTAAAAAGGATCCTATGTTCAATACCTGACTGACTATCAACCCATGCACTGAAGTTAACCCCGACACGCCACGCCATGATTTTCCATTCTTCCTAACAACTTTTCTTATTTTCAACCGACTTCCCAAAAAGGAGAAGGTTATATGTTTCGATGTATGTATGTTTTTTTTATGTATGTTCGCCGATTTCTCCGCCTACAGTGGACTGATTTCCGAAATTGTTTTTTTATTCGTAATGATATATACCCAAGTTGGTCCCATTTTAACCACGTCAGAATCTGTTCGGTAATTTTAAAGATACCTAACAAAATATAAAAATACCAACATTACATTATAGAGCAAAAGCCCGCGATAGCATGCCCTTCCTTATTTTATTTAAACTAAAGATTTTCTGTGTATGTTCCAAACATAGAAATAGCGATTAGCGACTATAAAAGTTGGATCATGATTACTTAGGCAGATTATTTGTAGCAATAACATTTAAAGTGGTAACTCAATTTCCTTAAAGTAAAGTTTTTTTAAGATTTTATTCCTAATAATATAAGAAATCACGCCATCCATTGCCAGGCAATTGGTGCAGATAAAAACCCCTGCTTGATATTGTAACTTTACTAAATTATAGTTTATTTGTTTTATTATAAAAGCTGAATTTAATATTACTTTGGAAGGCCCCAAGGGTGATTTTTATACCTATAAAAATCATCCTTGCTATCCATATTACCTGCATAAGCAACTAAGATCCAAACTTCATACCTAGTCGCTAATATTTTTTACTCGTATATACCACGCAGAGAAATATTCAGCATTTTTAAAATAAGGAAGGTTTGGTCGTCGCGTGCTCACGGTCTATTTATGTGCCAAAAATAATAGACAATTTGACATGTTCTGACATTTCAAATCAAACTGACATAAAAAGTTTCGAATTCTTAATTCTTTATTTTCGGCCACCAGTGAAAGAAAAGTTTAAGTTTTTATTAAAGAAAATGAAAAGGTGTAGAAGCACTAAAAATGATAAAATAAAACTTTTTTCCAAAAAAGTGAACCGACTTCCATCATAAAACTTAAAATCATGAAATAACAATAAAGAAAAATGTATTAGCATGCTACCTACTGAATGAGGTGAAGTCGGTGCCAAATTGAATATTAAATAATCTAAATTAACATTAGAATCATGTACATATACAAAATGCCTAGCTAAACAATTACATAGTCCTGCACCTAGCACCGACTTCACCTCATTCAGTAGGTAGCATGCTAATACATTTTTCTTTATTGTTATTTCATGATTTTAAGTTTTATTATGGAAGTCGGTTCACTTTTTTGGAAAGTTTTTTATGCTTTAATTTAAATTTAATTTTAATTTAATTGAAGCGGTGGTGGCCGAGTGGTAGTGCGCCCGCCTGTGGATGCAAAATCCCAGGTTCGAATCCTGCCCGGGCTACATGAGTTTGTATACCAATCTGACTCATGTTAGTTTTCATCGACCACCACTTGCTTCCGGCGAAGGAAAACATCGTGAGGAAACCTGCACTATGGTTGATGATTGGCTAGTGTGTAAAACAGAGAAGGCAATGGCAAACCACTCCATTAAAATTGCCAAGAGAGTTGTGTGTGTTTCATTCCATATAATGACCACGACCCTCAGTCATGAGGAAATACGACTAAAGAGAGAGAGAGAGATGCTTTAATTATTCTACATAGTTAAAACGCTTAATGGTCGATACTAAGCACAAAGCTTGTTAGTCGGGGCTGTGAATTTTCAGTTGTATGGAGGTGATCACATTAAATCCTACGATGGTGATTTTTATAAACTACATAGATTATGATATTACAACTGCAAATTTAAGTGTAAAAAAAAAATCACCACCGCCGTTTTTTTTTAAACGCTATTATAAGACTCATATTGTTATAACTCTCAAACAAAAAACCTACCAGGGTGATTTTTTGTTACATATTTCCTTACGAATAATAAAAGCTTGATTTAAAAAATCACCAATAAATAACAATCCGAAATGGATTTTTTAATGAGTTGTAATTTTTATACTTTAAAAACATCCTGTACAAAAACAAAAAATCCAGCAATGGTGACTTTTATATATTATTCGTATACGATTGTAATAAACCATATCCTCAATTTTTATAAGGGTGACTACAACAGTTTTTTTTTATTAACTTTTAATTTTTTTTTTTAATTCTACAGTCGAGAAAATTGTATATTCGTACGTAATGTGAATTATTCAATCTTAATTTTAAAAAACGACTCACATTTATGAACCCGATTTCCTGTAATTAAATAAAAACCATATTGACATTTATAACGTTAAAAATACATTTTATGACTAGAAAGCCTTATTATAAACCGGCCAACTTTTATTTACAGGTAAATGAAGTCTTATTAATTAATTGTGAACAGTAATCTCTATTGTAAACTTTTTGCTTACGAGCAATTCAGTATAGTTTATTTACCCCTCCCATTTCATATCGGATCATCAAAATTCTTTTTTTTTTATATAAGGATGTCTAAAAACATCAAAATAATGTTAAGTATAAGAATCATGGTTGTAGGAATTTGTCGGTAAAAAAAATTTAAATGTATGTGAATGTATCGTGGGTCCGATAGACACAAACACACCCAGAGCCGCAAACAAATATCTGTAAATAATAGTACGAATATTTGCCCGCACTCGGACTCGAACCCTTCAGATGGAGATTTATTGATCTCTCCGAGGTTAATAAATCGTATAAAGTAAAATTCAATTACTACAGCACATCGCAGATTAAAATCAATTACTTATTACAACAAATGGTTTGTTTGTACGACATTGAGGAATGACTGGACAGCTCGAGAGGTCCGGGATCGAATTGTCGTAACTCGTAGATAAATGGTCGGGAATTTAGTACCATGCGGGAATCTAACGCATGCGGGTCTAGGGGCCAAGGGGATTTTTCTCGATATCAGGTTTTGCTGACCTCGGCTTCGTCCGCGTGAATTTTGTATTTTAGACATTTCACTGCTTTAGGGGTGGAATTTCCAATATTCCTTTCTTAGTACTAAATGAAAAATATCTATCATCTATCACAGTTTTGACTGATATACAATATTATGTAAAATGTTTGGTGAAACCAAATTATGTATATCGGGTATTTTTTTTACACTGCAGTTTCTACTGGTAAAATTTCTACATTTTTGGGGAGTAGAAGTATTGTGAAATAGTTTGGAACAGCTGATTTTTTTTGAGATTTTAAAGTCGGTCTCATACAAAAAGTTGTTCATATTCTTGTGTACTTTAATTGTATTAAAAATTTCAACAGTGTAAAAAAAAATACCCTGTATTGTGAAAATCACATTTTGTAGTTCGTTTCAATATTCACATTGGGTCTGTCGCTTGGGAGTTTGATGCCCCAAAGCTATAAAGGAAAACAAACAAACACACAGCTAGCTGCTATTGATGAATAAATAAATGTTTCTTTTTACAGTCGTTTATTCTTCCCGGCCAATTCCTTTCTTGTTTCGAAACAATGTAAATATTATGTTCTAAAAGAATGAGGAATTTACGCCATTTACCTGCTATTTCGAGGAAATAGAAAAATAAACAACGGGTTTCTTTTACAAAGAAAAATAACCACAGCAATTTACTTTCAATTTGGTTCGTAGCTGTGTGCTACGAAATCGCTACGAGGTCTATCAGCGTAGTGCTACGCTACTGATACTTGCTACGAAAGTGTTACGAGGTCTACCACCGTAATGCTACGCCCGCTACGGATACTTGCTACGAAAGCGCTACGAGGTCTACCAACGTAGTGCTACGCTACTGATACTTGCTACGAAAGCGCTACGAGGTACACCGGGGCATAGTGCTACGCTACGGATACTTGCTACAAAAGCGCTACGAGGTCTACCAACATAGTGCTACGCTGCTGATACTCACTACGAAAGCGCTACGAGGTCTACCTGCGTTGTGCTACGCTACTGATACTTACTAAGAAAGCGTTATGAGGTCTACCAGCGTAGTGCTACGCTATTGATACTTGCTACGAAAGCGCTACGAGGTCTACCAGCGTTGTGCTACGCTACTGATACTTACTACGAAAGCGTTATGAGGTCTACCAGCGTAGTGCTACGCTACTGATACTTCCTACGAAAGCGCTACGATTCATTTCTTAAACTTGAACAATGAACGTTATTTAAATATCTTAGATTATATGAAATTTCTCCAGTCTAATTACCATCAAATATTAAAATTATAAACTAAAAAACTAAATTAAATATCTAGTAAATGTCCATGATTCAAGGTCCCCCGAATGCTAGCTGCTTTCCTGCGTTGGATAGCAAAGGTTGTATAACAAAACCAACCAGCATGCTCTCTGATAAATTCAATTCCTTTTCACACTGTACATAAAGGTAACAATGTCACTATGAATAATCTTTTTTCCCCGGGAACGAAGCTACTAAAGATAGCCCAGAAACAATTTTTAAACAATGTATAATTTTCAGGAGTACCAGTGTGCACGAGAAGACGAAGGTGGGTCTCCTAAACGGGCAGGTGCACGGGGAGACCAGGCAAGCCAAGTCCAGGAAGGCCATCATAAGAATGCTAGGTGAGTTACAGGGTGAATTCAAAAACATTGAGACCCTGGGCGATGACCAGAGCCGGTGGCAGTCTTTGGTTTTTAGGGTTACGTAAAACAATGAAAAAACGGAATAGAATCATGCGTCTGTCTGTCCGTTCGTCAGTCACAGCCAATTTCCTCCGAATCTACTGGTTTTTTACTTTTATTACTTTTTTTTGCATTTAGTTTTTTCATACTAACTGGACTGGGGATTTTGGAAAACTAGCACAACTTTTTCTAATGGTAAAAGTATTCATGAAGATGAGCATAGTTTTTTATAAGACCGACTCAATCTGACCGAAAAGAAATCAGTTGTTACATTTTGGGTGAATAATACATGGCAACACATTTAGCGAAAACACAAAAAATTGTTACCCCGAAATTTTCTTGTAAACGAACAAGCGCGGTTAATATCTAATACATTTTGTAATTACATTTAACCCGGTGTTTTATAAAGCCCTCAGCACAGCCCACTTGAGACAGATTTAAAAATTAAATTGTTTTCATTGTAGCTTTATGATCGCGGTCTCAAGTTTTCGGGATAATGCCTTTCTAAATTTTTGGTGAAAGTAATTTCAGAATTCGTATTTTTAGACTTTCAGTTAAAAGCTCTGAAAGTTTTGTTAGTTAAACACAACATAGACCCAAAAAGTTTTAAGACCCGCTTAAAATATGTTAAAATGTATATAAAAACCTTATTGTTTAAAATATTAAAATAGCAGTTCAGCAGTTTTAGAGATGAGCGTAACGAGCAAACAAGAACTCTCTAGACCTTTATTAATGGATCAATCAATCAATCAAAATCTTTATTGTTGAACACAGGTTATAGAGATAATGATAATTACAGTATAGTTTAACTGTGTCCTGTCCTTAACAGGACGTACAATATTTTAGCAGTCAAAATTAAAAAATGGATTATATACGCAGAATTTAAAACCGTTTGTTTATTTTATTTCGTCAAGCACTGTTTACGAAGTAGGTAGGTTATTAATAAGCAGTCGATGTAATATTGCAATTCAATCAAATGGCCGATGATACAATTTAGCGGAATATATTTACAGCGATGTAATTTTTACGATTCATTCATCCCACTTTTTTTTTAAAGGTTCCGGAAAAAGGAAGAAAAAAAATAAAATTCAAAAATCCAGCGACTCGGCCCGCGGGTCGAGTGAGTATCGGGCCGAGTCGCCGGGACCCTCTTTTTTTTACTTACGACTAATTCTCCTTTCTTATCGAGTGTGTTTTTTATTATATTACTAACACTGGTTTCAGATTTTATTTTATTTACGATTCATTAACTCCACATTACAGCACAAGACCACAAGTGCCTTAGACTTCGAAAGTAGTCAATCGTATAATCTTCCACGACAGAAGTCATTACTATCGAAACAAGTTTCTATTGTACCTAACTTCGTATATACAACTTTTATATGTGTACTTATGATACTCATCGCACTGATTTATATCTAAAACAAGCTTTTGCCCGCGGCTTCGCCCGCGTGAATTTCCCACGGGAACAGTGCTTTTTTCCCGGGATGAAAAGTACCCTATGTCCATCTCAGTACTTCTTACTATGTGTATGCGAAATTTCAAGAAGATTGGTTCTGTAGATAAAGCATAAAGAGGTAACAAACAAACAAATAAATAAACAAACACACTTTCGCATTTATAACACTGGTAAACGTTCACCTATTTATCGTTTAACCAAGTCTTTTAACATTTATTTTAATAGCATAGATATTACATGTATCACTGTTGGCACCTTTAAAAGGAAGGTTAGAGAACTTTTGAAATAAATTGTAACACTTTCATGATATGTTAGTTCATCTTTGTTAATTTTTTTTTAGTAATATGTGGTAAGTGGTGCTGAAAGCACATTTATTTATATGTAAGCGTGCGAATTTTTTCTGTAACATTGTATTGTGTTTTTGTTTGTTTACCCAAATAAAAAGAAAAAAAAAACATTAGTTAGGGTTAGGATGGTTACCTAGTTACATACCACCAGTTCTTCCCAACAGACTAGGTTACCTATTTGTTACACAATTATATTTAGTTTAGTTCTGTCAAGAAATTAACTGTTTTTTTCTTGTTGTGGAGAAAAAATAGAGATTATTTTTATTTTATTTCGTTAGAAAACCAATAACTAAACTAGCTGCGCACCGGGGCTTCGCGCCCGTGAGAATTTCTGAAAAAAAAAACGCTTATGTTCTATTCCTGATTTTACGCTATCCGTGTACCAAATTTTACATTATGCATATACTAGGCTATGCCCGCGACTTCATCTGCGCATATTTCAGGCTCTAAGCGGCTGGCGTATCAAGATGAAACTTACGCCAGATTTTAAGTTAGACCTTCTATAATACAACAGTGAAAACCGCATCAAATTTCGTCCAGTAGTTTTTGCGTGATGCGCGTACAAACATACAGACAGAAAGACAAAAATTCTACAAAAAATGGTTTTGGCTTCTATTGGCCCCATGAAGACCCCTCATAGTTTTTTTCTTAAAAATCTTCTATGTACAGACACAGACCAGTTCCAGTTTTATTATATGTATTGATTACTAGCTTTTGCCCGCGGCTTCGCTCACGTTAATCCTTTCTTAGCGGATGCCTACGTCATAACATCTACCTGCATGCCAAATTTCAGCCCGATCCGTCCAGTGGTTTGGGCTGTGCGTTAATAGATCACTAAGTCTATGCCTTTAAGACACATTGTATTCCTATTTATATTCATGGTGCAATAAAGAGTTACTTACTACCTTTTTATGCCATCCAGTCACCTTTGAGTTATATATATAGCTTGTACAATATGCATTATATCTAGCTCAAGTCCCATTTACATTGTCACCAAAAAACAGCGAACTTTTTGCGCTAGTCTTGCTAAACAATGTAAAAACGTGTGGAAGAAACTCTTCGATAGAAATCTGCGAAGCTTTTTCGGTTCCAACGCAATAAGCAATAAGTTTTCCCAGATAATGTAGCGAATAATGTTGTCACGCGGTGCCGTTGAAAACCCTCCATCGAATATCTAAGGCTTGGTATCCACTATTACACGTTTATAATAAAATAAGTTGGCCTTCAGGAGACGCCCGGCAGATGTTAATGCATTTTCCGTCACGGCAGTAGAGTCGATTTTACTGCCAAGCCGCGCCATTGTTTTACATCAAAAACAGCGATACCCTGAAAATTAAACAACAGCTTAAAGTTAAGAGAAATAACATTTGGTCAGGATTACCCGGCGTCCTAAGTGACCGGCAGAATGCTACGAGACGCGATGTTGAGTCAATATCCTAACTAATATTATAAATGCGAAAGTGAGTTTGTTTGTAGGACATAGGGTACCTTTCATCCCGGGAAAAAGCACTATTTCCGTGGGAAATTCACGCGGGCGAAGCCGCGGGCAAAAGCTAGTTGCCTATACGCGACGAATTTTATCTCAGAATTTAGTTTTGCCGCTCACCTATCCAAGCCTGGCAGACGACTTTCATGTCACATACAAAACAAATAACATTTTCATAGAAATTCGTAAGCTTATATGGACATCATTGACACAGTTTACTGCCCAGTAGATAGTGGGCAAACTTTTGTTTAGCACACAAACACAACAATTCTCAGAAATATTTTATATTATACTTTATCACCATCCTTATCAACCAATAATGTGTTTTGTGTGATCCAATGATGATCCCTACAAGATATAATATTAGATTTTGGTATCCATTTGGCAGCTCTATAAGAAAATGATGTGCTTATATTATTATATTTCTTGTATTCTTTCATTACATATTTTCAGACTCTAAAGATACATCTGTTCTTGTATTTTATTTATTGTTCTGTACAGAGTGTTTAGATCCCGTACATATCAAATTTTAAATTATAAACGTGAGTTTGTGAGAATAAAGGATTTGGATGTTTGATAAACGAAGTGAAACCTGAAATAATATTAGTGTAATATAATCTTTATTATAAATGCGAAAGTTTGGAGTTCATATCCCATTATTTTAAATGTTTAGTTTGATTAAGTGATTAATCAAATTTGTTTTCAATCCATTAATATTCTGCCGATTTGGAAACATAACTGTGTTGTGAATTAGTGATTGATTGTTCAAAGTCTGGTCTGGGTTAGACTAGACCTAACAAAATGTGCAAATTGAAGGTGTATAATAAATCCCACCAAAAACATTCTGTAAAAAACTAGCCAAGTCTCGATGGAGCTGTTTGTTTATCTCTAAAAAGTAATGAAATCTAGACAAAGTCGTTCCAAGTCTAAGGTTCCTTACTGCAATTTCTTTATTATTATATTTAATGTTGTGTGGCTTGGCCGTTGAAGGGTACACAAGGGTACAAAACCAGGTGCTCCATGACACCATTGCACTAATCTGTCGCCAGAACCGCTACCCATTGACGATGGAAAATTGCCACTTGGAAAACGTTGATTCAATAACCAGTCAATTGTAGGCTTGATAAAGCCACTAATGTATAAAGAATGTTCAACGGCCAAGTCACACAACATTAAATATAATAATAAAGAAATCGCAGTAAGGAACCTTAGACTTGGAACGACTTTGTCTAGATTTCATTACTTTTTAGAGATGAACAAACAGCTCCATCGAGACTTGGCTAGTTTTTTACAGAATGTTTTTGGTGGGATTTCACTTCTTTTTGTAGAAACGTGGACATATTGATTTATTTTATTAAATTTTCTTATTTGACACAGTTTTTTTCTTTTTAGGAGTAGTTTTATTATTATTACAAATCTTTCTTTTCTTTTTTTCCGGTTCTGATTCTTGTACAGTAAGCAACAGTTTTTTGTATTGCCCATTCGCGTTCATTATTTAATCTTTTAGACGGTTTAGACCGTTTAATTTCTGTAAGATCGGCGCGGTATTTACGCCTAAGCCGGTTGTATTCGGTGATCGCTGAAGCTTGAGCTTTTATACTCTTGAAGTCAACATTTATTAGTTTTTTCTCTCTGTTTATTGAGCCGTTTACACAGTGCGAGCTACTGGCTAGACAGTACGCAGCTACTTGCATTGGCTAGTCGTATGCCAGTAGCTCGGCTCGCCTTGACTGTTTACACAATGATAGTAGCTGTCCAGTCTCTAGCGAGTTGTCGCAATGTCGAGTCAACGTGCTTTGATTAAAAAAACTGTAATACGGTCTATGACCACAATTTTATGCGTTGAATTAGAAAAAATACATAAAAAATTACAAAAAAAAGAGAGGAAGAAAAGGGTTTGGGTAAGAGATTGGATGGCAAGAAGATCTTCCGGGGCAACATGTACCATTTTCAAGGAGCTTTATCATGAGGACCCCCGAGAATATAAAGCAGTGATGAGAGTGACACCTGAACAATTCGAAACGCTTTTCAATTTAATAAAAAACCTAATCTATACATATAATAAAACAGTAAAAATATTTTGTCTGTACATTTAATATTTTTGACTGAAATGGATAGAGGGAGACCTAAAAAGAACAATAGAAAGCAAAAAATTTTTTTTGGAATTTCTTGTCTGTCTGTCTGTCTGTCTGTCTGTCTGTCTGTCTGTCTGTCTGTCTGTCTGTCTGTCTGTCTGTATGTATGTACGCGTTTCACGCAAAAACTACTGGACGGATTTGAATGAAACTTTTTTTGTTGTATAGCTATTAAGCCTGGGCAACATATAGGCTATAATTTATTTTGAAAACTGGAACACCTAATGAAGAACCATAACGGAACAGCTAAACTATAAGTAATATGGAAATGGTGCCTTAACAAAAATCGTTCAACCTGATGAGCATTTTCTGCCGACGTATAAAAATTGAAGATCTGGAACATCTGATGAAAAGCTCCAAGAGACCAGCTACACTATAACATATATGGAAATGGCGCCTTAGCAAAAATCGTTCAACCTGATGAGCATTTTCTGCTGACGTATAAAAATTGAAGATCTGGAACATCTGATGAAAAGCTCCAAGAGAGATTTTTCATCTAAGCGAAACTCACGCGGGCGAAGCCGCGGGCGACAGCTAGTATACTATATATATATATATGTATATATATAGGCGCGTCAAATATACCTATAAGACTCTGGGTGGTCAAAGTAAGTAAGTAAGTGGGTAAGTGGTGGGCAAAGTAGGTAGATCTACCTATAAAGTAGAGTTGACAACATTGGCGTAGGCACACCGGCGAGCTACTGCCGAACGCGTCCAAATGATGCGAGCGATGTCCGAGCTGCTGTCATGTGCGAGATACTGTCATGTGAGCAGGCGAGTGAAAACAAAAATTGTTGAAGTAACTCGGATGCCAGCTACTGTCCAACTCGCACGTGCGAGTTACTCGTAAGATATGTCCAAACGTTGCGAGTTACTGCACTGCAGCTACTCGGCAGGCTGACTCGCATGCTAGCTCGCACTGTGTAGACGAGCCATATGAGATGAACCGTACCATACCCATGAAGATTGGTTACTAGAATTTTAGACCATAGAGCTAGCAAAAAAATGTTTAATTGATTTTTTCCTATGTCTATGTTCTATAAATGTATTCCACAGAATATTGCATGGAAGTAGTAAGTACTTTGTTATACAAAGTACTTATTACTTCCATGGAATATTGTAAAGAATAACCCACAGAAGTAAATTTTTTTTTAAATATAAGCAGAAGGAACACAAATTTCACACACACACTGATGATATTTGACAATATTTGCATCCTGTTCATGATAAGGACTGTCACATAACTCTGTCCCTTTCCTTCCTTAGCATTGCAATGTATTGCAACACGAACCACTACAATGAAAGATTTATCATCCAAGCCGGATTTTTCATGCGAAATGATCCTTAACTGTCATATTTGTTGTATTGTCACAGTTGACATAAATATTTAAAATTATTTTTTACTGTTTTGTGCTTTTAAACTCAATAGAAATGATAAAATGCAACGTGTACAATGTGGGGAAGTGTTTCATAAAAAAATATTCGTGGAATATCGTTCCTTCGGTAAGCAATACATGTTTTTTTGACGTGCCCAATGATAATATACAATTTCGTGTTATTTTTGAAACAATAACCATTATTAGACTTTTGAATGCTATTTATCAGCAATATCATTATTTATTTTATAAAGTAGTGTATTAATTATAACCATTTCATAAGAAATACTACAAGTAATTTAATAATTTCGTAAATAGCATAGATCATTTGACGGATCCAATTTTGTTTACTATGGCTGGGCCGAATCTAGGCAAATATACGAATTTAGTATACCTATTCTATAAAAATCTCAGGAATTCTTTCTTGAAGATTAAAATGCACATTTTATAAAAATACTGACAGTGAATTTTATTTCAGGACAAGGAAAATATGCCAGAAAATAATACCTCAAGAAAGAGAACTGTTATGGGGAGTATTTCTCTTACGTACTACGAGTACCAGGACAGTGAATGGACGCCAGCAACCATTAACAACATTGCAATGTTTCATTGCACGTGATTTTTAATAATTTAAAATAAATTTTATTGATTTAATGACTAGTATTTTTTCCCAAAAGGGATAGAATTTCCCATCATAAAAAGCTGATGCAAATCCGTCCGCATACCGCGCACGGCTTAAGATTCAGCGTCTCAAAATGTTTGGTTTTGCTACACTGTATCGAATATAATTAATTATCTTAGATCCGACCCTGTATTCTGTCGTTGTGTGAATAATAATCTTAGTGTGTGTTTTTGCCATGCAATTTCAAATGACATGTTCAGTCTGCTTAATATTATTATATGTCTGTGGAATAACCACAGAAATATTTTTTTTTTATTATTATATGTCTGTGAGAATAACTGAAAATTATGTAGCTCGATTCCAAGGAAAAAATAAGAACTTCATCGATGTTTTATTTTTCCCATGCAATAATACAGCCAGTGTTCTAAAAACCAGAGACCAAATAAATTTAAAAAAAATGGTTATTGTCTGTCATTCTTGGCCTATCACGAGCAGGGTTTCCAACTTGTGGCTTACCCCAAACAAAAGTAAATAATATTTCGTTTGTTAATTTGATATGTAGGGATTTTTTTATTTGACACTTGATCAGTGTTATCAAATTGAGGGTTTTAGCCCTAAATTTAAGGGTCAAAATATACTTGATGAGTATTTTTTATTCATTCCTCAGCACTTTGACAATTTGAACCACCATAATCATTACCAATTTTCGACATAATTGGGGCCTCATACAAGTTGATAACCTTATTTTCGTCATCAAGCATTAGGAGGCATAATATTTTCAATTTTTCATACTGAATTTAGGGTAATTTTTGAAGAAGCGAGCAACTCTTAAAAGCAAAATGAAAACAGACAACAACGAAAAATTTGTCTTTTAAGTTCAATCGAAATACAACTTGGTACAATATCCCAATGAATATGTACGGTTATAACGTATTATAGAGGTAACGCGTATGGCAAATACTTAGCATTATAACGTATTATAGAGATAACGCGTATGGCAAATACTTGGCATTTTCTGGCCAGAGATCAGCTCCAAGCGTGAGCTCTGAGAAATGTGCAACGCTATAGATCGGTCACACGCTTCGAAGAGACCCATATACTAGGCAAGCTCTCCAGTGGATAGTGTGGATACCACAGGACAAGAGAAAAGTTGGTCGACCCAAGCAAACCTGGCGGCGGCGTACCGTTGCAGCGGAAAGGCAGTCGTTCTCTCCTGGTTGGAAGCAAAGTGCATTGCCCAGGACAGAATCCGATGGAGAAGCACTAAAACTAATACTTAGATGAAGAAACACTAAAAATAAAAATGTAATTATTATGGTAGTAATAAAAAATATAAAAATGTAATTACTCTTCTATTATGATTAAGCAGAAGGGGAGACATTCGCTCAAAAGTGGGACGCTATAGGCTAGATTAAATAAGATGTGTCCCTCTACGCTGGACTTTTGCAATGACAGTCGATTTTTTTATGTAGCAATAGAAGGGGGCGTTGCCATAGAGATATGGTAATCTCTAATACAGCTGAGACCAGCTGAGGGTTCTTCATGAGATACTTCAGACCTTCGATTTTTGACATCAAATGAAGCGGCCCACCAAGTTGAATATTTTTTGTAAAGGCGGTATGTCGATCTCTAATAGTTTGGTTGGGCTCTTGTGTTTTCTAATCAGGGTCACCAGGTATTCCAGATCTTCGATTATCCTAGTTTTTATAGTTTTTCCTTTATGTGGCCATTAAAACCTAACTTTGTACCAAATTTCAGCTCTCTGAGTTTATGGGAAGTACTAGTTCTATTTTGATGATCATGAGTGAGTGAGTGAGTGTCGAAAATGCGAAACTTTGCTTTCGCTTGACTTCGGAACTAAATGACCTTCAGACTTGAAATTTTGGATTTTAAGTATGTGATTATAGCTTACTGGATGACGAAAATTTCTTCGTTCTGGTCTTATCCAGAGGTTCTCAAATAGGGGCCTGAAAATGCGGCGACATGGTTCCAGTAAAGGATGGTACGGCAGTGTTTGCTTCGCGCTCGACTTGGCGGGGCACTGCCGTGTCCCCTGATTTACTTATGTAACTTATATAAATTCACTCTCGTGAAAATTTCGAGATGAAAAGTGCCTATTTGCTATTCACGGTATTTTATCTACCAGTGTCCCAAATTTCATCGAAATCCGTCCACACTGAAAAAAATACTTACTTATACACAACCAAACTTTCGTCAACCCACAACACAAAAAAGAGACTACATAACTTTTTGCAATATGTAACCAAACCCAGTTGGCTAATAACAGTAAACTTTTTGTTAAAATCAAGTTAACTTTATTAGTATTTTGTCAAACTTTGGTTATTCCTGAAATAGCCAAAGTAGTTAGATTATCCCTTTTTTTGAGAGTAGATTTTGCATGATTGAGCGAAACATTGAACATCCAAGCTCGCAAACATTCAAATTTAATATTAGTAGGATAGGTACTGAATTTATTATAATAAAGTATAATAAATTCAAATTTAATCATCTAAAAATTATGCATGACGGCGCGGTGGTGGTTAGAATAATAGTTAATTTTCTTCGAAAAAACTGTTTAATGTACCGCCGTTTTTTAATGGTTTATCAGAAATGGTAAATCAGAAATACCGATTATATACCCAATGAGTTAATCATTTGCTAATTGCTGCATTTAATTAATAATCTGCTGCATAATAACTCCTTATAACGTAAACCAAACGCGCTTTTTTTTAAACCATTAGTTATGTGTAAACAGTATAAATTTATATTATTTATAATATATGTTCATAACAAGCTAATTATTAAAAAAAAAAACACGACTGACAACTTAATAGCCTATGTCACTCGGAAGATGTTTCCATGAATAGCTTTTTAGCTTTGACTTATTTCTCAGAAATTGTTATAACATTTTCTATAAGGTTTTGAACACAGACGAAATCTAAATTTTAATTAATGTCTTTATTTTCCATTCATTAAATTTACTATAAATAAGGGCGCCGCTGAGTTCAAAGACGGCCGGCCCGGTAATGGTAAGTAGGCAGTATTTATTCTTAATTAAAACCATAAAAATTTGCCCACTATAGCCGTGGCCTTCGAGTCCCATGACTCTTGGCTCTGTCAACTCCTAAGGCATAATAGACATGGTACTGGTATCAGTGTAAAAAACACTTAAATTTCAAACTTTGTCTTTCCCCATTTGTACTAGACTGGCTTCGCTCGCATGAATAATACATTTAAAAATTCCTCATACATCACTCAACTCTCTCGAGAAAAACATATGGACATTCCTTACATATTGAGTTTACCACGTCCAACAGACAGAGAAAAATGAAAATAAAATGCAAATTTTTAGTTGAGTGGTTAAGACGCCTGGCTGTGATAGTCAAAGCTTTCCAGATACTAAGAGCAACACGGACTTCCGCGCGCCAGGACCGTGGTGTAATGGAGTATGTACTTTGGGAATAACCCAGTGTTGTGTACATCATGTGTACATCATCTCGCCGCCATCTTGTTTGCCAGGAACTTTGCCCAAAACTCGTTTGGCATTCGATGCTCTATGATTATGGGATCACGATTTGCCGGTAAAATTTTCATATCCCATTATGCGAATTATAGGAGATACATTATGTCAAATGACAAAGCAATTCGTAACAAAAGCTCGTCCCAAAACTTTGGCTACAAGTCTTCCCGGAGCGATTGTTTGGACTGACATAATGTTGAGGGTTTACATAGAAAATTAATTAGTTATCTGACACTTTAAATAGGTTAATTCGGGTAAATTAACCCACAGAGACCTCAGTTCTAATTTAGACAAAAGTTCTTTGTGGTTATCTTAATTTAGGTTTTATTACACGACTGATCAAAAAAGGAGTGTTATGTTTTCAGGGTTCATGTATGTAAGTATGTATGTAAGTTTCTTTATTCCACCATAAGTCCTGAACGGCTTAACAGATTCTGATGTGAGAGGTATTGTTAGATTGCTTGCATTCCTCCGACTGACATAGGCTATGTAAGTTGTCAGTCGTGTTTTTTATTTTTAAATAATTAGCTTGTTAACTTAATATTTTAACTACTTTGAAATACATAGTAAGTAGGTATAGTATATGAGGATAATGTTGCTCATTGTACAACTATCTACACGTTTACTTAATTTTTTTAGCTTTATCTCCTATACAATTGTTTATCTTGAATAAATAAAATAAAAATATTATAAACTAGTTACGCCCTGCGGCATCGCGCCCATTGAAATTTCGGGATAAAAAGTACCCAATGTGCTATTCCCGGTTTTTCTACCCGTGTACCAAACTTCAACAAAATCCTACCTATTTTATCTTGTAAGTGACATTGTAATTAAATCTTGTCAAGGAATTATAATTTTGAGATCAAAGCCATAATTTTAGAGAGGCCTAGATCCTTGATTAAACAGAATATTTGGAACTAATCTGTTTTTACATTTCAAAACTACAACTAAATTGTCTTAAAGCGGTTAAATTTTTTATTAAAAAAAAATATTGTTATAATACTTTTGTAACAAAAAATCTGATTTTTACCAGCTAATAAAAGCGTGTTGAAAATTCGGTCGAGCTGAGTCTATTACTAGCCAGGCAAACAATAACACAAACAAATGAAAATATTATCACAACACTATCTAACACTAACATTACACTTTCGACGTTCTGGGATTCGTCTAATTTCGGACATCGGCATCGAAATGTTTATTATGACCACAAATCATTTTAACGGTTGATCTTGTTGAATCTATATTCTATTGTACTTGTTATTTATTTTTGATATAAGTATTTTTTAATAAATGGATGGTTCATACAAGTTAATAAAATATTATTAAATTTTTGTTAAAAAAACTTGTACCTACATGATCTTTCCATTAATTAAGGAACCTACCCTATTATTCCACATAGCCTAAGTTTTGGGAGTCTAAATTCTATTAAATAAACTTGAATATATATTTTTTATTCGAAATGTTTGCTGTTTTAGGATCTATTATATGCGTATTTTAATATATTCGTATTTTGCAGAAAGGTAACGTTCGAATTTTTTTTAAGTTGCTTTCGTTTCGTCTGATCTTTGTACAAGTCAAATTTAAATCGTCTCAAAATGGTCTATCATGGGCGTCGGAAAGACATTCACAGGCTTTTTTCACAGAAAATTATTAATATCCTAATACTAACAAATATTATAAATGCGAAAATGGGTTTATTTGTTTGTTTGCCTACTGAACCAATCTTACTGAAATTTCGCTTACACATAGAGGAATTGAATCAAATCAAATCAAATCAAAAATATTTATTGCAATATCTGTGTATATACATTAGTTGGTATTAATGTTAGATACGGGTTCAACAGATTGCCCTTCCAGGCATGCAATTTGAGGACATATTTTAATACGGCGGAGCGAACATTAGTTCAAGTACATGTATTGTAGGTACATATACAATATTAAGAGAGGCTAACATTGGATTAACATGCTTTCTTATTCCTACTGGTATCATAATCAAAATATTCGTCTAAATCGTAGAAAACATGTTCCGAAAGCCATATTTTTAATTTAATTTTGAATAATTGACAATTATAAATAGACTTTATATCCAGAGGCAAATGATTAAATACTTTTATACCATTAATGAATGCACTTTTTTTGTACACTTCATTATTTACACAGGGCAAATATAGGTCATCTTTATATAAATCCCTTTGATTACTTCTCAGTTCATTTTTTTTCTTATAATAAGACATGTTGTTTCTTAAAAATACACACAACTCGAGAATATATATATTGGTTAAAGTAAGGTACCCATTTTCTCTAAAAACATTTCTTAATGTCTCATCTGAATACATGTTATGAATAATTCTTAAACATCTTTTTTGAAGTATAAAAGTGGTTTGACTGTTTACAGAATTTCCCCAGTAAATAATTCCATAAGTCAGATGAGGGTAAACATTCCCATAGTATGCAGCTCTTGTTACTTCAATTGATGAATTTTCTGACAATATGGAAAGTGCATAACAATAGCTAGATATTTTTTTATTGACTTTAGATATATGAGCTTTCCAGTTTAAGGGACAGTCGATGGTGACTCCTAAAAATTTATTTTCATTTATTTGCTCTATTTTTGTATTTCTTTCTTGTATGTCTAGAATATATGGATCTTTGTTATAATTACGGAACTGCACTATTTTAGTTTTTGCCAGATTAACAGAGAGGTTTATTGATTTAAGCCATTCAATAGTTACACTTAATGTTTCATTTATTTCTTTTTCAAATTTACTTTTCTCTCTAGATGTATCTGGTATGAAAATTGTTGCATCATCAGCAAACATTACACATTTGTGTTTCGTAATTAATGGAAGTTCATTGATATAAATGAGAAAAAGAAGTGGGCCAAGTATGCTGCCTTGTGGCACACCGAGAATAACATTATTTCGAGATGATTTAAGTTCTTCAATAGTTTTATTGCTTGGGTTAAACTTATCAATGACTACAACTTGTTTTCGGTTCTTTAAATATGATTCAATAAGATTCCAAGGTATACCTCGAATCCCTACATTTTCTATTTGCCTCAAAAGTACATCATGGTTTACGCAATCAAGATCATGACAATCATGACAATCGAGATCTGACAGTCAATCTATGTAACAATAATTCAAGTGTTTTAATAAAAATATTAAAGTTAGAGTCAGGGTTCTATATATACAAACAATAATAACATTTATTTCCGGTATAAGGATACCACAACATTCAAAATTAGATTTTATAGAGAGGGAATTTATACAATCTATTTGATTATAGTTTAATCCATTTTTAACGTATATGGAAACTCCACCTCTAGACGTATTTCTACAGTAAGAAGATGCTAATGTATATCCTGGGACCTGTAATGTACTAACATGATCATTTTGAAGGAATGTTTCGCTACAACATAATATGTCAATATTATTGGAGTCTAGAATTAATTCTATCTGACTTACTTTGGCTCTAAGGCCTTGTGCATTTTGATGCAATATGCTAAGAGAGTGCTTACTTTGCGATTTACTTACGAAAAAACTGATTATTGGTTATGTCATTATCATTACTTGTAATTTTACCATTATTTTCGTTTCTGTTGAAGGTATCGCTAATAAGGTTATTGCTAGTTTCAGAATTAGTGTCAGTGCTACATACAATTTGTTTTTTACTTGAAGATAATAGAGTATAGTACCTTTTTTTGGTTCATAAGAGAATTGTGTCTCATTTTTGATGGATCTACTTATTACTGTTGTTTCTTTTTTGATCTTTAATTTGTTTAATTTTATTAAACAAATAGGGAATAGTACATTGTTGTTTGTTCTTACCATCACATGTTTTGTAATATGTAGATAATATTTATCGTAATCCTTATTGTCTATTATAGTATTTACAAAAGAGGTCATCTTCCTTTTTACCATAGTTTTATTACCATAACTGGATTTAAATTCCACATAAGTACAATTTTTGAAATATGGTAATATTTCTTTAAGCTTATTATTTAACTTATAATTATTTATAAACATATTATACAAAACGTTAGTTAATATAACTCTCGGCTTATGTACAAGTTTAAGAATTGCACATACTTCAGTAAGAAAATGTGTGTAGTTTTTATCATTTGCCCCCATACATAATATAACCCAATCATTTTCAGTTAAATCCAAACTTGGCAAGTCAGATTTTTCTAATACATAGTTGGTGGGTGCGTTACTATAAATTTTACCTTTTATATCGTACTAGCTTTTGCCCGCGGCTTCGCCCGCGTGAATTTCCCATGGGAACAGTGCTTTTTCCCGGGATAAAAAGTAGCCTATGTGCTATTCCAGGTCATTATCTACCTCTGTACCAAATTTCATCGAAATCCGTCCAGTATATTTTGCGTGATTGAGTAACAAACATCCTCACAAACTCACAAACTCACATCCAAACTTTCGCATTTATAATATTAGTATGGATTCTATGGGATTTTTTTAGTGCGATCTCTTATGTATTAATGACGAAGTCAATCCTGTTCCTTGTTGATCACCAATAATAATATTCTGTTTTTGGGTGTACTTGAGGTCCGAGTTTCCTTCACATTACGAGAACAAGGCAATGCTTGTGCAATGGATTTGTAGGCGTCAGAGCTGGGTGATTTGGATGATGTTTCGCAGAATCCCATTTGGGTTTGATGCTGTTTTTTCCGTTTTATCTTCTCCAATTTATTAATGGGCAAACACGGAGACATATCCTGCATTGTAGTGTTAAGACTAATCATTGATGTTTTCTTTACAGGTTTAATTTGAGTGTGTGATGTCTCTAGGTTACCTACTTTCTGTTCATGACCAACTGTGCATTTCTGTAACAAACTATTTTCTTATAAAAGACTTTCTATTTTACATTCAGCTTCTAGTAGTTTTTCTTGCAGTGTATATACAATAGTTTCAAGTTCAGCGACTCTTTCTTTATTAGACGTTTCATTGTTTACTGTGTTTAAGTGTTTAGTATAACTTAATCCGTGCGTGATGGTACCTTCTTCTGTATCAAAGAAATAATCATCTAAAGATTGAAAAGAATTGTTAATAGGAATTGAGTGACTTGCACTATGTTGCACAGTTTCCTTTTGGGATTTCTTAAATGAATGATCGTCAGGGGAAGATATTAAAGTTTTGTCCATAATTTTCTTCCTTGATATACAATATATACAATTTCAAGTGTTTCTTTTATCAGGTTCCATCAAATAGAACCTTTTTTCTGATACGTTTGCGCAGTCAATGTGAAACACATTTTTGCACATGTTACATGCCAAACGTTGCCTATTTTCAATTAGGTCTTTACATTTAATGCAGTACAGTGCCATCTCGTATTAGAAATAGAAGACCTTACGAGAACCAAGAATCTTTTTGAAAAATTTTTTTAATCAATATTGTTCAGATCTAACATGTTCATATTAATTATTCGTAATTGTAGATACTTTAATTCAGTAGATCAGCTACACAACTCAACCTTGCTACTGTTATTTTATCGACTTTTCACTAACCTTTAAGTTTTCAATCTTACTTTCGTAATCGATTCCGACTTTAACTGAATCGATTGATTTAAGACTCCTTGAAATTGTGTGCGTCCGGCCTTATGTTATATGCTCCTTGGTTTCTTAGCTCCTTGACACGGCGCGCGATATGGCGTCACTTTTTGAATTTTAAATACGAAAGGAAAGTATTTATGTTTTATAGCACTGAAAATATGTTCAATATGTCATTTTGCACTTCACTTGCATTGTTTAGTTTGTTCGTTGGCCTTATTTTTCTTTAATATACGTAAATATGTTCATAACAGTCTATGAAGCGAATTTAGTTTATTGGGAATTTCTGTTATATTATAGAATATACTTTTAAGATAACACTCTCACTTATTTATCACATTTATTATTTTAGTTTAATACTATTTTCACACTTTTACATACAGATTTTATATGTTTAAGAAATTTTACATCGCGGAGCGTTTGTTTACATGAGAGCAGCGCCCTCTCTATAAAAAGGACATAGGGTACCTTTCATCCAGAGAATAAGCACTGCACTGTTCTCGTGGGAAATTCATGCGGGCGAAGCCGCGGGTAAATGCTAGTAATACCATAATTCTCAAAGCAACAGGTTTTTGTTTACCTACTAGAATTTTGGTCGATAATGTTTTAGTAAGCCTCAGTGTGACAAATAAAATACTGCCACTGATTTTAAATTCTGTGTTTAAATCAGTTTCAAAAAAAAAAATAGCAGCCTTAAAGTTTATGTCGAACTCTTCCCTAATGTTCATCAACCCACAATATCAGGGCTGGGGTTAGTGTTAGACGTTGTTCGAACATTAATCACATGGCGCAATTTTCTATCAAGCCTAACTCCGCAACCACTAAACCATAGAAGTAGGAAGGGCAGCGCCGCGCGCTTCCTACTTCTATGCGCTAAATAAAACTTCTTCAACGAAATTATGAGAAAATGTGGTTTACTTACCATATTCGAACCCGATTCGATACCATAGTCGAAGAAGGTATCTTTAAATTTATAAAAATCAAGTAATTTTGAAGTTGATAAAAAAAAGTAGTAGAATTTTTATAGTTCGGCTGCCAGTTCCAAATATCATACGTATTTTTGCGTTGCAACCCTAGATTATTGAATCGCTTCTTAGTATATATAGATCAAGCCTATAATTCGCAAATCGTGACATGAAAACTTTTTAATCAGTAATCATGCCGTTTTTTTTAAGTATTTAATTTCGATTATTATAAAATAGAAGATAAATAAAATATTTGAGGCCTGTTTGCATTTTTATTTTGTGTTATGAACAAATGAACTTCATAATTAAATGAATCTATTGATTAAGATATATTTATCTGCGAGTGTCGGCTGTGCCAATCACTAATACATCTATCTTGTCATTTGTTTCTAACTTGTTTATGAATTTTCTGCTCACGCAGAAAACAATAGGATTTGGCTTAAACAATTACTCTAGTAGTAAAGGAATAAATTCGAAACTCAATGGTTGCAACAAAGATATCAAATCTGTTGTGTTTTAAACTTTGGCGCTTTAAACTCTTAATCAAATTATGTATAGTTGGAACGTAGCGTTACTATATATAAATTAAAAGCCCTTCAGTTTTAATACATATGTAAAGTGTATATAAATAAAAAAGTGTTAGTTTATTTCTATTCTATAAAGACTAGAAATAAATTAAGACATAAGTCTCATTTCTTGGAAGTTGGGAACTCTGAAGGAGTTCTATTACAATAATACCCCTTCCAGGAATTCTTTGAAAATGTCCTTAGAAATTAAGGAATCGCACTTTGGAAACACGAATATTAACTAAATAAGTATCTCAACTTAATTTCATTCACAGCTTTTATTTATACAAACAAATTGTAGATGTAGCCTGAAATTTTGAGCAAAAATGTCGACTCTGTCGAGTATTTTGAATCCAACCGTATACAAAATTATACGTTGCCATCCATGATACTCACTAAATAAAAGAAATGTGGATATGTTTTTTATTCCTTTTACAAAATAAATAAACGAATAAAAAAAACATTTATTTACACGAAAGCAATTTCGAACGATAGCTCTCTTGATGTGAACATATTGTGTGAAGGCGCCTCACTTTTATTTATTTACTAGCCACGCTCAAAAGTACCCTATATGTTATTCCCGGTATTTTTCTACCCGTATACCAAATTTCATCGAAATCCGTCCAGTAAATTTTGCGTGATAGAGTAACACAAACACCCTCACAAACTCACATAGAAACTTTCGCATTATATAATAATCAGTAGGTTAGCTGTGCCCCGGGGCTTCGCTCCCGTGGGAATTTCGGGATAAAAAGTACCTTATGTGCTATTTCCGGCGGTATTTTTCTACCCGTATACCAAATTTTATCGAAATCCGTCCAGTAGATTTTTCGTTATTGAGTAACAAATATCCTCACAAACACATCAAACTTTCGCATTTATAATATTAGTAGGGAAAAAAAACTGTTGTTCAACATATTTCGTCTTCAGCAATTTTCAAATGGCTGCCTGGAAGAAATTGCTTATAGCAATACGGCCGTCTTTTGCGCATCTTTCTCTCTTCTTTTTTTTAGTTTTAAGTTACTTTATCTACACTCATGTCGAAATATTCGAATTACGAATTTGAAGATGGTTTTATAAAGACGTACTTTATAAACGCACATACATAAATTAAAAAATAAAAGTCATTATAGTACTGCCAGCAGTATCATAAAATAAGTTTTTTTTGAAATGTAGTACACTTTTAAATTTTAATTTTTTCCATTAGGCTATGGTTTTAGGCTGAATATAAAAAATAGGCGCACGCATGGCATGCGCAGTTTGAACTTGTGGTAAAAGTGGCGCACGCATTCGTAGTTAAAACTTAATTTCCCGCTATAAAATTTTTCTTCGTTACCCAGCTAGCTACTTTGTTTAATTTTAATTGTTCCTATTAGTGAAGATAAAGTAGTGTATGCAACTGTACATAATTAGGCATTAAAACACTCGTGTGATGTTATTATGAAACTCGTCTTACTCATGTTTTAATGCCTATCATTATGTATCAGTTGCATAAACTACTAGTATGTATCTTTACCATGTGATTCATCATCATCATCATTACAACCGCAAAATATCCACTGCTGGATAAAGGTCTCCCCCAAGATTTTGGGGGGATTTGCCATATTCACCACGCTTGGCAGGCGGGTTGGCGAGCGCAGTTTTTTTTGGCTTTGTGAGCTTCCGACGCTGCTGCCCATCGGAAGCATTTCCCTTAGTCGCCTCTTACGACATCCATGGAATGAGATGGAGTGGTCCTATTCTAACCCGGGAACCACACGGGTACCATGTGATTACTTGTGTGCAAATAAAGTGTTATTGTTGTTCCCAGCGGCGGTGGTGGTCGCCTTCTTCGTGTGCTGGTCTCCATTCCACGTGCAGCGTCTCTTCTTCATCTACGGCGAGGACCTGCCGCAGTTCCAGGTCATCAACGAGCATCTGTTCAACGTCGCAGGCGCACTGTACTACGTGTCGGCGACGGTCAATCCTATACTGTACAACGTCATGAGCGGGAGGTGAGCTATTACTGTTTCTTACTTGTATTACTTTTTCATTTTGGGTCCTTCCACCTGTTGAAATGCCCAGCGGGATTATAGGAAATAAAATCCAGGAATACCTGTTATACGTACAGCTATGCTTTATTGAATGTCAATGTCACATTTTACCAAGTCTATCATTCAACAGTTTTAGTCTATGGTTCAAGTTCCATCATGGTGTATGGGTATGGTGTTGTGTTAACACAACAGGTTGACTGGGAGAGATCACTTCAGCGATAAGTCTTTCAAAACTAATTTTGAACCATATAACTATATAATATATAACTCATGAGCGAAGCCGGGGCTAACCCCGGCTTCGCTCATGAGTTATATACATAAATTGTAGCCTATGTCACTCAGGTATAATATAACTTTCTATTGGTGAAATAATTTTGAAATCGGTTCAGTAGTTCCGAAGATAAATAAATAAATAAATATATATGGACAAATCACACAGAAGATTGCCCTTTACAAACAAACGCACAAACTTACAAACACTTTCTCTTTATAATATCAGTGTGACAGTGTGATTAGGCCTGTGACATTTTTACTTCTAATGCAATAGAGTTTCTCTATCTATATACTGGGTTTTTGTTTTGCCCGCGACTTTGCCCGCGTAAATACTCGTGTACCAAAACCTTCCTCGCCTTCCTCGTGACCAACCCCGTCTATTGATGAAGGCCGCGTGAACGGGTAAAGTTAGTTATTATGTTGTGTTACATGTCAAAGACTGATATTTCCTTTATTATAAGCAGAGCATTTTTATGGTAAGCGTGATCTGATTATATCCAAGAATTGAAGAAGTAGGAAGAAAGCTCCTTCATCGGAAGCCAACTTCCGAAAAGCTCAACGACTAATGAATTTAATTATATTTTTTGTTCGCTTTTAGTTCACATGCCCGTGTATGTGTCAAGATGTCTACGCATAAAAGTTACAAAATAGAGACGATTTATGTTCCGAAACTTGCGAATCTGTCACGAAGCGAGAATAATGCACTTCGAGCTTGACAGCTCGTTGTGCAAAACTACTAATTTATTTATTCTTTTTTGAAAGCCGTGAGCGCGGTGACAGTGTAAATAGGAGAACATTAATTAACTTATCTTTACAGTATCTCGGCGACATTAATTCTGTTCGTTGTACCAACATCCCCGTCACAGCGCTCCCTATTAAATATGGCGATGGAATATTTTAAAAGTTTTTCTTCTCCTGAGCTTTAGATATTCATGAATGTCAAGCATGGTTGACATATTATTTTCCAAGTGTCCCATTTTTCCCCTATGTCATATTTACGTCGATACATTATATACGAACTTGTGCCCGCGACTTCACTCGGGTAAACAATGTATCAAAACCGTCTTCATGACTGTCAATTGGTGAGAACCCCATGAATCGTTCAGTAATTTTGCAGTTTATCACGAACAGACACACTTTAATTTATAAAATGTAGTGATATTCATAGTGAATAAGTACATACCTAAAGTCAAAGTCAATTATTTTTATTCATATAGGCTTATAAATAGCTAGCACTTATAAATCGTCACATTCTTGTTTTCAACCGACTTCCCAAAAAAGGAGGAGGTTATATGTTTCGATGTATGTATGTTTTTTTTATGTATGTTCGCCGATTCACCTCATTGAGTAGGTAGCATGTCAATACATTTTTCTTTATTGTTGTTTCATGATTTTAAGTTTAATGATGGAAGTCGGTTCATTTTTTTGGAAAAAAAAATATTTAGTTAGTTGACGTCATAAAATTACTTAAAGCTAAGTTTACCACCGCCTCCAAAGCGCTAGTGGAGAAGAGGCGGCGCAACACTGCTGCATTTTCTCCAAAGACGTCACTTTACAACATATGTCTTTCGAAAAAATCACTGTTCCGTACATATTGGGCGAGTAATTGTGAAATAGTATGGAATAGCCGAATTTCCGCTCGAATTGAGTCGGTCCCATCCCATATAAAGTTGTAAAATTGCTTATATTCATGATAGAATGATTATGAATTCATGAATAATGTTTTAGAATTCACCCTGTCTAACAAACAGACATCTTCAAAGATTGAAAGGTAGTAATTTTACATTTACAGCGTTGGTAATTAATATTGCTCTGTAAGTTCCACTTGAGAGCAATTTCTCATAATATATTTTCAGTTTCTCATAATGAATTACGTCTAGAAACAAGTCTGAACAGCCTACATAACCTCACAAATTGAAGGTCTTAGCTAAATATCACGGAACTCTGAATAATAAAGAAATAGAAATGTCACCTACTGTGTTTTTTAATACGACAATACTAAAACACGTTTACGCAGCACTACCAACGTTATTGAAAATTAAAAATCGAATCGACATTCGATTATAATGTTTTTTTGTATTGTTAATCTAAGGATTCTACTCGTAATTCAAAACGCAAAGGTCTTTGATTTGATGTATTTTTATCAAGAAGCCGGTAAAATTAGTACGACCCTTTGACACTTCTATGGCTTTATTCAGAATTCGCTTGTATGAAAGAGCTTGATTCTTGTAAAGTGAGTGATGGGCATGAAATTGACTTAAAGTCACCGAGTTGTTTATGAATCTTCTATCAATCTTCGTCTCAAATAAGATACGACTTTCTAATTCTTTGTATAAAACTCGTAAAAACATATTTTAAACTAACTGCTTCTATTTGCTACTCAATCAAGCAAAATTTACTAGACAGATTTTGATGAAATTTTGTATAAGGGAGGAAAAACACCAGGTCTCTACTCCTAGGGATGACAGTTAATAGTGCACATAACAATTCATAATAAATAAGTACCTAGATAAAATTTTCAGATTAATTTATGATTTTAACAATACAAAGTGGGCATGAATTTGTTTTGTGTGTAGTGATGTGCCGTTTCCGAAATTTTCAAAGAAACGGCGGAAAGTTTCTTGGACACGGAAATTTCTTGAGAATGGAAAATTTTCCTAAAAACCCGAGAAATTTCTGCGAATTTTCAGAAATTTTCAATGGAAGAAATTTTAGGGAACTGGAAATTTCTTGGCGGCACATCGCTATTTGTGTGTGTGTACTGAAGAGTATATGTTTTTTTTTATGTGTAAGTAAGAGTGAGTACGATCTACGACGACTGATGATAGGAATTTAGAATTTCAGATTGTCAGGAGATTTGCAGTTTGATTGAAATGATTGTTTTCAAAGAAGTTGTAAGTACCTGCTACTTCAAAATATGTCAAGGAGATGAGATGTATATAATTAAAAGGTTTAAGGCTAGGCATGACAAAAAATGTAAATGCACAAACAAAAAAGCAATAAAACAAGCATGTCTCTACCAAGAGGCTTACGATGTTAAAATTAGAAGACTCAAAGAGAACATAAATATTCATGAGTCTCATTAAGGAATCAAGGGAGTGGAACAAATTGCCTTAAGCGTCAATTTGCCATTTAACACTTAATACCGACAACACGGATATTTTCCGCTCCGAAAAAGTATTTTATTTGTTCCTTATAGCCTAAATACAAGAAAAAGTTTTGGACAGAATGTCTGAGTTATAAATAGAAAATATTTCATTCTATTTTCTTTATCCGCCGCCGCTTAAAAAGAATGTTCACTGGATTCCTGAATGTAAATGAGTTATTTTCCATCATAACTCTGCATAAGTCAATCTGTTTTTCTGTAGCAGATGATGTTTTATCCGGTACAAAAAGTGTAATATCACAAATTACATCATTTTTCTACACTACCTGGTGGGAAGCGGTGGAATCAGTAGCGGATTTAAGGGGGGGGGGGCACAGGGGCACGTGCCCCCCCAGACTGCAGGTCCCCACTCTGATTTTAGAATTCGTTTCAAGGCGAGTGGCAACAGCATCAGGGCGGATGTCGATGGATCCGCCCTTGGGTGGGATTCCCTTACGTGGGAATACCCATTAACATAGAAAACCCAATAGAAAATAAAATTCTTCTAACTTTATGGCTTTACCTTTAGGTTTCTCAATTGAGCTACTCATTAAAAAAAAATATGAAGTAGGTAGTTATAGGTATAACCAACAAGGTGTATAATAAGGGACCGCCCTACTTTTTCATTTGGTGCTTTTTTGAAATATCTCACATTAATAGAATCATCCGTAAAAGAATCACATCCATAACCAAAGTATTTCCCAAGATATAGCAAAAAACAATTCACATTTTTCAACGCCCTTAACTAAACGTACATTCATATTACGTCACGCGTAGAAAATGAACTTTCTCTATAAGTTTGAACTCGTTTAAATTAGCTCTGGAGAATAAACTCGTGCTGAAAAGTCGCAAAATGTGATTTATTATATGTATTCTATCATAAAATTACATATTTTTAACAATTCTCATACCTTGTCCGGTCCCCTCTCATTTAAGTACATCTTGATTTGTTTTTGCCTACGACGCGACGTAACAGGGGGCTAATTCCACTAATTACAAACGTAAATGTCGTGTTTCAATTGTGTCTCAAGATCCAAGGAAATTGAAATAAAGTGACAAGATCTCTATAATACTTCTATATTATATTACGATTTCTTTGGCCTTTGAGATACAACTGAAGCACGACATCTACGTTTGTAATTTGTAGAATCAAGGGCCTGAATGAATGCTATAAAGTTACCCAAGATTTATTTTGGCCAAAGGATTCTAAAAAGAACTTTAAACTAATTCAATGAGTCGTTATTCAATTTCGTGTCGTTACCTTAATTACATTTACATTTTCTGTTAGATTCGACCTATTTCCATTGAAGTGGTATTATTCTGCTAGATTGTGGTGACTCCATCAGTGGACTTAATTAAAAAAATTCAAAGGCATCACCCAGCATCACATCATCATAATATTCCTCACCTTATCCCGTCATCTGGGGTCGGCGCAATGTCTTATCCTTCCACACGTCTCTGTTTCCCGTCATACCAACATCCACTCCCAACCCCTTCATATCGTACCTCACACAGTCCAACTATCTCTTCTTTGGTCTCCCTCTTCCCCTGTAGCCCTCTACGTTCTTATTTAATGTCTTCTTAACTAGATGTTCATCTTCTCTCCTCATAACATGACCAAACCATGTCAAACTGTTACTTCTTACCTTTTCATTGATAGGAGCAACCTTCAAACTTCCTCTAACATATACATTTCTTATCCTATCCATCCGTGTTACCCCGCTTATCCAACGCAGCATTCTCATTTCAGCAGAATGAAGCCTCTTCTCCTCTTTCACTTTAGTCGCCCAACACTCCGAACCGTACAATATCACCGGCCTCACGACCGCCTTATAAATCTTCCCCTTCAGTTTCATCGGCAGTTTTGGGTTACATATTGTGCTAGTTATTTCCTTCCATTTCTGCCATCCTGAGTTGATTCGACGCTTGACCTCCTTGTCTACTTCTCCATCATTCTGAAGTAAAGAGCCTAAATATTTAAACTCAGAGCAAACAGGTATTATACAATCATCCATAGAAAGAGCTACTCTATTTGAAACGCCGCCGAAATCACAGAACAGATACTCCGTTTTGGTTCTGCTGATTTTCAAGCCTACTGTTTCTAAAGTTTGCTGCCACATATTTAGTTTGCTCTGCAATATTGTACCTTCCTCTTCAACAAGTACAATGTCGTCGGCAAACAGCATGCACCAGGGTGCCTCTCCTTGCAGGGTCGATGTCAGAGCATCCATAACTAACAAGAAGAGGTACGGGCTTAAAGCTGATCCCTGATGCAGGCCGACCGTGACTCCAAAACCCTCAGTTACTCCAGCGACAGATCTAACCTTGGTGACTGGCTTCTGGTACATTGCGTGAATCAACTCGATGTACTGTGCTGGCACTCCTTTTTGTTTCATAGCCCACCATAACACTTCTCGTGGTACCCTGAAAAGTGTTATGGTTAGCATCACAATCACTATGTATAAAATTTATATAAATAGGTACTGGTAATACAACTTAAACTTCAATTATGTTAAGACAATGTTAAGGAAATGCTTTGCTTTGCGATGGCTGACCCACGCGTCAATTTGTGAACGGGTGTTGCCAGGGAGAACTGGTCTGCTCGATTCCCAAGTACCTATATTTTTATCTCGGTTTTGTTGTATTTTTTTTTTTTTTAACCAATCCATTGTTGTTACTCAATCACAAACATAACATGTTTTATTTTTTTTTTAAATATTTTTTTGACTGTATCTACATAATTTAAGTGTAAATATAATAGCCCCTCTGGCATGTTACGCGACCAAGACTGTTTCACGAGTTTCTTTCGGCATTTCTTCTTAGCAGTGGTCGTTCCGAATTGCTAGTAGTTTGTAGTTTTGAGACGTATAAAACACTTCGATTATATAATTAGTTTTCGACTAGAAAAAATGCCTTCTTTGAAGGCCAAGTTTCAATAAAGATTATTTTTATTTTGATTCAACACGTGTAACTCAGATACTTACGCATGTTTTGACTTTTGTTTCATTCTCGAAATCTACAGGATTAATTTTATTTAAATTAAGTTAAGTAACAAGATATGTTTTATTTAGAAACGACTGGATAGAAGATACAATTAGCACTCGGGGTTCTTGTTACTTCAGCGGCGGAAATTGAAATTGTTTTGTCTGGTCTGATCGATCTGTTTTGATAAAGATTAGGTATAAGCTGAGTGTTTACAACACAGAGCTAGAAAAAAAAGATTGACTTTTTTTCTATGTCTATGGTGTAATGGCTGTATGGGCTTTAGATCCCTTTGCCTTTCCTCACGGATAAAGAAATAAAAAAAAAGTCTATGGTTTACAAGCTCTCTAGTGTCTTTATTTCATGTAAGTTGTTATTTTTTATTGTAGATATTATTTTTTTCTATATATTCTTCTAGATATTGTATTCATGTATTATTTCTAATTAAGGTCAAGATTTTAGGTACATGTTGAGATTAGAAAACCTCTCTCTTCTATAAATTCATTAAGTACTATTAAATTATACACAATAATATACAAGCTAATTATTAAAAACAAAAAACACGACTGACAAGTTTTTATACAAAAAGTACATACAAACATATAAGTTATATACATTTTTGGAATCACCTTTTAAAGCCCTTCAATGTGATACCCCACTCTATAAGATTGATCAAATTTTATTTTTGTAGTCTGCTATTTATTGCATATATAATCCGCCATTTTGTTTTTATGATGACGTCATATAGCCTATGTCACTCGGAGGAATGCAAGGAATCTAAAAATATCTCTCACATCAAAATCTGTTAAGCCGTTCAGGACTTATGGTGGAATAAAGAAACTTACATACATACATACATACTTACATACATACATGAACCCTGAAAACATAACACTCCTTTTTTAGTCAGTCGTGTAAAAAGAAAACGGAATACACACTACCAAGTTATCGTATAAGTGATATTTACTTATTTTTTGCTGTTGAACTTGGTACTTCATTTAAATAATTTATTTATTTATATTTACCATTCACAAGTTTTATGAAGGTTTCCTCAAATGGTTATTATTCATTCGAAACATTGAGTTCAGTAGTTTTCTTGAAACAATCACACTTATTCTCACCATTAAGTTTTTAAATTTTGTTTTGCACCCTGTTTCATTGTTATTTACGATTTATTGTTTCTATCGCAACGAGTACATGTAATAACTGTTAGGTCTGGAGGAAGTGGTCTGTTAGGACAAGAGGAGGATAGAGATTCTTAAATATCTTTTAAGAATAAATGTAATTGAAATTTTCTTTTTACTCACTTTAGTTGTATAACATCTCTCTATGTAAACTCACGAAATAAATGATTTGATTTTTATTATTTAAATTTTTGTCTATTGTTTTTTTTTATCGTAAACTCTTTATTATTAGCATCGATAAAATATTACTAAGTAATATTTTATCGATGTTATTAGGTATTTACATCATACATTCTGGGTCATTCTTCTGAAGACCCAGAATGAGATGGAGAGATTTATTTGGCAGGAAAGTGGGAAAAGACTGGATGCAGAAGGCCAGAGACAGAAAAAACTGGAAAGCTTTGGGGGAGGCCTACGCCAGAGAGGCGACTACTACCTAAGACATGAATAATTTAAGTTATAACTTGGACATTAATTTATAACAATTTTCCTTAATTTGTACGTGTCACAATTGACGAACCTAGACTGGGGAAGAAGAATAAACATTTACATAATTTTTGTGACTTGATAGTATTTGACATAAGTGACCATTTTAGTAATGTAATGTATTGTTTGGCATGGTAGTGGAATAAAAGGCTATTTTATTTTATTTATTTTACATCATACAAGGTCCATCCAACTGATAGTATCGGGTTCATTATTCAGTTAAACTCATAAATTCCGCCAAAGAGAAATGCTATGTCGTAACTGAGTTACGTCCTCGTGCCTTCAATCCAATTACATGACCAACCATTTTGAACAGTTAACAATTTTCAGTAACCTCCTTGCTTCAGTTTACATGAAACTGTGTTATTCATCATATAAATAAATATATAACAACGTTGAATGAGTTTTCATGAGTGAATGAGTGTTGAGAGTGCAAGATTGGAGGGAACATCTGGATCAGTAAAACGAAAAACCGGCGGCAATGGGGTACGTTGGGAGAGGCCTATGTCCTGATGATGATGATGACGTTGAATCCTATCGTAACTAATATTATAAATGTGAAAGTGAGTTTGTTTATTTGTTTGTTTGTTCCCTCTTCACGCTTTATCTACTGAACCAATCTTCCTGAAATTTCGCATACACATAGTTAGAAGTACGGAGAAGGACATAGGGTACCTTTCATCCCGGGAAAAGGCACGGTTCCCGTGGGAAATTCACGCGGGCGAAGCCGCGGGCGAAAGCTAGTGAGTTTATATTTCTGTTAAAAAAAATCTTTTTCGGCTCCAGATTTTATTGTCGCGACATCGTGACAAAAATTCGTTTCCGTGCAGTAAACTGTTGAGGAATTTTCTTGTGGAAATCCATCCTGGGTGCACCATCAGGTCATGCTTCTAATAATATGCATTGTCATCGGAACAGCCACGTGTAAAATTTCAACTTATAAATGTGTGAGAAGTAGTTCTAATTTAGTTTGTATTTATTTCAAACCGCGAACATATGTATACATACATTGCAAGTTAAATGAAAGCATGTTAATGAAAACAATCGCACTTAATTTCATTAAATATGTATGTAAAAGGCCACTACGACCGGAAATTAAGTTTTCATTTCGGGCGTTTGTGTTGTGGTTTAAATTCCCGAGTCAAAACTAAAGTCAGTTTTTAGTGAACAATCCTCATGGTCCCCAATCTAGCTATAGTTAGCCAATAATAATTTTGTTCTCATCTCTATTTGTATTTTATTTTATTCATCTAATTTTGTTTTAAAATCAAAGTCCGTTTTTAGAGAACGATCCTCATGGATCTCGGTATGGTTTGCAAATAAGACTTGTTCTCATCTCTCTTAGTTTCTGAATAAAAAAATGTTGATCCATTAATTTTCTAACTGATCAATCAAATAATTGAGCCGTAAAAATCGGTAATCAATTTCCAGTCCAACGATTTAGTCGGAAAGGGAATACCTATACAACTTGTGAACTTGTGAGCTAAGATCTATTTAGAACTAGCGACCTGCCCCGGCATTGCACGTGTTATGCTCAGGTCCTATACACTACCCGGAAGAAATTATCTAAGTGGTAGTTTTTAATAGAAAACCGCATCGAAATCGGTTACCTGACGTATTACAAGCGTACTTGCGCGATTCTCATTATATTCTTTTATTTAATGCCAAAAATGTATTGTTAATGAACTGCGCCCCGGGGCTTCGGGGAATTTTGGGAAAAAACAATAATACCATACTTTTTATCTCTAAATGATTACGGGAGCTATTCCCGGAATTTTTCTACCGACCGGTGTACCAAGTTTCATAAAAATCCGTCTACTAGATTTTTCGTGATTGAGTAACAGCAACAAACTCATCCAAACTTTCGCATTTACCTATAATATTAGTTGGATTATTACTTCACCAAAAGAAATGTATTTCATCATGAATAACCAGACAAAAATACTACCAATGGGCGTGGTCTTTGCCCCCCAAAGTCATTGTGGGTCATTTTAACACCTTTTATATTGTTACCAGTTCTAGGCATTACATTACTCATTGTTGTGAATTCTATACCGTGATCTTTTGTCTTCTGTCATAATTTATATCAGCAATTTATCTGTCTGGCTCGGAGATCGTTAACTAGAAATTATTATCTTGCTTAGTACTTACAATGTGTTTTTATAACGTGTGTTCTCACATCTTTATCTTCCACGAGGTAGACAAAACGTCGTGCTTTTAAGTACCTACTAATAGTATCCACAATTTCCCTGTTTGAATCAAAAATATTTTTCACAGGCTTAATACATTATTTCCCTTTTTTCTTTTAATTTATTTTTCAGAAATCTGAATAATTTGCGTAACATATTACTCAAATTTTATTCAACATTTTATTTTTATTGTATCTGTATGATCTGTATAACGGAACCACTTGTCCGTCAACTAGTATACAGTTCCTCACAACAACGTTTACTCAAAATAATTGCACACGTCATATCACACATAAACTACAGGCATATTTTGGGCCGTATGAGATTCGAACCTGCGACTTTCGGACGCACAATGGCCTTTCAGACCCCCAGTCCGCCTTTTCCTTTGATCTATCTCTTAATAACATTAAAAGCCATTGATCGTCCCAAATACGTGATGAATGAAGTGCTTACAAATACGTTTAATGAGAATTTGGTTTGGTTACAATTATATTAAATGGATAGATTTACTGCTACACAATCGTAGGCCGTAGGCACATCGTAGTACTTTCGTAGCCCTTTTGTAGCATTTCAGAATCGTATAGTGTTTGAAGTAATATGATTCATTCTGATTGATGATTTCATATTTATGATGACTTCCGTATGATTATTAATACTTTTAGACTATCATCGTTATAGAGCAATACAAACTCTCCGTTGCGCTATTATTCAACATCTTTTTTTGTAACATCCATTTCATAATTGTCTGTATCATATACAAGTTTATGTATTCCCAAATATTTGTCCACAGATACAGAGTGGCGTTCAAAGAGACGCTGCTCTGCCGGCAGCCGCGCCGGGGCTCCAGGCACTTGGACCTCGCCAGCGTCTCCGGCAAGAGCTGCCGGAGACGCGAGAGGATCTCCTTCATCAGCAAGGTATCTAACTAGTGCAAAGAGACGCTGCTCTGCCGGCAGCCGCGCCGGGGCTCCAGGCACTTGGACCTCGCCAGCGTCTCCGGCAAGAGCTGCCGGAGACGCGAGAGGATCTCATTCATCAGCAAGGTATCTAACTAGTGCAAAGAGACGCTGCTCTGCCGGCAGCCGCGCCGGGGCTCCAGGCACTTGGACCTCGCCAGCGTCTCCGGCAAGAGCTGCCGGAGACGCGAAAGGATCTCCTTCATCAGCAAGGTATCTAACTAGTGCAAAGAGACGCTGCTCTGCCGGCAGCCGCGCCGGGACTCCAGGCACTTGGACCTCGCCAGCGTCTCCGGCAAGAACTGCCGGAGACGCGAAAGGATCTCCTTCATCAGCAAGGTATCTAACTAGTGCAAAGAGACGCTGCTCTGCCGGCAGCCGCGCCGGGGCTCCAGGCACTTGGACCTCGCCAGCGTCTCCGGCAAGAGCTGCCGGAGACGAAAGAGGATCTCCTTCATCAGCAAGGTATCTAACTAGTGCAAAGAAACGCTGCTCTGCCGGCAGCCGCGCCGGGGCTCCAGGCACTTGGACCTCGCCAGCGTCTCCGGCAAGAGCTGCCGGAGACGAGAGAGGATCTCCTTCATCAGCAAGGTATCTAACTAGTGCAAAGAAACGCTGCTCTGCCGGCAGCCGCGCCGGGGCTCCAGGCACTTGGACCTCGCCAGCGTCTCCGGCAAGAGCTGCCGGAGACGAGAGAGGATCTCCTTCATCAGCAAGGTATCTAACTAGTGCAAAGAGACACTGCTCTGCCGGCAGCCGCGCCGGGACTCCAGGCACTTGGACCTCGCCAGCGTCTCCGGCAAGAGCTGCCGGAGACGCGAGAGAATCTCCTTCATCAGCAAGGTACCTAACTAGTGCAAAGAGACGCTGCTCTGCCGGCAAGAGCTGCCGGAGACGCGAGAGAATCTCCTTCATCAGCAAGGTACCTAACTAGTGCAAAGAAACGCTGCTCTGCCGGCAGCCGCGCCGGGGTTCCAGGCACTTGGACCTCGCCAGCGTCTCCGGCAAGAGCTGCCGGAGACGCGAGAGGATCTCCTTCATCAGCAAGGTATCTAACTAGTGCAAAGAGACACTGCTCTGCCGGCAGCCGCGCCGGGACTCCAGGCACTTGGACCTCGCCAGCGTCTCCGGCAAGAGCTGCCGGAGACGCGAGAGAATCTCCTTCATCAGCAAGGTACCTAACTAGTGCAAAGAGACGCTGCTCTGCCGGCAAGAGCTGCTGGAGACGCGAGAGAATCTCCTTCATCAGCAAGGTACCTAACTAGTGCAAAGAGACGCTGCTCTGCCGGCAAGAGCTGCCGGAGACGCGAGAGGATCTCCTTCATCAGCAAGGTATCTAACTAGTGCAAAGAGACGCTGCTCTGCCGGCAGCCGCGCCGGGACTCTAGGCACTTGGACCTCGCCAGCGTCTCCGGCAAGAGCTGCCGGAGACGCGAGAGAATCTCCTTCATCAGCAAGGTACCTAACTAGTGCAAAGAGACGCTGCTCTGCCGGCAAGAGCTGCCGGAGACGCGAGAGAATCTCCTTCATCAGCAAGGTACCTAACTAGTGCAAAGAGACGCTGCTCTGCCGGCAAGAGCTGCCGGAGACGCGAGAGAATCTCCTTCATCAGCAAGGTACCTAACTAGTGCAAAGAGACGCTGCTCTGCCGGCAAGAGCTGCCGGAGACGCGAGAGAATCTCCTTCATCAGCAAGGTATCTAACTAGTGCAAAGAGACGCTGCTCTGCCGGCAAGAGCTGCCGGAGACGCGAGAGAATCTCCTTCATCAGCAAGGTATCTAACTAGTGCAAAGAGACGCTGCTCTGCCGGCAGCCGCGCCGGGACTCCAGGCACTTGGACCTCGCCAGCATCTCCGGCAAGAGCTGCCGGAGACGCGAGAGGATCTCCTTCATCAGCAAGGTATCTAACTAGTGCAAAGAGACGCTGCTCTGCCGGCAGCCGCGCCGGGACTCCAGGCACTTGGACCTCGCCAGCGTCTCCGGCAAGAGCTGCCGGAGACGCGAAAGGATCTCCTTCATCAGCAAGGTATCTAACTAGTGCAAAGAGACGCTGCTCTGCCGGCAGCCGCGCCGGGGTTCCAGGCACTTGGACCTCGCCAGCGTCTCCGGCAAGAGCTGCCGGAGACGCGAGAGGATCTCCTTCATCAGCAAGGTATCTAACTAGTGCAAAGAGACACTGCTCTGCCGGCAGCCGCGCCGGGACTCCAGGCACTTGGACCTCGCCAGCGTCTCCGGCAAGAGCTGCCGGAGACGCGAGAGAATCTCCTTCATCAGCAAGGTACCTAACTAGTGCAAAGAGACGCTGCTCTGCCGGCAAGAGCTGCTGGAGACGCGAGAGAATCTCCTTCATCAGCAAGGTACCTAACTAGTGCAAAGAGACGCTGCTCTGCCGGCAAGAGCTGCCGGAGACGCGAGAGGATCTCCTTCATCAGCAAGGTATCTAACTAGTGCAAAGAGACGCTGCTCTGCCGGCAGCCGCGCCGGGACTCTAGGCACTTGGACCTCGCCAGCGTCTCCGGCAAGAGCTGCCGGAGACGCGAGAGAATCTCCTTCATCAGCAAGGTACCTAACTAGTGCAAAGAGACGCTGCTCTGCCGGCAAGAGCTGCCGGAGACGCGAGAGAATCTCCTTCATCAGCAAGGTACCTAACTAGTGCAAAGAGACGCTGCTCTGCCGGCAAGAGCTGCCGGAGACGCGAGAGAATCTCCTTCATCAGCAAGGTACCTAACTAGTGCAAAGAGACGCTGCTCTGCCGGCAAGAGCTGCCGGAGACGCGAGAGAATCTCCTTCATCAGCAAGGTATCTAACTAGTGCAAAGAGACGCTGCTCTGCCGGCAAGAGCTGCCGGAGACGCGAGAGAATCTCCTTCATCAGCAAGGTATCTAACTAGTGCAAAGAGACGCTGCTCTGCCGGCAGCCGCGCCGGGACTCCAGGCACTTGGACCTCGCCAGCGTCTCCGGCAAGAGCTGCCGGAGACGCGAAAGGATCTCCTTCATCAGCAAGGTATCTAACTAGTGCAAAGAGACGCTGCTCTGCCGGCAGCCGCGCCGGGACTCCAGGCACTTGGACCTCGCCAGCGTCTCCGGCAAGAGCTGCCGGAGACGCGAGAGGATCTCCTTCATCAGCAAGGTATCTAACTAGTGCAAAGAGACGCTGCTCTGCCGGCAGCCGCGCCGGGGTTCCAGGCACTTGGACCTCGCCAGCGTCTCCGGCAAGAACTGCCGGAAACGCGAGAGTATCTCCTTCATCAGCAAGGTATCTAACTAGTGCAAAGAGTAACCAATGTTTCTTCCCAATACGCCGCTTAGAACTTGACGCGGACAAGCTTCGCGGGCCAAAGCCAGTAGAAATAGATAGATAGATATTAAGAAGATGTAAAAACTAGTTGCAGCCCCTTACCTAGGTCCTAGGCGACCTAGGTGAGCGACGGAACACTGCACGGTGCGATGCAATGTTGTGCTACACCCAAGGCAATATTACAAACGACAACGCCGACAATATTATATAACGACCAGAAGACCATCAGCCATGTAAACAACAATAGGTTAAAACTTAAGAACTAAAGAAGCCAAATACAGGTCCTCACAAATAGAAAAATGATTATAGGTAACAACGAAGTCGAACTTTTTTTTTTACACTACTTAAACAAAAAAGTATTAAACCTGTAGGTGTAGGTTCTGACAAAAGTCGCTTAGCTCTTGCTACACACTTGGAGTAAATAAATCTATATCAAGACTGTGAGATATGTTATTAAAATTAATAAAATATGGAAATGAAAAAATACAATTTTATTCTATTTTAAGGTGGATTACGTGAAAGACCCGTCTCCTTACTGCGTGGACGCGACGGAAGATGAAGACGCGTTGGAGTACTATAGTGATGTGAAGAATGTCTATTTTGGTGATGGTGAAGCTAAGAACAGCAGTGATGAAACTTAAGTCTTTAAAGAACCTTTTTGAGGGAACTTCTTTGTAATTTACCTATCTAGATGATAAACTATCCTCATGTTTAACAATAGCTGTGGTGTGTACCTAAGTTGTTTTGTATTCTAATATTAAGTGAAGCTGCGGGCTATAATGTATATTTTAGTTTTTATTACGAGGTGGTTTAGTGTAAATAGTCACTGCTGAGGCATAGACCTTCCTTATCAATCAATACATGTATATAATAAAACAGTAACTAGTCTGTGTCAGTACATAAGAGATATTTAAGAAAAATAAAATATAAGCCACAACATTTTTTTTAAATCTTTGTTTCAGTCTGTATATTTGTATGCTCATCACGCAAAAACTACTGGACCAAATTTGATACGGTTTTTACTTTTGTGTTGTTAAAGGTGTAACTTAAAATCTGGCGTAGATTTTATCTTGATACCACGCTTAGAAACCTGAGATATTACAAGCTAATTATTAAAAATAAAAACACGACTGACAAGTTGTTACTCAAAAAGTACATACAAACATATAAGTTATATACATTTTTGAAATCTCCTTTTAAAGCCCTTCAATTTGATTCCCCATTCGATAAGATTGATCAAATTTTATTTTTTTGGTCTGCTATTTATCGCATATATAATCCGCCATTTTGTTTTTATGATGACGTCATATAGCCTATGTCACTCGGAGAAATGCAAGGAATCTAAAAAAACCTCTCACATCAAAATCTGTTAAGCCGTTCAGGACTTATGGTGGAATAAAGAAACTTACATACATACATACTTACATACATGAACCCTGAAAACATAACACTCTTTTTTTGGTCAGTCGTGTAAAAAATAGTAAATTACGCGCGGACGAAGTTGCAGATTAGTGGATGAATAAATAGGGTGAGCCATGACCAACCACGCAAATAGGTACCTTCCGACTTGCAAATTACTTGCAACGCTTTGCCTTCCGAAGAACAGAGGAGCTCGGGAAACTGTAAATAGTAGAAGCTAATCATAAGCTAATAAAATAAATAAAATTCCATTTTGAAATCATTCGAGTGAGTCCCGAACTACATACGAGCAATTAATGCGATAAAATTCCTATGGTCCATCTATATTTAAATAACTCAAAGGTGACTGACTGACTGACATAGTGACTATCAACGCACAGCCCAAACCACTGGACGGATCGGGCTGAAATTTAGCATGCAGGTAGATGTTATGACGTAGGCAACCGCTAAGAAAGGATTAACGCGAGCGAAGCCGAGGCCGCCAGCTAGTTTATGCATAATTGTCCTATGATGTAAACAATCTTCACAGAACTTTTTGTTGAATTTTGTTGAAAATAAATCAAATATTAGTTCAAACCTAAACATTCTAAAGTAAAACATTAATTAACCACGAGAGCAAATTCCTAAAAAGTCTATTTTAATTTATATTGTTGTAAAATCATAAGAAGACATGGTAAGATTGCTTCTTCTCTTCTTCTTCTCTCAGCCAAAAGACGTCCACTGCTGGACAAAGGCCTCCCCCAATGGGGGATTTTGCCGTAATCGCCACGCTTGGCAGGCGGGTTGGCGATCGCAGTGTGATGGCATAGTACGCGGAAAGATGCTGCTGCCCATCCTCCGGTGTTTTAAATCCCTTAGTCGCCTCTTACGACACCCATGGGAAGAGATGGGTTGGTGCTATTCTAGGGCCACACCACAGGCCGATTGACAGGAAGATTGCTTACATAATAAATATTTTTATTTATTTATTATTAATTTGTTATTTGTTGCATTAATAAAACATAAGAGGCTCACTAAGATAGAGAGAAGGTGAGGAAGTGGTTTATTCTCGTTATGTTAAATGACGCTCAACGAATAATAATAAATATCAGAAAATTCGATTACTTACGTCACATATTCCTACCGCACCACTTCCTTGTCCTAACTAGGGAGAGGATGTTTCAACACAGTTAACATAAAGCAAAAGTCCGTAAATAAAATCCAAACATTTGGAAATCTAGTTTTCTGTTCGACAGAGCAAATCAAAATAGAAACTAACAATTCGATTCGATTGAAGAAAGTCCCTCTAATGATTTTTTGTGGTCCCAAAGCGAAGTTTATTTTTTCCTCGTTTGTGACGAAATCCCTGAAGAATTCCGCCATTTTGGTTTCCTGCGTCGTTAGCTTGATTAAAGAGATCGCAATTAACCTTTTGCTTGCCACGAACGACGAAATTTAAGAATTTATTATTACTTATGTATTATGTACTCAAAAGTTAAGAAATTAAAGCAAAAAGTACTCCACTAGAAAGAAAAATCATTGCCAGTATAGAAAAAAATGTTATTTTATTATTTTGACAATCAATTTACAAGTTTTATTTTTTCAATCGAATACCGAGAACTTTTATTTTACAAGCTTTTATTTAATAACATAAGTCTGGATGGAATCTTGCAACTCAATTTTGAAGCAGATATCTTCATCCGATTGAGCTAAAATTTTATATACCTACACGTTTAGTTTGGATGACAATGCATTATTAAGATATACATACATAATACACAAATGTATTAAAATAAGCCTTAGTTAATAAAAGTATCCCTGATCAGTGGTTTTTATTCAGTCCAATGTCACTAACATGTACTTGTACTATTATGTATTCTGTGGTATAGGTTAGCATAGAATGTTTTTATAATTCAGAATCAACCTAGCGCGTCGGGACGATTACTTTGCCCGTGACGTGTGACAAATTGGCAATGCTATTTAAATGTTATGCCAAAAAAAGTTATGACAAATGTTCGGCGCACTGCTTCGATAACGACCTCGAGTTATTGTACGCGAAAGGTGGAAAATAAATAACTATACATATAACGTTTTTACCTTAGAAAGATTTTTGGAAAGTGTCTGACGGGTGATATTTCACTCGCACGCACTAAATGTGAATCTAAATTCGATTGAAATATGAATTTTCAATTACTTGTTCTTATTATGTCTTCTTAAATGTGTGACTAGAGAAAGGCATCGTCGTCAAAATTTGCATATATGACATTTATTTTTATACTATTCAACTTATAGGTACCTTATTAAATAGATAGATCAACACTTTATATTGTACCATTTATAGAAAGAACATTTGTATGTTCTTTCTATAAATGGTACAATATTATTATATATTTACGTTTTGTTACTACTTTGTAGTAGTAACAATGTAAGTAAGTAGTTAAGTAGTAAGGGATTAAAAACACCGGAGGATGGGCAGCAGCATCTTTCCGCGTACTATGCCATCTAACTGCGATCGCCAACCCGCCTGCCAAGCGTGGCGATTATGGCAAAACCCCCCCACGGATAAAATCCTTGGGGGAGGCCTTTGTCCAGCAGTGGACGTCTTTAGGCTGAGAGAGAGAGAGAGAGAGTAGTAACAAAACGTAAATACACACTTACATGTAAATGAGCGCAAAGGCGGGCTTATCGCAAATGCAATATCAAAGTACTTCATATTTATATTATTTGTCTTAATTTTCCCGGATTTTACCATCTACTAAAATGTATAAACTAACCGTGATAAAATCCGTTCGAAATTAGCATTTATAGGTAGTAAAGCAAGCAAAATATACGCGATACCTCGAACATAAACTTTGAGCTATGGTTTATTACTTCGATCTCGACTAGACCTTCCAATGTTGTAGGTATTGGCATTGCATGAAAATGTAGAAAGCACAACTGCTTTCTAAACTCCATTTATTCTTACCAGTCCTATCATGTAAGCAATCTTACCATGTATTTTTATGATTTTACAACAATATAAATTAAAATAGACTTTTTAGGAAATTACTTTCGTGGTTAATAAATGTTTTACTTTAGAATGTTTAGGTTTGAATATTTGATTTATTTTCAACAAAATTCAACAAAAAGAACTGTGAAGATTGTTTACATGATAGGACTGGTAACAAAAAATGGATTTTACATCGATACTGTAGAACGATACATCGTTTAATAGACAATTTAAAAAATCTTAATCTACTCATTTAAAAATATATACCGGTGTTACTACAGAAAACTGTAAGTAACACTAGTACCTATATTTTTTTAAATTACCTAATAATAACATAACAATGCTTTAACCGTTGCCTGACTTAAGATGCATGGGATGAAGTAATGATTTATTTGTGCCAAAAAACTTGTTTTAGCTTCAAAACGGAGTTCATTGACAATAAAAAATTCTATAAGTGTTACTGTAACACTCTCGATAAGAAATAATATATCACGTGGATTAATAATAAATGAAATACAACGGAAATCCAGACTTAGACGTATATATCTCTACCAACCTGCTCGAGACAGATCACTTCTGAGAAACTCAATTACTCAGAGCATTTAACAAATTGGAGTCCCCCTCTACCAAATTTTATATGATCATGCTCATACTGTTTGTGATTGTGTGCGTAGTTTGAACTAACGTGTCGGCATTATCTTTGTGTGCGTGTATAAATTACGTTGTCTACACGGCGCATTGCGTAGGTGAGCGAGTTTTCCCCTCAGCGAAAGTGGCAGACTTTTTACACGACTGTCCAAAAAGGAGTGTTATGTTTTCAGGATTCATGTATGTAAGTATGTATGTAAGTTTCTTTATTCCACTAAAAGTCATGAACGGCTTAACAGATTTTGATGTGAGAGGTATTGTTAGATTCCTTGCATTCTCGCTTGTAAGTATGTTCGTTCGGGTGGAACACAGGTGGAATCTTACAACTCAATTTTGAAGTACATATCTTCAACCGATTGAGCTGAAATTTTGTACACACGTTTAGTTTGGTTGGATGACAATGCATGATATGGTAGGTGACGTCATTCTAAATCCAATATGGCGGACCATCCAAGATGGCGGAATAGTTATTTGTTTGTGATGCATTTCTACAATATGGGTATCAAATAAAAGGTTTTGTTGAGAGTAACAACAAAAGCTTTTTTAAAAAGTTTTTTTACTATTAATTAATTTATAATTAGCTTGTTTGCATAGTAACTTACGCATCGTCTCCTGTTGGTTAAATGCTCTAAGCTTAATTACGTCTCAACTGAGATGGGTTTATGCCCGGGAATAAACGGGAAGAAAAGGTAATTGCCTGACGTAAACCCATATTAAATGGGCTTGCACCCGGGAATAAACGGGCAGAAAGAAACAGTTTCTTCCCGGCGTAAACCTATCTTTGGCCTCAACACGTAATTAATGTTATTGTACCTGTTTCTATGCTGTTTGTAAAGGACAAGGGTCAAGGGTCACAATACCAGAATGAAAATACGTTATTTCCTGTCACTGCGCTGTTTGTAATAGAATAGGGGTCGGTGTCAAATGTTGGAGTAGATAGAACAAATTGTGATGAAAGAATGTTGTCATCATTTTAAACGCCTTAACAAAATAATCTATCTATACTTTACATTTATATTCGAATATGCATTCGAATATAAATTTAAACACAGGGACGAAACCACTGAGTGTAGAGACTTGAAATTTTGCAGTTCTTTTTAAAAGCTTATATTTAACTTGCAATGTATGTAAGTATGTTCGTTAGGGTGGAATCTTCGAACTCAATTTTGAAGTAGATTTCTTCAACCGATTGTGCTGAATTTTTGCACACACGTTTATATAGTTTGGATGACAATGCATGATATGATATGTGACGTCATTCTAAATCCAATATGGCGGACCATCCAAGATAGCGGAATAGCTATTTGTTTGTGATGCATTTCTACAATATGGGTATCAAATGAAAGGTTTTGTTGAGAGTAACAATAAAAGCTTTTTAAAAAAAGTTTTTTATTATTATTTTTTATAGCGTAAGTGAGCACTAAGATTTTGTTAATTAAAATTTAATTCACGCCGGCCGATTGAAAAGCTAATTATTATTTATGATACAAATAAAATATATCTCTATCCCTTTTTGGGTACACAAAGCCAAGATTCGTATATTTTATTCATTACTATTATTTTTATACAAAAGTTTTCCACTCCGTATTTGTCGTTATTCTTTAAACTCTCCGTAATAGAGGTCACGAGGTCTAAGTATAAGAAATAAGTTTAAGTGCGTCTGAAGTGTTAACAAGTAGACCAATTTACGTATAGCTTTCGAAACCCGTTAAAAGTTTTGATTGCTTCGATCATTTTTAGATTGGAGATGAATCACAAGAAAACTTCATGTGACATGAGATTGTGATAAACTTTGACATTTAATAATAAATAATATTAATACATGTAATACGAACTTACACTTACTGAGTAAGTATCTGTTATGAACTTCACCTATTAGTGTTTTAGTCTGCAAATAAACATTTATAATAAATAATTTAGTTTATTTGTGATATTTATACAAATTTAGTCACTTTGTGCACCCATGACATACTTATTTCTGTTTATCCCTAAGGTTGACTGGTAGAGAATGCTGTTAGCATTAAGTCCGCCTTTTATACCATTTTATTATTTTGGTTTAATAAAGTTTTAAATAAATAAATAAACTAGAATAAGTACTTATACAAAATCAAAACTCTTACTTTTATTTTGTGCTACTAAAAAATAATTCATTGCTTTATTTAGTTAGAAGTGAACATTTAAAAACTTATTGAAGACTTAGTAAATACCAATATACAATAATTTATGTGGAGCCAGTTTTTTTTGTTTCGAGAATTTAAAAAATCAGTTGTATTTAATGTTAATAAAAACATACATCTTATTAAAATGAGACTGTAACTATTACATACATGTTAAGTATAGCAATTTCCATTTTGACTTTTTTTGGTTTAAACCATTAAGTTAATTCATTTAGTTTAAACTAATAGTGGAAATGTGATCAAATTTTCCAGTTAAAATTTTCAACAAAAAATATTCGAGGGAAGCACAATTTCAAATTAAATATTCCACCAGCGTACATGTAAGTGTCTGAATGAACCGAGAGTCTGAAAAACTAATACTTATATGAAAAGGCTAGACTATTATACGTGGAACTATGAGACTGTCGCTCTGTTGTTTAATAGAAGGTCAAGTTAAACTGGATGATAAGAAATTTAAAGATTTTGCATACGAAATGCAAGAATATTCAAAGGTATCTGCGAACCTTAGGGCCTTAGGGAATATCTTACCATTTTCTGATTAAATGTCTGAAATGTAAAACATGTGGCGCGCCAGGCATCGCTCCCGAGGAATCCGATTAGGTATCGTATTATAAATACGAAAGTTTGGATGTGAGTTTGTGATTTGTGAGGATGTTTGTTACTCAATCACGCAAAATCTACTGGACTGATTTCAGTAAAATTTGGTGCACGAGTAGAAAAATGCCGAGAATACGCTAAGTGAAATTACCACGGGAGCAAAGCCCCGGGGCGCGGCTAGTCTTCTATATAAAAAGTGACTCTACCTATGCACCGAATTTTTTTTGTAAGGAAAAGGACACTTTGTTTAAAGTTTTTGATAGTGAGCATAAAACCTATCACAGTATTAAGTACCAAACTGTACATATTTTATAAATGAATGTAAAAACAGTTAAGTATTATAATGTAGTACATACATTAATTGTAATTGTACACTAGTGAGTTAAGTACAGGATTATCTCTGGTTGGTGTATATCATTAAATTAGCATAAGCATGAAAGTAATAAGTAAGTACCTACTTAATAAACGTACCTATTACTCCCATTCAGTGACTTCCATGACATAAAATTAGAAGAAAAATATCCTGTATTCATATACAAGAACATATACAACGTACATCAGCAGAGAAACTTGATCCCCCCAGAGATAGGATTTGGTGAGATAGGAGGGGGTCAGATTGGGATCAGATTTCTCGGCAGCTGACTGTACATACGTTAAATTACTATAAGTAAACATTTCTTACTTAGTACATAGGTATGTAATTAAATTGAAATAAAAAGGATCAAAAAAATTTAACTTATTATCATGTTAGTGTTATATTTGTACATAATATTTGTTGTAGAATTAAATACAGAAAAAAAATATGTTGTTTTACTTAATTACAAAATCATCAACCTCGAAGAACGCATTTCGACAAAAATGCGGACCTCCTTAAAAAGGGAGATATTAGGAGCACCCATAACCGGAGAGCTTGTATGAAGAGAGTGATGAGTGTAGAGGAAGCAAGAGAGAAGAATCGTAGCAAGTGGAAATCGCTAGTATCTGCCTACCTCGGGAAAAAGGCGTGACAATATGTATGTACAAAATCATCATTTCAATAAATTACATTACGTATTGTTTTTTTCATGACGAAATTGATTTGATATTCTAACCTAGGATCAATCCACCATCCAGCGCGTATTTTCTCAAGAACCGCTTCAAACTACTTTTAAGCCTGCTTACCTAGCAAAAGTAGGTCACATTTTTTGAAACCCTTTTTAGCATATACTATTTTTAGCATGTATATGAGTAACCAGCTCAAGTCGTGCGTCGAAATTACGAACGACGCATTGCATTAGGTGAAGACTCTCGTCGTACCTACGTCTCGTCGTAAAATTTGTCCTTAATTTTTATTCATTTCAGTTAATTTTCTATTATTTCTTATAAAATTAATAGTATATTGTTACTGTAGGGGTGAAAGTAACTTAATTATTCCCAAGACGGGATTAATAGTTCGAGGGAGTAAAATACGACTCGAGGTAAAAACTATGCTTTTCATTAAGTACGAATACAAAGAAAGTAAAAAAAAAACCTACCTATAGTAGATACCTACATGTTTTACCTTCGCTATCTACACGCATAATAAGTTAGCTAGATAGTGGATGTTTGAGAAAGTCTCAAGTGCCGCTTCTATCTCCAATATTTCATATATGCATTTATTCCACGTACAATTTAAATAAAACTAAACTTATTTAAAAATAAATAAATTAGATGATGAACATAAACTACCTACCAATACACACTAAAATATATTATCCGATATTTTATTTATTACGATACACCAGAAAACGGCCCGACAAATAAGAACACACAATAAGCCTTGTGCTCTTATTTCTGACTGCATTGCATATTTATATTGTGATCGAAGGTATTTCAATCAACACTGACTATTTTTGGTTTTGATTTTGTATCTAGACCCCGTTTATTCCTACTTATCTATTTATGTAAACAATCTTACCATGTCTTTTTATGTTATTACAACGATATAAATTAAAATAGACTTTAGGAAATTACTTTCGTGGTTAATAAATGTTTTACATTAGAATGTTTAGGTTTGTATTTGATTTATTTTTAACAAAATTCAACAAAAAGTACTGTGAAGATTAAATAAGAAAAAACGGAGTTTAGGTGTATAGGTATAGGTATTGTTAATCGAAGATTACGAAGAACTTTATACGCTCGGGAAAACGCAATAATGATAAATGTCGCCATAAATCTCCGCTCACCGATATAAATATTGAGTTTCATCAATTAGGGAAGGTACTTATAAGTACCTTTATATGAAAGCTGAACGAATGGCAAACGTAAATATTTACCAGACGTAAGTTCATATAATATAAAATAGCCATTCCGAATCGGGTTCCATAAGGAATACCGTCAATAATCCTTCAACGACAAATAGGTTGCATGATGTATTACGTCCCAATGGAACAATTGACAATGAGCGATTTTACTGAAAGCTTTTTTTTTTTTTATAACATAGGGCGGCAAACGAGCAAGCGGGTCACCTGATGGTAAGTAATCACCGCTGCCCATGGACAACCACAACACCAGGGGTATCGCAGGAGTGTTGCCGGCCTTTTAAAAAGACGTAGGCTCGTTAAGCTAAATTAAGAAAAAAAAATCAGTATAAAAAAGTCTCAACAGATGGCGTTTTGTTGAAAGCCGAGTCGTAATAATGGCTGAACCTACATGGTGCGCTTTTTATTGTCAGCCAGAAGCAGAAAAAAATCGCATAACAGACATATAATCACATAATTGACAGTTACACAAATAACAATTTTGATACTTTTTAGATTTTTTTTTATTAGGTGTAATATTTTTGTAATGCCAATACCGTGCATTTTTGCTTTTGAATGGTCTCGCCTTTTACTAAGCGCCACCTATGAATTCATCTGGAACTATTTTTTTTTTATTTGGGTCTCGGAAAATCCCTCATTGTTACCGTAAAACGCCGTGCTTGAAGGACAGGAAGGTGTAACAATAACAACGCAACTTCTTAGCTACAAAGTTATTTTTCTTGGTAAGTTCCACACTTTTTTTACGGAATTCACTACATATTCGTACAAAATCCTGCTAAAATAAGCTAACAAAGTCTCAACAGAATCTCATCTTACTAGTCTCGATGTACTTCTGTACAATATAATTAAGCTGATGAAATTGTATATTTTTTTGAATGCGCTTATCTCTGGAACCACCAGTCTAATTTGAAAAAATATTACAGTATATTCGCCACATTCATGAGAAAGAATCCGAATCCGAGCACTGGAGCGAAACCGCGTAGCACAGTTAGTCATAATATGCGAATGAATCTGCTCGCTCCATAGCAATTAATGCATCAACTGCAGAAATGCATACGTTGTGCAACAGGACTTGGGAACTTTCCTCATTAGTACATGTCAGTGCGATCAGCAAACAGAAACTGCTGGCATTGCCAAAGACGTCTGTAGAACATACAGGGTGCCTTTTTATCCAGTTTCCAAATTTTTTCTAGGTATTAGGTATCATTAAAACATTGAGTTTTTGAAAAAAAAAAAACAGTATGTAAAAGGACATATAGGGCACCAATGTATGGGCTCCGTCCCCACCCACCAACACAAATGAGACTGATGCCAAAGTGTTCCTAAAATGTCTATTATTTCATTAAAATACTGTTTTTTTCATAAATCAGTGGGGTTAATTAAAAAAAAAAGTTTTGTAAAAATAATTAGGCTCCATATAAAAATTTATGGGATCTACTAACACAAATGAAACTGATGCCAAAGAGTTCCTAAAGTATCTACTATTTCATTAAAATCCTATTTCTTGCATAAATCAGTGGGGTTAATTAAAAAAATAACATTTTGCAAATAATTTGGGCTCCATATAAAAATGTATGGAATCTAAAATACTAACACAAATGAAACTGATGCCAAAGTGTTCCTAAAGTGTCTACTATTTCATTAAAATCCTATTTCTTTCATAAATCAGTGGGGTTAATTGAAAAAATAACATTTTGTAAAAATATTTGGGCTCCATACAAAAATGTATGGGATAAATATTTGTAAAACGTTCGATATCATGAAAACCCCATGCATTTGGGCAACGACCCCATAGTAAAAAAAATATCAGTTTGCCAAGATATGTCGATTTGTCGATTGACCTATGTTTCATTTCTGTTGGTGGGTGGGGACGATTCCGCCCATAGTCCTTTCAATGCTTTATTTCGATTTTTTTGTATGGAGAGGTACTTAACGAAACATTATTTTCGAAGAAGAATCTAATATATAAATTTGGACACTGGATAAAAAGTCACCCTGTATAGGTAGGTACATGTAAGTATTATGTGAATCAAAGTTTCATGCGGACTCAATACATACGGTAAGTTAACATGGAATACGCGTTTTTTTCTATTACAGTAGTATTGATACATACATACACATTTAGATAAATATTGAAACGGTGCGGTGGTGGCCGAGTTGTAGGGCGCCCGTCTGTAACTGTAAAGGTCCCAGGTTCGAATTCAGCCCGTGCTACATGAGTTTGTATACCAATCTGACTCGTGTATGGTAGTTTTCATCGACCACCATTTGCTTCCGGTGAATGAAAACATCGTGAGGAAACCTGCACTCTGGTTGATGATTCAGTTTGTGTGTGAAATGGAGAAGGCAATGGCAAACCACTCCATTAAAATTTCCAAGGTAGCCGTTATTTGCGTTTCATTCCATATGATGACTACGACCCTCAGTCATGAGGAAAACGACTAAAGAGGAGGAGATAATTATTATAACTATTTCGATTTAGACCTTAGACGTAGAATTTTTTTTTTTTTTTAATCTATGTTTTTTTAAGGCTTTTGTTTTTATAAACATGTCAGCCTTATCGTATCCTAACCTATATAAGCACACGGAGACAGTTACTGTTGCGCAGCCGCTGCCAAATAATACATTTTAAACGCTGCGTCCGAAACCGGATGCGCCAGCAAACATTGTAAACCGCCTACATCCCACTTTTTCATATTTAAGCTGTTCATCAGTAACTGTCTCTCATGTTGATTGCGTTCACACTCCACCAGCAAATGGTGCACATCCTCTACTGTCCCGCACGTGCTACAGTTAGGCGAATCTGCCTTTTTATTAGGAATGCAAACTTTGCTGATAGGATGTGTCCAGAGCGAAGTCTAAAGGCAAGTTTTATTGCAGATCTTTTAAATTTTTTACCTAAGAACCATGGAGTTCTGAAAGGTTTACTCTGCAGAACCCTGTACCTAATACCTTTCTCCCTTGACCTCTCGTCGAAATATATTTTCCAATTATTAAACAAAACAATATTTTTGAATTTAGATAATGCTTCCGAATAGTGAGGTCTAATTAAAAAGAGGATTCCACACACTGCTCCATTTTTTGCCAATTTGTCAACCATCTCATTTCCATGTAGTCCTATATGACCCGGGACCCACTGCAATCTCAGATTAGAATTTTTTCTCGTAGAATTTTGCATTAGCAATAACACCTCCGTGGTTTTAGTGTAATGCATAATATGTATATTTTGTGTGCAATTTATAAATGATAATAATAAATGGTGTGAGTTTATGAGGATGTTTGTTACTCTATCACGCAAAATCTACTGGTCGGATTTTGATGAAATTTAGTATGCGAGTAGAAAAATACCGGGAATAGCACATAGGGTACTTTTTATCCCGAAATTCCCACGGGAGCGAAGCCCCGGGGCGCGGCTAGTGATAATAATAAAAAGAAACACCTCCTTTATACTTTCCTCATAATATTTTTTGGAGTGTGGGTAATATAATAATATCGTCCGTGGATAATATTTAAGACCAGGTCCTAGCTCAACTTCAAAACGATTAACGAGCACACAACCAAAGACACCTTAGACACACATAGACATAGTGGGCGGATCCCGCGGAACTCATTAACCAATTAGAATAGTCCGCGCGTACACCTGCACCGACACACCGGCACAGTGTATGCATAACGCAGAGATGAGATCGTTGATGGCTCCAGTATACTTGCATTTGGGGTGCAATGGGTGAAAATAATATCTATTTTGCCATACACAACTAATAAATTTTTAAAATCCCATCCGAACTGATTTTTTAAAAAAATTTACCAATTGGACATAAGCTACAATTTATGTATGTACCTCTCGAGTGAAGACAGGGCGGAGCGCTAGTAAGAAAAAAAAATGGAAATTGAAAAAATTACACAAACATGTCAGCTAAACCACGATTTTAGCGCCACCTAGTGTGCGCTGACGTCAACGCTTGCCACACTCGGTAGCGGTGGCGAGGCGTGGTGAGCAGCGGAACGCGACGGTCGCAAGGAATGTGCTTGCTTATGCGCAGCCCCAGATAGCTAATATCAAATTAATTGGGTAATTAAATTCAGATAAATATTTAAATAATAATATTATTTATTTATTTCACCTGTAGTTTACAAACATGTCACGAATACAAATCAAGACATAATATAATGTTTTACCTGAAAATAAAACAGTTATTATATGCGTAACCTTATTCGAAACCTAAAGAGTGAGATAGCATTACTTCCGCTGACGTCATCAGCCCCCCAATATGCCCTTTCCACCCCCTCCCTCACACTCCCGGCGGCCATAGTGTGAGTGGAGGGGAGCCTTGCTTGCCGCCTGCGCAGTGTTGAGTCGTCACATTGCATCTCACTGAAAGTCCTGTGGAATGAGATGAGGCCAACAGGCAGAATTAAAAATATAGGTTTCGAATAAGGTTACGCATATAATAACTGTTTTATTTTCAGGTAAAACATTATATTATATGCTTTGAACCGTTATTCGAAACCTAAAGAGTGAGATGTGTTTGTTATCGCCTGGTGGCAAGCAATATTATGATTATTGTATGTATAGGTAAAAAATGTCAATGTGTGAAATGAAAATGGATCAATCATTATAAGAATGTAATTATAAACATTTATCATTTAAGTGATAATTTGTTAATTAGAACAATAAATCAATAAACTCTTGGAATACATAGGTTGATTTATAAGGTATCAAATGTATGTGCAAGATTGATACAATTATTTTGTTGAGAACGTAATTCTGCTGAATAAAATTTTGCAAAAGTGTTGGGAGAATGCCAGTTTCCTTTTGCTATGATTGCGTCGATGGAGCCACGTTCGAGTCAGTTGAGGGAAGCGGCGGCGCTGCGCGTGCTGCCCGCGCTGACGCGCACGCGCCGCGCGCTGCAGCGAGCGCCCAACGTGGCCCGCGACGCGGGCCGCGCCACCCCGCATGCAGATATGAACAACTCTGACAGATATGAAGTTGCTGTTTTCTCTGCGTCGAGCAGAGACCTCTATTAGTTTTCTTCTCACTACACTTTTAGAAAGGCACCAGTCTTGCCATTTAGACCAAACCGAAGAATAAACTCGTTTTGTGGATGGTCTCCAACTAGAGTCTAGTAACTCTATTTCTTCCTTTGACCCGTTAGCTAACAGATAGTTCCACCTTTCACTAACCAAACTTCGAGACACATTTGATCTACCTGAGCTGGTGGCATTTGGGTCTTCGCATCTATTAACTTGTCCCTCAGGTGGGTTAGAGTCCATGGAGCAGCTATCGCTCTCTTCTTCAGGTCTGGGCGCCAAAACACCTTGTGCCAGCGAGGGGCTACTAGAAGGAAACTGCCCATGGCCTGATTGAGGTGTGCAAGAACTCGAGGCATCAAGTGCGGTGGTGGAAAAATCCAAGCTCTGTGGTAGCTGTGGTAGCAATTTCTGTGCCCCTATTGGCAACGAGGGGGACATTTCAATGACATGTACCATGGCCTGCTGAAGGCATCGTGATACTCGGCTTTCATGTCCTTGCAATCCCGTGTCACGTAACGAGGTACGACGTGAGCATTCTTGGACGCAAAAAGATCGATCTGCGGTATTCCAAAGCGATGGAAAACTTGCTGACAAGCCTTTACAGTTAAGGTCTATTCTGCATGGCCTCTCTGGCGAGAAAGTGAGTCTGCCTTCTCGTTGTACGGGCCTGGTATGTAGTTTGGTATAACGTGAATGTTGTTCTCGTCTAAAAGCTGGAAAAGTATGTCCGTCATCTGGAATAGGGCCTTTGAGCGTAAACCACCTTCGTTCCTGATGTAACTCACTACACTCTTGTTGTCGGATTGTACCAACACAGACGTTCCTCGTAAACGATCTTGATACTCTCGAATGGATTGAACAATAGCCCACATCTCCTTGAGATTGCTGTGCCAATTTGTCTGATTGAGCTGCCAAGAGCCGCCACTCAATCGAGTTCCGTCTAGCACGGCACCTCAGCCTTTGCCGGAAGCGTCTGTAGTTAAAAAATGAGTTACTGGCTCTGGGTGTATGGACGTGCTCGCCGAGAGCATTGTCACCCACCATCTCAGCTCCTCCAAAGGTGCTGGGCCAAGAACGTGCTTTGTATATGGCTGGTCTTTCGGAAGAAGAGAACAAGCCATCTGAATGGGCCGGCACCGAAGTCGACCTCTTGGAATGATAAATGATGCGAAGTTTAGCATTCCCAACAAACTCTGAGCCTCTTTCAAACTCCATTCCTTCGTTTTCAGAATACACTGTAGCTTTGATTCGATATTGCGTTGTTTTTCAAGAGGCAATTGCTTCAGGTTCATTTGAAGATTCCATGTGACTCCTAAATAATCTATTATTTGGGTCGGAACCAGGACGGATTTTTCGAAATTGATATTCCAACCCAAAGAGGACAGAATCTGAACAGCTTCTGCAGCCTGGTCTGTCAAAATCCGTTTGTTCTGGTTGACTATCATATAGTCGTCGAGATATACGATTACCCTCATACCCCTGCTTCGTAGCAGCTGTGCTACCCAGTTGGAAACCGTCGCGAACGTCACTGGGGCTGACGAAAGGCCGAAGGGGAGACTCGTGATTTGTAGAAGTTCTGCTTCCTTCGCGTTCTCGGGTTTGTATAGTACTCTCAGAAATGGCTGATGCGATCGAGCCACCGGAATGTGAAAATATGCCTGTTTTAGGTCGATTTTTATGGCCCAGTCTCCCCTTTGCAAGAATTCTGGGACTCTCTGTACGTTGATCAATCTGAATTTGAAATCTGTTAAATGGCAATTTAGCTTTTGTAAATTGAATATCGGGCGATCGGTGGAATCCGATTTCTTTACTAAAAACATTGGGCAAACAAAACTCGGAGACGGCGGTGCTGGTACTAAGATTTTTTGATTTTTTAATTCTATAATCTGCTTTGTCATTGTAGGACTTGTGGGAGTTGAATATTTTTCTAACAGTTCGGGCTGGAGAAGTGCGGGTTTTCGATAAAATGGCAGACGGTAGCCGGAAATTATTTTCATTAAATGACGAGGTGCTCCTAATTTTTTCCAAACATTTAAATAATTTATTAAACAACCGCCGTAAAACGAGTTTTGTTTGTAGTCATTTACGAAAGGATTTGTTATTGGTTTTGCGGGTAGATCGGCCCGATTTTTTATCATCCTGCTTTTTATCGTTACGATTCGCCGTGAATCTATTGCGACTTTTATTACTAGAAGAAGGCCCAGGAGAGGTGAAACGCTCTTCCTGTTTATTAAAGTACGACCTCCGCGGTCGCTTGTTTTGGGCTTGTTCCTTATGTCTCAAAGACATAATCGGCTCATCCGCTGGGCGTTTTCTATTAAGAAACAATTTATTCGCACCGCCAGCTTTAGTCAAAAAAGCACTCATAGTATTCGGGTTAAATAGGCAACTGTTTGTAGGGGGGATTTTCCGCAAATCCTCTTTAATGTATCGGTCTTTAATGCCAGACAATATGCTATCGCGTCGTTTTTGAATAGTATCCGCTCGTCTTCCGCAAACGAGCTGGAGAATATCCTCGGACAATTTTATGTAATCAGACTTACTGGAAAAAAAGTTCATTAAGTTTTTCGAACAGGGTATCCGGAGTAAGAACACAGTCCGGTTTGTGAGACCAATCGACTATTTGCTGTAAATTACTTTTGAAAACTTCATTTTGCTGAATAACAGCATGAGTTAAAGCACCCAATGAGCGGTCCAGAGATTTGAGCCAAGAAGAATTCGGATCATAAAATCGTAATTCAGTATTTACATCTAAATCGTAAAAACCAGGTGTGGCCACGTATTTTTTCTCTGTTTCCACATATCGCACTCGGTCCCATTCATTTGTGTCGAAATGGTGTAAATTAGATAAGGTAGAAAGTCTGGCTTGAGAAGTGTCTACAACGGTAGCTTCTTTAAGATTAGTTTTCAGGCTACAATCTAGTGACTTCATTTGTTTAGGCTTATTGATTAACGGCTCATTTAAAGTAACCGAATTTTTCAAATTCTGTGAAGGGTGCAGTGAAAGTATATCGGAATCAGATTCGCCCTCCACTTCCTGTCTATTCAAGTATTTTAATATGTCACTGACCTGATTGGATAAGGAATCCAGCTTCGTATTATCTCTGGACCGTACCCTCGACCGATGTTGCCGCGAAGACCGCTTCTGCCGCCGGGGACGCTCGGAGCTCGAAGACGACGATGATGAAGAGGACGACGAAGAAGAGCTGCTGCTACTTGAGCTACGCGGTCGCCTCACGCGGCGCTTGCGTTTTGGCCTAGCAGCCCGCTCAGGAGAATCCGAACGCCTCCGAGGGCGTTCCCGCTGGGCGGGTCTAGAAACCCGTTCGCCAGCATTCCCGGTAACAACCAGGCAATCTTCATGAACATCCAGTTCCTCGGGCAATGAATCACGCACGGGAGATTTTCCCATGGTGTATTTCCTGCTAAGAGTCGTTCTTCCGCAGAACACTCAAAATGCCTTCCGTAGACACGATAATATATTTTCTCTTCCGCAAAGAAAATATTTTAACCGTTTTTTTTTTTTTTCGAACAACAACGTTGTTTAAACGGGGGTGTGCACTTGACGAAAGTCAATGCCAATGTGACGACTCAACACTGCGCAGGCGGCAAGCAAGGCTCCCCTCCACTCACACTATGGCCGCCGGGAGTGTGAGGGAGGGGGTGGAAAGGGCATATTGGGGGGCTGATGACGTCAGCGGAAGTAATGCTATCTCACTCTTTAGGTTTCGAATAACGGTTCAAAGCATATAATAATCTAAATAAAAATAAACACTTTCAGAGTTTTTGGTTTTATTTCCCTGCATTTTATGCTATAAATTTTCATAAAGTACATATTGTATTGGATTTCATAAAGTGCCTAATGGGCTAAGTCGCAAACGGTCTCCAAGGTCTCTTACACAAAATGTCCCCCGTAAAAATCATATTTTGTGGAATGTCACTTATGCAAAATATATATATGAAGTAAATTTAAGTACCAACCAACATTATCACATTTAGGGTTTTTGTTTACTGTATGTTAATAAGTTACTTAAAAAAAAAATGTTGTTCTTTAAAAATCTAAAGTCTCTAATGCGACATTTTGCGAAAGAGACCATTTGCGTTTTTTAGCCGCTATTCGGCGATATCGTGAGGGTTAAAAAAACAATTCGTTTAAGATGGTTCATTTATTTTTATTTTTTATAAAATATACACAACAATTTTTATGGCTAGACTGTGCTAGGTTAGATTAGACAGCGCCTATACATATAAGCCATTGCTACACTATAGCTGGGGGCGTTTAGGCGCATAATGTTAAAAGAGCAAAATTTACTATTTGCTCTTTTAAGCGTACAATGTTTGAAGAGCAAAAAAGTAAGAGCGTAGAATGGTAAATATTTCAGTGCTTTAGCTTTCAGCTGCCAGGACTATATAAATATCATATTGGTGAATTGTGACTCCCTAACAAGTAAAAGTAAGTAAATAGAAAAAAACGTGATCAATTTTTGAAAAAAAATATTTTCAAAATTTAATAATCAACATTTATGATAACATCATTCATAAAAATAACATAAAAATACTTTGAATGGCCCTAATGACACAGTTAAAAAAATATTATATACTGTCAAATCACACAGATTCTAGTCCTAAAGTAAGTTCTAAATACTTATTTTAAGGGATACTGAACCAAGACAAAGATACTATATTTCATAAAAAATACACACACACAAATATATAAACTAGCTTTTTTAAAAATAAAAAAATTGCAAAACTGTTTACGGTTTACTTATATTTTCCTTGTTAGGGAGTCACAATTCACCAATATGATGTTAATATAGACCTGATATATATACTATAGCACTGAAATCTTTACCATTCTGTGCTCTTACCATTTTGCTCTTTTAACATTATGCGCTATTATCGTTTTGCGACCGGTTATCATTCTGCGCTTTTAACATTATGCGCCTAAACGCCTGGAGGCATGGTACAGGAATGGCCTCCGCAATAAATTGTAAATTAAAATTAACTAATTTACAATTTTGAAAAAAATCTTTTAGAAAATATGGGAACATTGATAGAGGACGTTATTTCTTGAAATTGCGTTTATGCTATACCAGATGAAACTATACCCTATACTATTAAAGCGTCAACGTTTGCGTCAACATTTTCTACATGATCTGGATCTTCACAGTCAATATAAAAAAAACCGGCCAAGTGAGAGTCAAACTCACGCACCAAGGGTTCCGTACCACGAAAAGCATCTCAAATTATAGCCCTAACTAAAAGACCAACTAGTTTCAAAAACAAACTTAAATTTGCAGTTCGATCCCTGATATTCATACTGAATCCAGCGCAAAAATAAGTTTTTAACACTTTTTTTAGACTTCCAACACCATATTTACAATTTTCAGATTTATTCCTGTACTAGCTTTTGCCCGCGGCTTCGCCCGCGTGAATTTCCCACGGGAACAGTGCTTTTTCCCGGGATAAAAAGTAGCCTATGTGCTATTCCAGGTCATTATCTACCTCTGTACCAAATTTCATCGAAATCCGTCCAGTAGATTTAGCGTGATTGAGTAACAAACATCCTCACAAACTCACAAATTCACAAACTCACAAACTCACAAACTCACATCCAAACTTTCGCATTTATAATATTAGTATGGATAAGTACTGTTAGACCTTGCTTTTTGCCAAATTTCATAATTTAAGGACAACGAGAAGTACCATAGGGTACTTCCCGTAGTTTACCTAAAATGTTACGAATTTTCGCATATTTTGCGATTTCAGGCAGCAATCAAAACCTCTATAGGTTATAGGTAATATCTCTTGATCGCATTGACGTATAATTTTGATTATTTTTTTTGCTGAAAGAGATGATAGATCCGAGTATTCGATATTAATTTCAACTTGATACCTTCAAGCGTTCCTGAGAAAAAAAAGTTTGACAGACAGACGGACAGACAGACAGGCGGACAACAAAGTGATCTTATAAGGGTTCCGTTTTTACCTTTTGAGGTACGGGACCCTAAAAAAACAACACATGTTGCATTTCATCTTATACTAAGACCTCAATCCTACCCTCCTTTCTCCCACAAAAGACCAACATTGAGGACCGCAGTTGAACAGTGCATTATGGTTAGAAATCTCTTTTAGTCTACTAAAGAAGTACGTCATATCTACTATCCTTCGTCCTTGATAAATTTCAAATGATTGATCCTCTTCGACGTCCACAATATAAGTATAATCATCCTGGTCCCTAAAAAAGGAAATTGAAAAATAAGTCATTTTATTTCATTTTCGTGAAAAGCTTTCATTACGAGCAATTCATCCTAATCCTAACTTATATTATAAAATATAAATACAAAAGTGAGTTTGTTACCTCTTTACGATTTATCTACTAAACCAATTTTCCTGAAATTTTGCATACACATAGAAGTACTAAGAAGAACATAGGGCATCCTTCATCCCGGGAAAAACACTGTTCCCGTAAGAAAATTCACGCAGGCGAAGCCGCGGCAAAAGCTACACTAGCTTTTAAATAAAAGAAAAACCATTGTTTTGATTTTTTCTGGCCATATGTTTGTGGGCGAACACATAAACGCATCCTGTAAAAACTACTGGAGGAAATTTGATTCGGTTTTCACAATTGTATTGTTAAATCATGATAAACTTATAGTGGTGTCGAAACATAGTTCATTTGTTTGTTTGTTACAAACAAATAAATAAACGCTGTATCTACTGAACCAATCTTCTTGAAATTTTGCATACACATAGTTAGAAGTACTGAGAAAGACATAGGGTAGGGTAGGTTAGGTAGGTAGTTCACGCGGGTGAAACTGCGGGAAAAAGCTAGTCTACAATAATATCAATAATATTATTATAGGTACTTACTTAGAACAAGAGGTGTCGAGCCTCTGATGTTATTATAACTGCTGGTTCCAATGTTTGTAACTCGGTCAGTTTAGGATTAACGGTGCAATGCCTGAAATAAATATACTATCTTAAAATCGTGTACATGGAGATTCTGATCTTAAATTTTTGTGTAATATAATAATTTTGCAATCTAAAACATCATACTTTTTAACTAGTCACCACTTTTAAAAGTATGAGAAAGCAATTCTATAATAATAATAAAAAGGTACTTACTCAACAGATTCACGAGCCTTCGTTTTGTCGCTTGACGAATCATAATGATTCAATTTGTCACTACCAAAACCTTGGCATCTACACTACACACATTCTTGGCATCTCTTATTTGAGCTGAAAAGTAAAATATACAACACATTGATTTACATAAACAATAAAAATGCATTTAAGTTGCACTTTATTCAGGCTATATGCATGCAGGCTCTGTGTACTTTCCATTACTCTACGCTTACGTAGCTGCTACAAGCAAGCTGGGTGAGACAAATTCTATAGCCTTTCCAGATAAACGCCATTTTTGAAATTGGAATGGAATATGATACTCAAACTCACCCAAAACATTCCGTCGTGGTGATTATTTCTCTTTTTTTGTCTTGTTCTTTCGCTAATTTCATAGATTTCTTATTTCCCATTTTCACAGCACTGCACAAAAATGCTGATCCCTCAATTTTTCTTTCACAAAAGTACGAAAAAAAATTGTTTAAATTCAGAAGACAGAGCGTCCGGAGACGACGTCACATGTACGCGGGCGGCGGCCGACTGACACGCAAGAACGAAGCGAGAGCCAAGCGTGGATGCATAGTATTAAGATTGTTTTTTGCATAGCACAATTTTGCTGTTATTTTCAGGAGATTGAAGAGGTTATAATTTTTATGGTATTTCTTAAATATCTTTTGAAATATTAGACAAGAAAAAAAAGTGTTCGATTCAGACTTTATTACAATAGATATATTTGCTATAAATTAAAAAATATATATATGTTGTCGCTGAAAATTTGAAGAATTCTGACTTGAAAGATTTTTCATAGAGGGGACTTTATGATTTTTTTTAACCAAATATATATATATATTTAAAAAAGTATACGTTTCAGACTCTTTCACATATTGTGTATTATATGCTGTATTAATTTCAAGTTCGTAATTAAACTCTAAGTAGGTAAATTTCGTCATGAAAAATTACAATCATTAACACATTTAGACTACCATCTCGCCTTAATAATTTCCTCGGAGCGATGCGTATTTCTGTCACTGTACGTCATAGATTGTAAGGGAATAATTCAAATAAAAGACTATATAAATATTGATATTTATTTTTACATGGGTACGAAACACCTATTAAATTTTATAATTCGGACATCAACACAACTAACACTTATGTCATAAACTTGAAGTTATCCATAACCTTTAAACCTTTTAATTTAAACTTTAAACCGATAACCTTTTAATAAACAAGTGAAATAAAATTTTAAAAATAAACAATAGCAATTTTCCCATAAAGATATCCAATGAGGGCTTTATTATATCGAAAACAAAATCAATAGGTATATAGGTTTCTAAATATTATAAGAATTAATATTATACTTTTTTGAAACCGTATCATCAAACTTACTTAACAAAATATCGAACGTAAAAACAAAAGGAATTATTAAACGTGAAACTTAAACTTAAATAACTTAAATAGGTTACCTTATAAAACATACCAAAAGTTTATACTTATGTTGTTGATGTTATTGCATTTCACTACACATTATAAGTAGAACTATTTTTTTTAATATAGTTACAGAAAAATATTATTTAAGTGGTATAATTTACTGGCATATTTCCACAAAAAGCAAAACCTAAAGAAGATTAAGGTTTTATGGAAAACCTTAAAACAGGTACTATAAGATTTCAACAATACTTGCGTATTTAGATTTCAGTTTGTGAATTAGACACTATAAATGGATCAAACATTTGATCTTTAATCGATAGTTTAATTATTTATTTCCACATGTACATTTTGAATGAGACAGAGTAAGCGAATTCAAAAATATTAACTACAATATCTGCCACTTAAACTAATACCTACTACTTAATATTTCTCCAATATCTGCCATTTTCGACTTACAACTAAATACGAGTATCAATATCAAATTCAGAACTTACATTCTACATTTTAGCATTCGAAGAGCTGTTAGTGGTACCCAAGCTTTATTTCTCTACAAGACTGTTAATATTCATCCATGGATACAGTTCGCACTTATTTACAAATTTTATGTGCCAAAAAAGTATATTTCTTAACTAGAGCCCACTTATCTAGTACCTACTAAACTAAATCGATATGGCTGTGGCCTATACCAACCTTAAACTAATTATTGTCTTACTGACGGTTGTAACTTAGTTATCCCTTTACATACAATAAAATTGTTACAGGTCTGGCTGTTCTCAAAAATTTCTTCCTTTGAAAATTTCAGAATATTCTCGGAAATTTCTGTTATTTAGGAAATTTTCCCGTTCTCGAGAAATTACAAAGAAAGTTTATGCTTGTTCTCGAAAATTTTGAAATCGGCATAGTATATATATCAATGCTGTAAATATATACTAATAACGACTCTATGAGAAACAGTAAATAAACCAATACACATTAAATGTCACCAATACAGGATTTAAACACCCGCCAAATTTTCACAATATGCTCAGTACATGAAATCCAAAAAACTTTAAGAAGAAATTTGTAGTTAAATAAGCACATAAAATTCATACGACGTGCGAACAGCTGATCGACAAATAAGAGACAGATTAATCTTAATGTTGAAAATCGAATAAAATCGTATTGGCTGCTATTGGCGCAATAAAGACGCCTATTTTTTTTAATTATCCCCTATGTACAGATATGAACAAGTGACAATTTTACAATATGTATAGAGCTGACATCACAAGTGCCTGACATTACATAATCATCGTTTGACTAAACGATGGAGCCTTAAAACTACGAAATGAAGTGAGTAAGTTACAAAAGATATATCTAGACTCCATTTATTATTACTTGTCCTATTATGTAATAGTACATTGTGATATAAGTGCGGTAAGTTGAAAATTACAGCCGAGGCGATATTGCTAGCCCGAGCCGTAGGCGAGGGCTACAAGAAAGGCAGAGGCTGTAATTTTCAAAGCGCACGTATGTCATACGACGTTTTATAACATATTTGCGAGGAAATATTTAAATAAAACTCGGAATATTACAATACCAAAGAAAAAGCGCGCGGTATAATTTTACTTGTTCACAAATTAGAAATGCGCGCGCATCGGCGCTTTTTTTTAAGGCAAATGCACAAAAAACAGCCAGTATTACTAATAAAGTAAATTAATATTTTTGTGTTTTGTTACAAATAAATGGTCGTAATTTATTGTCAAAATAAATTTAAAGAATTAAATTTTTATTTATTTTATCTCCTAAAGTTAATTTTATTCATAAAATGTTGACCACTTTTCTGACATAAAAACTCTTTGCTAAGATTTAAAAAAGTATCGTTCGTTTTTAGACGGAGCGTGCGTTTTACTTTACAATAACGCACAAGTGCGTAATGAGATACAATACAATATTGAAATTGGTGAAATAAGTGACACTTTACGAGCAAATATGTTATAAACAATCTTTACAGTACAATTTGTTGAATTTTGTTGAAAATAAATCAAATATTAGTTCAAACCTAAACATTCTAAAATAAAACATCTATTAACCACGAAAGTAATTTCCTAAAAAGTCTATTTTAATTAATATTGTTGTAAAATCAGAAAAAAACATGGTAAGATTGTTTACATAATAGGACAAGTAAAAAAGGAGTTTTTATTATAGTATAGCATGCCAATGACTTTGCTTTAGTTTGTACACTATAATGATATTATAATGTTTTAAATAAATGTTTATAGAGTATCAAAGTACCAAATATTCTGTCAAAATAACTAAACTGAACAATTTTCTAATGAATTTACAAAAATTTCTTATTTGACACAGTAAGATTTTATTCTAAAAGAGCGTGGTGCTTAAATGAGTTAAAAACTATAACAAAATATTTTGGTTAGATGCCTGTTTTAAGAAGAAATAAAGACATTTACAATTAACCACCTAAAACAAAAAATAATTTACATTTTTGGGCATTATTCATGATATATTTTTAAGACGTCTTAGGTAGGAACTGAACTTTCCAAGTAAGTGAATATTATTAGAGATCAATTACAAGTTTAATGTCTAATAAATTAACTCAAGAGTCAGGCTTAAAATAGCAAAAAGTGTTTAACATAATTAAAAGAATATATCATTACATTATATAACATAATTACATAAATAAATAAATAAACATACGTACAAATCACATACATCAAAGTAAGTTCGAGACTTGTAGGATACTAACTCAACATATTTTTAACAATTCTCATGCCTTGTCAATATAAGTATGATAGATAAGCAATAATAAATGGATCAAAAAGTATTTTGGCCAGGACACTTTTTTTAGAATACTGTTCAGTTTCATTTAATTCATTGCAATAATACTTATAATTAAACATTTTTTTTTTTTTATATTTCAACTCTACTGAAAGTCAATGGAATGATGATATAAATGATGATCGATGGAAACTACTACAATATACACAAATCACATAGACTGAGCTAGCCTCAAAGTGATTAGATACTTACCTATACATATTTCGTCATACATTGACAATTACAAAAAAAATGTTGGTCCTTTAAGTGTTATGTCTTCTTTTTATATGTACAAGGTAAACTCTATATATCTATACCTAGTATAATATATACCTAGGTTAGGATTGCCATCACTTGGTTTTTAATATGATAATTTGATTTATTGAATATATATGTATATTTGAAATATAAATATTTATTTGCAATAACATGGTACATAGGATTTTTAAAATATATAATATAGAAGAACAACATGTTACACCATCACTGACATGCAAAGTTTTAAACAATTGACGTATAATTAATACATCAGTCAATCATTTCATTTATGATCGATCATGCTTCATACTGTTTGCGATTGTGTGCGTAGTTTTTAAGCTAGTGCTCGGCCTTATCTTTGTGTGCGTGTATAAATTATGTTATCTGACAATGTGAATTGCGTTAGTATTCACAACTCTGCGTTTGATCGACTGACGCAACTTTGTACTTTCCCAAAAGTGGCAGACTATTTTATTTATTTATTTACGGAAGATTTACAGCATACATTAAACAATAGTAATAAAATAATATAGCCAGGAAAATGCCAATTACATTTTGCATAAGAATTCGCGCTCGCATCGTCTCTAGGTTGGTTAAATGCTCTCAAACTAAAACCCCGGACAAATTGGGTGAAATTGTTATTTTTCCTCACACCTCTAAAAAATCATCAGAATCATTTCATTCAATCGTTGGCTATTTGCAGCGCCGCCAGAGATGGCTTGGATGCGGTTTATGATTATGATGAAACTTTTTTTTTATTGTTGCTTTTTGACAATTAATCGGGACAGAACTTGAAAATTGGCAGAATAAAGTGTCCACTTTTTTAATAACCTTATCCAAAGAAAAAATCCGAGGAATCCCGGACAGAGGGCAACCCTAACCTAGATCTATTTAAGTAGTAATTGTTAAATCTATGTTATAGATATAGGTACCTATACGGTTAATTAAATACTAATGTTATACTAATAACGACTCCATGAGAAATGGTAAGAAAGTAGCACAAATACACTTTTAATGTCATAAACAAGAAAATAAATTTTATATTTATTTGGTTTTAACTGTACCGGTGCGGTTGTAGAAATTATAAAAAGAGTATAATGACAAATATGTAAAATATTGTAAAAAATGCAATAACTAAATTACCATTTTAGAAAAAGAAATAAGTACAAAAAAATTATAATCGTATAGTTTCTTGGGTGTCCAAGTCCTAAGTCTAACTATTTTTTTCTCGGCATAGGCCAATTTTATTTTATACATTTTTTTCAAAACTTATTCTATATATCTATTATGTTTTTTTTATCCTAGTTCAAACATATAGTTTGAAATAATCCTTAACTATCACTGGGGCCGATAACTATTTATTTATAACCTATAATGCCATGGCGTGTTTATACTATATATAAGCACTTATACTATTTATTATAATAAATGATTTGATTTTGATATCTTAAATATTATAAGTAGTATTTCATGAAATTAAAACTAAAACGACGAAAACTTAAGTAGGTATTAAGTATTTTTATAAGTATATCACATAAAAACATTTTTTTTGGGAATTGAGAAAATATTAAAATTTAAAAGTAAATATTTTAATTCACTGGCATGCTGGTTTTAAAAATTACATTATTCTTAATTTCGAACAAAGTGACCTGAATGTTACAACATTAGTGAAGCGTAATCGTAGCGCCTCACACAGTCATACACCGTAAGGCGCTAGGTACCCGGTGCTTTTTAGTTTTCATGACGCGAGGTATCCCGCACCCCCGCTATTGTATGAAGATGCGCGCTCAGAGAAAACGCGAAATGGGCAAATGATCTTTATTTTATACACATTAGTATGGAAAATGTTGCTCGGTTTACATGAGATTTGAAGCGATTGAAATAAAATAAATGGTGTATTTATTATGATAGTAAATTAATTATAGTATATTTTAATCTTTCAAAATGATATTATTTTTCAATTATTTACTTTAAATGTTTCCATAATAAATTCAGTATTGAGCGGTAATTTTCCAGCGAATTATAAAAATAACAAAGAAATTTGTTTGATTTTAATATTTTCATATAAGTACCAAACGTATGAGTACTTAACTGAATAGAAGTAAAAGTACACTACTACTACTATGACTACTTCTAAATTCTACAACGTAACAGCCGTATTAGCATAATAGTGCGTCAAATATTTTAGAGTTAAATCGAATATATTTTATACTAGTTAATATTAATCATACTTAATTATTTGGCTTACATTCTACAGTCATAATAATATATGAACATACTATATTAGCTGAAATATTCCTGGGTCCACACACTATCATCTGCTTAACTTTAACATGTTAAGTCTTTAACTTATATGATACACTACTGAACTAATTAATGCCTAGCACCCGAATGCTATGAACCTACAGTTTGTTGATTTGCCAATATTTTATTCTAAAGTTGACGCTATACGATTGGGTAATAGTGTCCACTGTGTGTAGTGTGTGATCAGCTTGTCTCAGTCGCACACTTACTTAAGTGCGACAGAAACGAGCAACTCTGTCGTCTCACGCGCACGTATGTGACGGAAACAGGGTAAGACTACACGTCACTTAGCGGGCAAACTGAGGCACCTACTGTATTTTGCCAAAATGCTTATTAGCAATAACATAATGCAACATTCTCAAAAAAAATATTTTTGCATGGATTCTCCCTAATCTTATTTAGTGTAATAATTTGGTTAATCAAAACATATTATGTGAATACTTTAAACTAATATTGTTTAAGTATTAACGATTGTGAAAACACATCTTCAAACAATTAAAAATAAAATAAATTAATTAAAAACTGTTTTAACAAATATGCGAAATAACATTATTTTGAAAAAAAAATTCAGAAACAATGTTACTAGTTTTAAATGCCCTTTTTTCAACAGAAAATATATTTGTATAGGTATATCAACAAATTGGAGTATCATCGCACACGGGTTAAGATGATTTTTATATCCAAATGTTTATTTGGGATATTTATATAATTTATTTCAATTTTTAATCAAACAACTGTAGGTGGTAATGTAATTATAGACTTTTTATTGACTAATCAATTTTTTTAAACTGTCCATTTTAGGAAAAAATAATAAAAACACCGAATCCGGGTACGTCGTTAACATAATATATACTTGTCTCTTTCCTTTCATAACAACTACAAAAAATTAAAACTTATTTTTTAACGAAAACACTTGGTAAAAAATAAAAATATTGGGTTTCTTAGGTATATTAAACATGTTAAAAAAAATGGGTGTAATCAATTGTAATTAGATTTCATGTGAGTTTTGATTTTGTAGATTCAGAGAATAGATATTCCAACTAAATATTTGGATATCCTTATATGTATTCTATCCTATTTGAGGTGGATTTTAGTTGGTTGTGTTAGTATTTAGTTTTCATCCTTTATATTGTACTTTATTGTTACTCCAGTAAAATACAATATGAAGATAATGTGAAGAGAGAAAGACATATTTCTCAGCAATAAAATCAATTAGGTATTTTTTAACAACAAAATTTACTCAATTAATTTTTTTCATACAAACACATAGAATAATTTGATGAAAAACAGATGAATTAAACATATATCAAAATAAAAAAAAACAAATGAAAGGCGGAATGCCGACAGAAATAAATCTACACTACGACCTTAACTAAATATGCTTAGCCAAATAAATTTTAATCAGCAAATTAATCTAAAATATTCAATTAAAGCTATAACTAATAATAATTGAACGTAGGAAGTGCAAATAAAATAAAAACTTAAAGAGAAAATAAACAAAAAATTATGATCCATTTTACAAATCAAAAAATTTATATTTTCAATCCTTAATTAACTTTTTGGCTAAATCGCGAACACTATCCTAAGACAAGACAAATTTAAAATTCTACTTAAATTGCAAGAATAAAAGCAGAGCAAGCGATCAAACTAACGTATCACTTCGTTGACGAGTATGTCATCAAGTGACAACTTACCACATTACATATGTTCTACGATGATATATTCTAGTTTAATAAGAACTAATCCAATTTGATTGCCAATGAAATCCTTATATGGAATAATGGAAAATTTATTTATTTTATTTATCAAACTTCTTGTTCGTGAGAAAATAAAATTATTTTACTTTAAATATTTTTTTGTGTCGTTCTTTAAATGTCAAATACACATCGAAAAGTGAGATTCCTTATTATTTTTTAATTTAAACAAAGCGTTTAATTTTATTTAATGAATATTTCTTATCTATATATACATTTTATTTTTCTTCTTATATTTGTCCGTATATATTTATTTATTTTTACAAAATTGGTTTCTGAACTAATTTTCAACCAATATGCCAATTTGTTAATCCCTTATTTCGGCGCGAATTCCTAAGTCGCGACTAGATGACGTTGATATGATCCGTGCCAATATTTAAAAAGATTGTGACAGCGGTTTGTAAGATATTGTGGAACATATAAAGCTAAAAATGTGATTTAGCACGATTTTAAATGTTCCCAAGGTCAATAAAATGTAAATGGCAAACAAATTGAAATAGTTAAGTATGATAGGTACCTATTTACTTATTTTATACAATATTTCTTTAAACTTACGCTACATTATAGTCTGGCAATGGCAATAAAAATTAATTAATTACATAGTTATAAATCTTATTTTTTATGATTATAATACGGATACTCACGCGTGTTGTTAGCCGGGACCGCCGATTTTTTTTTTAATTACCTACCTATTTAAAAAATTCTCTTCAACTTCAACCTTAATTATTTAAAGGATTAATTCATTGGCTTAGTGAAGTATAATTATAAAAATCTGTTCCGTATTTTAGTGTGGAAGTAAAATATACTTTTTGTCAAGTTTTAGTATACTTACATGATCACTTTTTTAACACTAGCCAAATTTTTTGTGCGTTTTTACATGATACCAAATACCTTTCAAAGGACATTTATGGTTAAAGTACGTAAAAAAAAATTCCGACCTATTCGGGATTTTTTTTTTTCGCTATAGATTTTCTCATCATAAAATTTTTACTGGCGTTAAAAAAGTCACCTGTATAAATATGTGTGCTATTACTTGTTTGTAGATGTGGAAATAAATAGTTTTTGTAACAAGAAAAAAGCATATTCCACAATTATTTAACCAATCCAAAATTATTTAAAAAAAAATACTTATAAATATGAAATGCAATAACATCAGTTATCATTAGGCTCTATTTAACCCGTGAACATTTTAAAAATGATTTTAGATCCTCTATGAGGTTATTTCAAAAATAGTTTTTTTTTTGTTACCTGTATCTGAACACTACCATACAAATATATTAAAAATATGTCTTTATAAGTCAAATATGTCAAAATGTATGGTTGTGCTAGTTTAATGAGTTTTAACTCCATTTTTACTCTTAAAATAAAAACAAATGGCATCTTATACCTTAAATGTATTAAATTAAAAAAGCTCTTTTTTCACAAAACATTAACATGATATTTATTTTGATTTAAAAAAACACAGAGCATCTAGCATATGGATTAAAAAATGATATTTACATCCTTAAAACTAAAAACCTAAAAAAAATATTTAACCAAAGTGAAAAAAAAAATTAAGGTACTTTAAAAATATGGCAAAAAAAAATTACCACATGTTCATGGAATATTATAAAAACCATACAGTTTAATGAATTACTTGTTGGTACCTATTTTATACTATCGCATATGTTATTTGTTGGAATTTCTGTTAAAATTACTGACGCCTATATAAGATTATTAATTTTTAGAAATTTTACAAAATAACTTAAAATAAAACAAAACCATTATTTCATATTTAAGCTGTGTATCCACTAGGCAACATTGGTGCGACACATTATGCTATATCACACTCATTTCTACTGACTAAAGTTAAATAGCGCATTGTAAGACATATGTTGTAAAGTGGCGTCTTTGGAGAAAATGCAGCAGTGGAGTTTGTTGCGCCGCCTCTTCTCCACTTGCGCTTTGGAGGCGGTGGCGGTAACCTTAGCTTTAAGTAATTTTATGACGTCAACTAACTATAAAACAAGAACATGCCGATTTAAAAAATCACAAAATCTGTACTGAGCAAGAAAGAGCGAAATGTTCCGAACCAATGATGCCAAGTGGATACACAACTTTAAAAAAATATACTCAATTAAAACAAAGACCTGTGTAAGGTACATTTTCTTATTTATAAAAAAGAATCATAAAAAAACAATACAGTTTTGTCACATCGGAAAAAAAATAGACAGAAAAATCTAAAACCTTATTTCGACAATTTCTCATATTTATGACGGAAAAGTAGTTACCACATCAAGATATTTACGCCAACTAAGTCAGACATAGATATGTGATGAAATTTTAAAAAGGTTTTGCGTCTTCCTGCTTCACCATCCCCAACTCTTGGAGCATAGCGTCCAGCCCCTCTGGTATACGACCTTGATCTAACTCCAGATTCCATTTGTAATACTGAAAAAATATATATTCTGTAAGTAAATATACTATATCTATATAATTGTTTGTTCTATATAATTGAAAGACTGGACAGAGGTTGCTATATGACAGTGGAGGAGACCTTTGCTCAGCAATGGGACAATAAAGGTTTAAAAATATATAATTGTGGAAGACTGTCTTTTTTGCCCGACCTTCATCGGCAGTAGATGCCTGAAGGAGCTACTGAACGGGATAAAAATGTTGGATTTATTATACAAAAATTAATGTTAACAACTCTACGGATGATGTCATACTTCAACGCGACCCTTATTCATTTTTTTGCTCTCACTGGTTCAGTTCAACTTACTATTGCGTCACGGGTGTGTGTTGGTAGATGGACGTGTACTTTGCTTCCAAGCGAACCAAATATAAAATATAGTTTGGACATTTAAAACTGAATAATTATACTTTTATTTGCCCTAACCTCCAACAGGTTATGGGTCCAGACCGTTTCTAAACGATCTATTAATGTGCAAATAAAAGTGTAGTGCCGCGAAAATTTATAAAAACATTTTAACATTAAAAAATGTGATCTGTGTGAACCAGTGTATGAATATTGAAAACCTAAAAATTAAAAAAGAACAGAAGCCATTGAAGATTATTTTATGGTGAAAAATATAGCGTATAGAAATTTATAATACGTGTGATATATTCGAAGATTGAAGTGATTGACGTATCGATAGTGAAATTCAAGAGATGCGATCTACTAAGTCACTGTGGCAGTAAAGCAATACTTAAGGCGACTGAAGATGTTATCAATTATTCTCTGCAGGAGCAATTTTAGAAGAAACTGATTTACTACTTAAACTACCGACAAAATACAATGGTGTTGTATTGGAACTGCTAAAGAAACACTATCAGAAAAGCAATTTGATATCAAAAGATAGAAATATTTATTTATTCGGAAGAAAACATTATATTAGAATTGTTGAAGACCAGACTATTAGATCATGAGATAAGTGCTTACAATTTAAAAGGAGAATAGTGAAACAACCCTAAAAGTACTTTACATCGAAAAATCTCAACAAATTTATAGAGTAATAAAGAAAATAAATATTGGCATATTATTACTGCAAAGAGAATGATTTTATTTCAGGAGAAATAATTTAAATATAAATTAACCAATAAACAACGCAATTAAATATCGTCACTACAAGAAATATCGATATCAAACTCAGATTATTATTTTTTTTTCTTTTCAGGATTTTCATTTATAACTTGCGAATACTCGTACCAGTAAGAATATATTTAAAATAAATGACGTACTAAAGTGTGAATATTATAGTAAAGGTAAATAGTTCAAGGAATGCTGAATGACGTGCTGGGTTTAGAGGTAACGTACAACATCTATTTAATTAATCGAAATAGTGATATTCGATCAACGTATAATTACAGTAAATAAAACGGTAAAACTTGAATTATTTTGTTGCAATAAATATAAAAAAAAATGTTGGTGAGTGTGTTTTACAAACATGTTAATTATGTTTTTGAATATAAAATAAATCAACTCTGAATTATGGTACAGTTGGAATAAACTTAAAGTAAATATAATTATGTTCCTAGAATTAAAAACCATAAAACAAAAGTTGAAGACTTTTAGATTAATTGTGTATATCCAAATGATAATATATAAAGCATGGGTAAACAGGCTCATTGACTTATATTAAAGTTATAGTCAAAGTCAAAGTCAAGTACCTATACAAAAGTTAGAAAAAAGGCAACTGTTTATAGTGCATTCAGATGTGTTTAATCTTCTTATCTAATGATGTCTAATTTGATGATGAATAGGTGCATTACCTATTATGTTGTGAATATGCTGACTTACAAATGTTCACCTCTGTTTTTACAGACTACAGTAAAATTTAATTTTTGGAATAGTAATTCTAAACTATAACTACCTACTGATTACGGTGGAGAATAGTTATCAACCGACATAAAAAAATACCATTTAAAGTAAAGGTATTAGCTATCACTTAACGGTACCTAGAACGCAACAATAACATGGTGTAGTTAAGGTTGAGATTCGAATAATATAAAAAAGGCTAGTATATGTTTAATAGTACAAAAATAAAATTTAAAATGTTTCTGGGGGAATGAATATTTAACTCCTACAAAAGCCTGAAATTAACTGAATATACCATAGAAGCTGTGTGATTATAGGTAACTAAGCATTTAAAATATCTCAAAATATCTCAGGATATTCGATTCCATTGTGTGTTCATAGTAAAACCAATAAAAGAAATATTGGCAGGATAAGATATGAACCTTGTTATAAAAATGCGAAAAATGTGAAACTGCAAGGGATGTTGTTGTCGATGAGGATAAATACATCGAATCCAGGCCTATGTATAGACCTGAAGAGAATAATATTAAATATTCTCGGGCGAAACTGATGTTTTGAAATCAGTGCCATCAATTTTGACCCTAAATCAGATAAGTTTAAATCAGATAAGGTTAAATCTGATGAGTTTAAATCTGATGTGTGCAGTTCACGTAAACTTCGCAAAATGATTATAATGAAGTATCGAATAAAATCGAATAGGAAAGCTTATAAGTGGAACCGAAAATACCTAAGGGGAATAGGTAACTAGAATGAGAGATATAAGTAGAAAAATAATAATAATAAGTATTTTTAGTTTTTCTTTAGTTTATAATTAGTTTATAATTATTATTTTTAATTTTCTTTAGTTTTTAATTGATTTTACATTTTAATGAACTATAATAGAAAAAGTTATATTGTTGACTTTAAATGGAAGTGTCAATACCCATTTCGTTGTTAAAGGTTTCAGCTAAGAATATCTCACTCCTTATAATAACACCTTTACCACGATCTCTAGTTTTGATTCGACCTCCATGACGTAGTGGTTAATACGCCGCTGCCCCTTCCGCCATCTGGTTCGATTCCCAGTGCGGGTAAATATTTGTGACTATTTTTATAAATACTTTTTGGTCTGCAATTCTGGGTGTGGTGTACTCGTACCCTAATTTGTCCATTTATATTCATTTATTCACATTGTTTGTGTACAAGTTTATTGCTTATTAAGCTGTTCAATACTATACATTTAATGATTTGAAATTAGTTTTTCTAATAAGAAAAATACCTATATATTTTTCATTTATTGATTTGAAATTAGTTTTGCTAATAAAAATATATATATTGATTTATGGACATAAAAATATATATTTTTTTTATCTACATGGCATTATAGAAAAAAAATATAAATTAAAATTTCTGACTCTGTAGTAATAGAAGGAAATTAAGTACAAGCGTAAATTAATTAAAGTTATTTAATTCATTTTATTTCGAGCTATAAAGTGTCTCACTGCTGGGCAAAGGCCTCTCTCTAAATAAAGTTAAAACGGTCAAAAACAAACTGTTACTGATTATACTCAAATATTATACCTATACATACGAATTATGAAATGAATATTATAATAGATTATATTATTAAATGAGTCAATTCAAAAGACCTATTTAAAAGAAATTCTGTTTTTACTTGATGTTAAAAAAATAGAGTGCAAACACTTGTAAAACTCATGCTTTAGTGCAACTCAAGTGGTTCTCCAAATGGAGCTTTGGGTTCTGATTACTTCGCATAAGGAGTGTGAATTCCCATGCCGTAATCTAAGTCGCGACTCAATATTTTAAAAGTCGATGCATAAACAAAAAACAAGAGTTATGGCAGTGTTTATAATGGGTACTCAGCTATATGAAGGATTTATTGATTTGTGAAGTAGGTATAAGTGATTAGTAAGTTAAAAGTAAACTTATACAAATTATGATAATATCCTGTGATATATAGAGTGTAGACTCTGATTTGGATAGCAAAGAACATTAAAATACAAAGTTACTAATACAATGTAAAGTACTATTGTGCAAAAAGTACAAGATAAGTATTTTTAAAGAAATATTGGATATTAATACCAAATGTACTATATGGTCATCATGATAAATAAAAGGTACTAATATGGAAGGTATATATACTTTTAAGTACCTGATCATTATTTAAGAAAAAGTACTGGATAATAATTACGGTTATTTTACTATGAAATGATATTTATAATGATGTGTAGTATGTATAAGTACTTGATTATTATTAAACAAAAAGTACTGGATATAATTAAGCACAAAGAGTCAAATATTAGTAACTGCTTCGTCTACTAAAACTGAATACATGTCTTTGTGCGAAGATGTTAACGAAGCATTATGACATTAAGTTTTTAACAGGTATAAACTTGAATATTTCTGTACTGTTATTGGAGACAATAATGGTAGAACCTGTATATAAGTAATATTCAACAAGGAGATTGAAACAGGTCAAGATTGATTAAAATATATTTTATGTAACCACCTAGGTGATATGTTACCAAAGCCGTTTTGCTGGCGGGAGTAACTCTTATCCGAATGAATGTAAATTTGGGTTTAGAATAAGTTAGAATATAAATAATCTAACATAGATTTAATCTTATTGGTCTGATTAGGTTTTTCTGGGTTTTCCCTAATCCATAGCAACAAATGTTGGACCATAGTATTGTACATTTATCCCCAGACCTTGCTTGGAAGTAATACATGATCTGTCAGTAGATAAATACAAACATAGGTAAATGTATTGTTTATTCTTATATGTACAGGTTTACTGAATTATACTTAAATTGTATTGGTTAGTGAATTAGAGATTATAATTAGTCAGTGATGTGATGAGCTATTAATTATAATAAAATTAATTTTTGAGGGGGCGTGTTGGATTTATTATACAAAAATTAATGTTAACAACTCTACGGATGATGTCATACTTCAACGCGACCCTTATTCATTTTTTGCTCTCACTGGTTCAGTTCAACTTACTATTGCGTCACGGGTGTGTGTTGGTAGATGGACGTGTACTTTGCTTCCAAGCGAACCAAATATAAAATATAGTTTGGACATTTAAAACTGAATAATTATACTTTTATTTGCCCTAACCTCCAACAAAAAAAGTATCCTATGTGGTACAACACTAATATCAAATTTCGTCTAAATCCGTTCAGCCATTTTACCGTGATTAAGTAAAAACGAACATCCATAAATGCAATCCATAAATGTCAAGTGCAAAGGTCTCAGGTTTAAGTCCTATTCGTGGCTCATGAGTTTGCATATCAATCTGACTCATGTATGGTAGTTTTCATAGACCATCACTTGCTTTGGGTGAAGGAAAACAACATGAGTTCACAAAAATTATCAGATAGTGTGTGAAATTTAGAATGCAATGGCAAACCACTCCATCAACATGGCCAAAGAAGATGTATATTTCATTAAACGTAATTACCACGACCCTCGGCCATGAAGAGTACTATAGGAATGATCTATGTACGAAGTGTGACCAAAAAATAAATAGACATTGACCGTAACAAAAACAATTCAGTCATAGTATCGCTTTCTTCGTAAGATAAGATAAAAACGATAAAAATATAAACACTAGTAAAACTGTACTGCACAACAAAAACATCTCGCCCACACAAATAGATAACAAATATAAAAAATGCCTTTAAAATTTGCAGTTACCAAGCTAAACTTGGTAAAAGGGTAAAGGGAACAGGCCATCTCTGTTGCACGTATAGTGTGCGACTGAGACGGGAATACGTGAAGGACTGGGCGACCGCTGCGTAACAAAGTGGAAGTCAATGGTCATTGCCCATTAATCCGCCGGATCGGAAAACGTATACGAGCATGACGCCCAAATCCTAATTAACATTATAAATACAAATGCGCAATTGAGTTTGCTTGTTTGTTTGTCTGTTACCTCTTCACGCTTTATCTACTGAACCAATCTTCCTGAATTTTTTTTTACACATAGTTATAAGTAGTGACACATTTCACCCGGGAAAAAGCACTGTTCCCGTAGGAAATTCACGCGGGCGAAGCCGCGGGCAAAGCTAGTGTATCAATAAAGAGTACCTAATGAATAAAAATATGAAAAATGTTGGTACAGAAAATTCTAGTATTTATAACCTTCTATTAAATGAAATATACCTGTATCAGTAGGCCACGCTCGCCGGCCGAAATCTTAAATCTAGTTACAAATTGAAATAGCACTAAAATAAGTTAGGTGTCAGCACAGAAGTAATAGTACTAACGTACACGGCCACTTACCGCCTCGCATTCCGAACCTGGGATTTTGCATTTACAGGCGGGCGCTCTACCACTCGGCCACCACCGCTTCATCTTCAGCGTCATTTGCCTATGTAGTAGTAAATTTGCGAGCGTTGTTTGGAGTGTCCGGGGTGTGGTGTTATGTGTGTTGGTCAGAGTGAAATGAATGAAAGCACTACCTTATCCAACTCCTTCCGCAAGGCAATAACGGAGCGCTCACGGTCCGCGACAAGCTCCTCCAAGTATTGGTAACGGAGCTTCTTCCGCGCGCGACACTCGCGCGCCGACTGGCGACTGCGCTCTGGAAACAAAAATAAAAAAATAATAAATACTAATGGATATGACTACCGCTCCGGGTGGTACCTTGTTCAAAGGTTATCTATAGCTATTCAAAGGGGAAACGCGGCAAGCGTTATGGGTACCTTTGAGCCGGGTACAGTCCGGGGTGGCATTTTTGACTAATTTCTCTTTACTTTTGTTTTATTTTTAAGACTTCTCATTTACCTCTTTTAATACATTCTCAAATTTTAATAATAAATATATACCGACAAATCACACAGATTGAGTTAGACTTGAATAAAATCTGACACCAGTGTCAGTAAGAACACACTCGATAAGAAGAAGTTAGCCCTAAAGTAAGTTCGAGACTTGTGTTATGGGATACTAACTCAGTAATACTATATTTTATAACAAATACATATTTAGATGAACCAGGCCAATCTGAAAAAGATCATTTTCATAGTTAATTCGTCATCAAAAAAATTGACGATTAACTTCCAATGTATGGAACTTACAAATACATGACGAATTGATTGTGGCAAAAAAACATCTAAACTACGTTTTTTCCTACTTGTCCTATTATGTAAGTAAACAATCTTACCATGTATTTTTATAATTTCACAACAATATAAATTAAAATAGACTTTTTAGGAAATTACTTTCGTTAATAAATGTTTTACATTAGAATGTTTAGGTTTGAACTAATACTTGATTTATGTTCAACAAAATTCCAAAAAAAGTAATGTGAAGATTGTTTACATAATAGGACAAGTAGCAAGAAACGTCGTTTAGACTGTTTAATATTTATAAAAAAACCTTATCATACCTAGCTTGGCCTTCATATCCTGCTTGTCAAGCTGCGCTTTCCTGCCAGGACGGCGTCCCCGCTTCCCCCCCTCGCGACGCTCACCCCCCTCTGGCCCCGCCCCCGCTGACCCAAACACCCCGCCTCCGAGGGACTCCTGGAATTAAAAAAAATAATACTTACAATTTACCGGTTGTTACTACTATGTTGTGGTATGATAACGTGCGAGTTAAAAAAAAAAATATGATGTACCTATCTAAAAAGAAGTAGCTACTTATAAAATGAATGAAATAAAAGTTTAAAAAGTATATTTTTAGAAAACCTTAGCAAAATCTATCAGATCGCAACACTCGATTTGTGGACTGACCTCGATAGAAGAAAAAAAAGTAATGAAACAACCAATAAAGAGATATTTTTTAATAATCTAACGATCTGTTTGTTTTTCTCTCCCAAACCTGAAATGACGAAAGCCAGCAGAATTCAATGTCCTTCCCCTTCCTAACCTTGAACCGCAACCCTTCAAAACAAGGGAAGTTAAGTTCAAGGGTAAAGGGAGCTAAGCTTTATTGAGTCCTTTATTATTGTGTTTAGAATCCACATGAAGTTTCGTACACGTTGCCTTTATAATTATAATAAACAAGTCATAAATTAAAAAAAAAAAAACTAAAAAACCCGACTGCATGATATAAATTTCCGACTCGACCAATATTGCAAAAAAAAAATCCACATCTCACAATAGCACCTCGCAGCCGCTATGTAAGTTCTTTTTTAGGAACAATAAAGAATAAATATAAGTACACTGATACTTTAGGTACTTTTGAAAGTAGCCTCTAGTGTAGTTTTCCCCGTTTCTTACACTCTACTGCTTGCCTGCTTCATCCAATTCGATCCACATACGTCCTACTAGACTAGCTATATAGGTACCTACTACTTTTTTATATTAGCCTAAACTGTCACACTGCTGGACAAAGGCCTCCCCTCTGGTTCGCCATTCCTGTCTATTCAGTGCATGAGCCCTCCACTCTCTACTACTTAGCCTCCACTCTCAACTACTATCTTTAGTAGACCTTAATTATTTAAGAACAAGTAGACATAATTATAAATTTATTATTTGTCTGCTACGAGGTCAAGGTCATATCGATGCGACGCAGCTTCACGACCAGCTACGTCGTTTGCATGTACAGTGGTCCACATAAAGTCAAAGTCAAAATCAATTATTTTTATTTAAATAGGCTTAAAAATATCACTTTTCAATCGTCAAATTCTTGTTTTTTAGTAGTTGGCGTCATAAAATTACTTAGAGCTAAGGTTACCACCGCCTCCAAAGCGCAAGTGGAGAAGAGACGGCGCAACAAACTCCACTGCTGCGTTTTCTCCAAAGACGTCACTTTACAACATATGTCTTACAATTAAATGACTGTGTATGTGGACGAATATACATAGAAAAGTATACCACCTGAAATACGATCCACTATAAGAAGTGGTATACTTTTCCATCTGGCCCACTGTACCGTCACACTAACATGTAAATAATATAACATGGAAAGGGAACGTGATATGTATATGTTCTTGTGACTGTACCGAACAGAAATCTACAACGCAAATGTCAACTGAAACCTACGAATAATAAGAACGGTTGAAAAGACATTTATTGAAAAACGATTGTAACTTTAACTTTATTAAGAGAAGGAAAAAAAATTGTTTATTTGATAATATTACAAATAATGAAATCAATAATTCATGTTTATATCAAAAAGGATGCCTTTTTGATATCTCATTATATAAGAGAGATATATCTATTAGACAATCTCATTTATCTATGGAATGAAATATAATTTTTATGACAGTAATTTGTATGCCAAATGACGCAAACGCAGCATAGAGCACCCACAACCTATACCTGTACCTATTTAAAATTGTAACATCAACCTATGTCTAAAAAAATAAATCAATCTGAATCTGATATAAACCAGAATGATTGTTGCATACTGATGTGGTGGAAACAGCTGGTCTTCCGAGGGCATAATTAAAAAATTTAAATAAAAAAAAAACAAATTAAATATCTTAATCTTATCAAGAATTTAAAACAACAGACACCTCGGCAAAGAATATAAATTAATGTCGCAGGAAAATGAGGTCACCAGCGATATCGCGAAATCCCTAGGAATACCACGAAATCACGGAAGATGTCGCTACAATTAACCCTGGAAAAGTGATGATGTTTACTTTAATAGGTACAGACAATCATAACTTTTAAATAGGCAATAATAGTACTTTTATACTATGAAAGTATAAATAAGTATAAATTATAATTAGCTACAGACAAGTTTATAGACGTATGGGGAAGTAGCTCAACAATCATCTAAACCTAATATTGGGTGCCAAGAACAAGGAGAATGGATTGAGGTGAAAAGAAGGCAAAGAAAGAACAAAAATATGAATAATATGAAACAGTCCCGCTTCATGGGGAGAAAGGGTACGGCGACTATTGACTCATCGTCGAAATTCAAAGCCGCGGATATTAAAATACCCTTTTTATTGTATAATGTTTCAAAAGATGTATGTGCGGAGGATATAGCGAATTATATACTAGAAAAGACAGAAGTTGTGCTAGTACCAGAGAAAATAAAAATGAGAAGGAACAAGGATTATGATTCGTATAAATTGAACATACCTAAGAACAAAATATCGTTGTTTGAAAATGACAACCTGTGGCCTGATGGCGTTTTCTTCAGGCGGTACATTATCTTTAAAGAGAGGTATGCATTAGACACGGAAAATAAATCAAAACAACAGTGATTGGTATACAAAGCGATATTAAACGAGATTGTAAGCTCGTAAGCTTCAATTGTCAGTCCGTAACGAGATGTGCCGATTATGTGAGAGAATTGTGTGAGTCAACAGATATAATAGCACTGCAGGAAACATGGTTACTCTCGCACGACTTGGGATTCCTCAGTACGATACATCCGTGTTTTAGTGCTACTGGTGGTTCGGCGGTGCCGTCGACGGAAATACTGCGAGGGCGACCTTACGGAGGGGTAGCCTTGTTATGGAGATCTAGTGCGTTCGAAAATGTCACAGTGATACAGTGCAACAGTGTAAGGTTAGCCGCTATAAAAATAGTGATTGACAATCGTGCTATCCTTATATTTTCTGTATACATGCCTTGGAATAAAAGTGATAATTTATGTGAATTCACAGAGTGTTTATCTGAGATAAATGCGATTGTGGAGTGTAATAATATTGAAAATGTAATTGCTTTGGGTGACTATAACGCGCATCCTGGTAAGTCTTTCTTTTCCGAATTGTCTCAGTTTTGTTCTAACTATAACTGGCGATGTGCCGATGTCGATTATTTTGGCCTAAACTCTGGTACTTACACCTATTTAAGTAACATAAACGGATGCGTGAGTTGGTTAGACCATTGCTTAATATCTGATGTTATGAGAGATTCTATCAAAAGTGTACAAGTTGATAATGATGTTAGTTGGTCCGACCACTTTCCTCTTATAATAACTTGTAATTTTAGTGTTTTGGCCCCAAGATTTTGTAAGGAAGACAGAGTGCCAAATTTAATTGTTTGGGGGAACAGAACTTCTGAGGAAATACTAAAATATTCAGAACTGTGTAACGAAAAATTAAGAAATATTAACTTTCCGACTGACATTATGTATTGTGGTGATAAAATATGCAATAACCTGCAACATAGGTCATACTTAGATAAGTTATACAATGAAATCATTTCTTGTTTACAAGAGGCCGCATCTTCTAGTCGTAAATTGATAAAAAAGAATTCTAAACGTTACATAGCGGGATGGAATAAATATGTAAGACAGGCTCACATGGAGGCGAGGCTTGGTTTTCAAATGTGGGTGGCCCATGGAAAGCCTAGGTCGGGTCCTATTTTTGAGAAAATGAATTGTACTAAGAATAATTTTAAACGTAAATTAAAATGGTGCCAGGACAATGAGACTCAGATAAAAATGAATATTTTAGCCTCTCATCATAAAGAGAAAAGGTTCAGTGACTTCTGGAAACAAACAAACTCTTTGAATCCCAAGCCTGGCTTACCAGACAACGTGGAGGGTCTATCGGACAACCGAGAGATAGCCAACATGTTTAAAAATCACTTTAATGTTGAACCCCTGGCTACGAACGGGTGTTGCACACACAGGACCCGGACACCGGTTGAAGGTGACTGTCATATTCGCTTTTCTGTTGCCGATGTGAGGAAAGCTTTAGGTGGAATGAAACACGGGAAGTCTCCGGGGCATGATGGGCTCAGTGTGGAGCACTTAAGATATGCCGGGGTGCATCTGCCCAGGGTCCTCACTTTGTTATTTAACTTGTGTATAGGTCACTCCTACCTGCCTCCAGATTTAGTTAGAACCGTGGTTGTTCCTATTCTTAAAAACAAGTTGAAGGACTCGTCTGATAAAAACAATTACAGACCAATTTCACTGGGGACGGTCACTGGAAAGGTTTTGGACAGTCTGCTTGATGTCAAGCTAGATTCATATATAAAGTTACATGATGCACAATTCGGTTTCAAAGCCGGGTTGGGTACAGAGAGTGCAATACTGTGCCTCAAGCAGACTGTTCAGTATTACACGGATAGAAAAACACCAGTTTATGGTTGTTTTCTTGACCTCTCCCGGGCGTTTGATTTAGTCTCTTATGAGTTGCTGTGGAGTAAATTGTCGGACGAGACTGAGCTGCCGGCAGAGCTCATAGGTATCTTTAAATATTGGTACTCCAATCAAACGAACTCGGTCAGATGGGCAGGTGATTTTTCTACGTCCTACGGCCTACGCTGCGGGGTAAGGCAGGGGGGATTGACCTCCCTAGATTGTTTAATTTGTACATGGATGGACTTGTTCGGGAGCTGAGTAGCACCATGGTCGGCTGTTCCATAGACGGTACTATGATTAACAACATTAGTTACGCGGATGATATGGTGCTGCTCAGTCCGTCTATAGAGGGGCTGAGGGTATTGGTTGGCATCTGTGAGAGGTATGCGGGGGCGCATGGTCTAAGATACAATGTCGAAAAAAGCGAGATCATGGTATTTAAATCACGCCACCGGAGGTTAACACACGTGCCCCCTGTTAGGCTATACGGGACACCGCTGCGTTTTGTGACGCAATTTAAGTATCTTGGTCATGTGCTTACCGACCTTCTCACGGATGACCTTGACATTGATAGGGAACGCAGGGCCTTGGCGGCTCGCTGTAATATGCTGGCTCGCAGGTTCGCACGCTGCACGAGGGAGGTAAAACTAACTTTATTTAGGGCATATTGCCAAGCTTTTTACTCCTGCAGCTTGTGGGTCAGGTATACGAAGGGGGCATACGAGGCTCTGCGGGTCCAATATAATAATGCCCTGAGAATATTGTTGGGACTTCCACGGTATTGCAGCGCGTCGGGTATGTTTGCGGAAGCCAGATTAGATGACTTTTTTGCTATTATCCGGAAGCGGGCTGCCTCGATGCTGCGTCGATTTCGTGGGAGTCCCAATAGTATACTTAGTACCCTGGCCGGTAAAATCGATGGGCCTTTTGTGAGGCACTGGGTGGATGCGCTTATGCATAGAGGTGTACATCGGGTCAATTAAACCGATTGTACCTAAATGTAAACGTTACTAACACTAGTATTAAGAACAATTGTATACTAACAAAATATGGACTTGTCCGAAATAAAGATTATTATTATTATTATTTACTTCAATAATTTACCAAAGGGCAAAAGGAGAAGAAGCGACGCAAAAAACTCTAGTGGAGGCTGCTGTGGCAGCATTATCTCCAAAGACGTCAACTTACAAACGTAGGTATCTTGTTAGCTAAATACGCACTATACAATAAAGCTCCCTTTCACCTTGAACTTTAGTTCCCTTGTTGTTGTTGGAGCTTCCTAAAATGAGGCGGAGTTAAGATACGTAAGTATGTTTGAGTCGCGATCAATTTTCGATTTTCTCGATGCCAATGGAACAAAACATTCTACGCAAAAGCTGGGGGTCTAAAACGTCCACTTTGATGAACGGAATATGGTCCATTTCTCATATCCTAAATATTTAAAAATCAATCTTATGACATCAATTATAAAGTTAATTTTTAAGTATTTAGGAAATGAGAAATTTAAAATATTCGATTCGTCAATGTAGCCATTTCAGACCATGTAGAGTTCGTTCACTTAGGAGGCTCATTGGCAACATTCAATGCCACATTCATTCAACATACAACTATAATATCAACAGCACGAGGCTGACTTTCCAATGACGGAGCCACAAAAACATTGTTTTTGTCAAGCTAGCCGCAAGAAACATATGGTTATGTAATATTATTTTTGGATGTAACCTAACCATATGTATCAGTTCAAATGGACGAGGAAAATGTAACTCAAATCAACAATGTGAAATGAAAATATCAAACGCAATTTACAAATCATCGAATATGTTCTACCGCTTTCTGTTATGATAATGGAATTGAATAAAATGAGCCTCATACAGAGACTAAGCTAGCTAAATATAGTTAAGTTTTAAAAGAAAAACAAATAGATAAATACAATTTCAACAAAGAAGTACTCTAACGCAACTAAAGAGCGGTAACAAGCTAATAATTAAAAAAAAAAACACGACTGACAACTCACATGAGGAATGCAAGGAATCTAAAAATACTTACCTCTCACATCAAAATCTGTTAAACCGTTCAGGACTTATGGTGGAATAAAGAACTTACATACATACATGAACCCTGAAAATATCGCTCATTTTTGGTCAGTCGTGTAAAAATAAACTATTTCAAAAACACAGAACAAAGAGATACGGAAATCAAAGCTGTTTCATTTTAAAAAACCATTTGACACGAGTGCAACGAAAAAGGGCGTGCAAAGTTCAAGTTATAAAGCAACATTAAATGCGAACCTTCCGAAGTTTGCGTTTACGAGCCATACGGCTCACACAGAACTTTGAACCAAGTACTGCACAAAACGACTTTACGCGTCAAAAACTGCACAAATCTTCAACTTTATGCCTTCATTAGAGGTTTTCACGCAATATACAATGACGTGGACTGTTACAAAGGAAATGTACTGCGCATTACGGTGCAGCGGTGCATCGATTTCTAGGACGCCTCAGTCTAACCCTGGATGACGGGACCTATTCTGATCCGGTGTTGCTATGGCAATTTTCATATAAATGTAATAATGATATTACACGGTGCATCAAATACGCATGTGCTAGTGTTAATGATTTTACGATGCAAATATCACAGGACACCATGTACCTATACTATTTTTGCCAAGAAATATGTCGGATGCCTTTGAAAAGTCTGACACCAGTGTTTTCTATTAAATGACGAACCCGATAAGAAGAACTCATTTTAATATCAAAAACTCATTTTCCACTTTAGAAAAAAATCAGAGACCAATTCAGGTAACGTTAAGATGCCAGAGAAAATCCTTCTTTAGGTATCTATATCTTCTTAGGTAGTATATAAGTAAATGACTACATAGGTGCAATGTACGAGCTTTCTTTCAAGTAAATGACAATATAGATACAATGTACGAGCATTTGTTGATACTGATTCACGATGATAAGCCACGTAAGATTGACGTGGTGTTAGCGTTAGGTTAATAGCAAAGGAAGAAATCATAATGTCTGTGGATTTTGTTAAAGAAACTTTTGACGATTGACGAAACTCCTCTCTGAGGAGCATGCAATATATGGACCTTGTTTTTGAAGATCATCAAAATAATGACAGTGCAAATTGTCAAAATCTTGAAAATGGCTTAAGTATTATGAACGAGGATGTTACCAAAATTTGGTTGATCGATACCAATTCTAAAAATAATTAAGGTGCGTTGGCGTCGTATAAATTCTTCGAGATAAGTTCTTATTTATTATGAATAGGTAACTAGGTAGGTACGCAAAATTTTCACATTCTGCGATTTATTAATGACTTGCATAGTAGCTAAGTCAGTATCTTGCATTAAAAGCTTCTACCTCAAATTAATGAAAGATCTTATCAAATCGCTAATTGTTTCTAGCGAAAGTGTCATTTCAATTTGCCATGATGAGCCATTTCTTTCGACAGAAGTATTGTAGAATGTTTAACAGTCATTATTTATAAATATTTCAGTTGACAATCGAGCGAAATTGGATTTACGACCTAACGGATGCAATGCATAATCCTTGAATATTCATTGTACGAGTATGGCAATCTACCGGCGTCTTACCATGACCTACCTCTTGAAGATAGCATAGTTCCAATAATAAATCATACGATGCGTTGTATTATGCAGTGAACATTTACGTATCACCATGCATTGTGATATACGCAGTTGTTTTGTCAGCAGTTAGCAACAGCCGTGATACAACCGAACTGCGTCGTTCACTCCGGCAAGCCGGCGCATTTGCGGCGTAGAAACTGACAATTCTTAACCTAAAATAAACTCCTTCATCGCACTTCAACACACACGTATAATATACTGCAGACTTTAAAAAAAAACAAGATTCTAGTGTAGTTTTCTCATATGAATCTATTAAAATGAGCAAAATAACTCACGTTTTGAGGAATGCTCGGCGCGCGATGACCGCCTCTGTTACTGCCTCGATACCAACTGAGTTCATGGGTTGCGCGCCGCGATGCGCGAGGCGGGCCACCGCGCGATTTCACTCCTCCTTTTTTTAAAATTTTCAGATTGCCGGCGAATGTTGCAAGGAACTGCAGACTTCTACCAACGCACGATACGAATGGTGTAGCAATACTTGTAAAACGTACGCATTGTCCCCCCACCTTGGGCAAAGTGACCTTATCGTGACTGCACTTGGTAACAACGAACGCTATATAGATACGAAACGCACTTATGGATGTTCGTTGTAAAGTCGTTATGGCAAGAAATTATGAGGTCTAGTAGATTTTACAGCAGCTAGCATTGTTTAGATACTTCATGTATGCAATTTCCCATTATTACATGCTATTGTTTGTACCTATTTAAGATATAGAGCGTAGAGTCAGTGTACTATGCTCTGGCTTCAAGGTAGATTCTACCCAAATATTTTTGCACTTAAGCACTTACCTACATCTTTTTTGGATTTTTGTGCACTCAAGATGCAGTTAGTACTGAAGTACTCTTATAGAAAAAATAGTAATTAGATATTATGAAAAAATTCCAGGCGAGCAGGTCTTGAACTTGAACTTTCTTCATACATACATAGAATCACGTCTTTATCCCTTACGGGGTAGACAGAGCCAAGAGTCGTGAGACTTTTTTCATCATATCTAATTTCTATAGGTATTAATTTTACTTACCTAAATCATATGCAATTTTGCATGAACCAAAGCTACTGCTTGATATGGTTTATATGTAGAGTTGCGTAGTACTTATATTATGTAATTCTGTGGTAGAGTTCAGATTTGAGGTTTATTTATTTGTAACTAGTGACCCCTAGGCACCACTTCCTCCTTTTTCGCACGGTTATTTATTATACCTACCTATGCATCCGGAATAAATTACCTATCTTCTGATCTTAATCTAAATGATAGTCAAAATTGTATCAAAATCAGTTGCGTAATGTCTGTACACGATTATGATATGTTTGATAGAGAAGTGTGTGAAGATTCTGTAGTCTGATCTGTACTATCAGACCCGAAAAGCGACTTTATTTTATACTAGCTTATGCTCTCGGCTTCGCCCGCGTGAATCTAGTTTTGGATAGTTTTTCACCCATTCCAACCCTTTAGAGGTGGAATTTTCAAAATTATTTTCTTAGTGCTCACTTACGCTATATTATGAACCTCTCAGCAAAATTTCTATGTTTAGTAGTTTCGTCTCTGAGTTGAAATTTACCAATCAGTCTCTTCAGGCAACTTCTATCAGGTATCTTCAAGCAACAAGGACTTCCGCGCACGGAAGGAGTCCGTGTTGCTCTATGGTATACATAGGTATATGTATTGAATATTGATGATGATCATGATTGACCCGAAGAATTCATTGGACAAATCTCATTATTTTTAATTGAAAAAGTTTTGGTGTAAAAAATGGAGTGTTCTGAATTTATTTTGAAATTGATTTTGTCATTAGATATTGTTGTTTTTTATTGCATGTATCAGTTTAGAAATTACCTAAATATTTGTATGCTAGAAATAGCAAGACATAGCGAGCTAATTATGTCATAACATCTTACATTGTACCTATATTTAACAAATAAACTGTTGAAAGATTGAGAAGTATTCACAAAAAGTATCTACCTACTCCACAAAAATTTCCAGCGTAAGTAAACAAACTATTGATAAAATGTAAGACTGCGACGTGGAGTGGATTTGGTACATTCTAATTGCGTAGTAAAACCATGCTCTCATGCGCTGCGCACACTCATTCAGGTAACGACGCATTACTGTCCTAGGTCACGCACATACTCTATGTACGATGAAGGTATGACTCATTGTTTTGGTGTCAATAATGAAGTCATCGAGGAAAGTATCGTGCAGGAACTAAGTATTCACTTCCTTCCCTAAAGTTCCCTAGACTCTGCAAGCAGTGCTACTCCACTCTAAGTAGTAACTATTTATTTAATTCTGCAGGTACTTTTATGTTTTATTCAAAAGGGCCCATTACCGGCGAGCTTGTATGAAGAGAGTGATGAGTGTAGGGGAAGCGAGAGAGATCTGTAAGGATCGTAGGAGTGTGGAAATCCGTAGTCTAAGATGGTGGTATAAACCTTAGATAAAGTATAATACAGACCAGTATTATTTATTTATTTAAATTTTATTGTACACACATACAAAAGTACAGTACATAAAACTTTTTTCCAAAAAAAATGAACCGACTTCCATCATAAAACTTAAAATCATGAAATAACAATAAAGAAAAATGTATTAGCATTCTACCTACTGAATGAGGTGAAGTCGGTGCCAAGGTGCAGGAGTAAGGGTGTTATGTAATTGTTTAGTATAATACCTAGTTAGTTTTATATAATACCTAGGTATTATATACATGATTCTAATATTAACTTAGATTATTTAATATTCAATTTGGCACCGACTTCACCTCATTCAGTAGGTAGAATGCTAATACATTTTTCTTTATTGTTATTTCATGATTTTAAGTTTTATGATGGAAGTCGGTTAATTTTTTTTGGAAAAAATTTTTATTTTATCATTTTTATTTTAATAAAAACTTTTCTTTCACTGGCCGAAAATAAAGAATTAAGAATTCGAAACTTTTTATGTCTAAGTAAGTTTGATTTGTAATGTCACAACATGTCAAATTGTCTATTATTTTGGCAGATAAATAGATCGACAGCCCGTGACGACCAAACCTTCCTTATTTTAAAAATGCTGAATGTTTCTCTGCGTGGTATATACGGGTAAAAAATATTAGCGACTAGGTATGAAGTTTGGATCTTAGTTGCTTATGCAGGTAATATGGATAGTAAGGATGATTTTTATAGGTAAAAAAAGCAAGCTTGGGGCCTCCCAAAGTAATATTAAATTAAGCTTTTATAATAAAACAAATATAACTATAATTTAGTAAGGTTACAATATCTAGCAGGGGTTTATATCTGCACCAATTGCCTGGTAATGGATGGCGGATTTCTAATATTATTAGGAATAAAATCTTTAAAAAACTTTACTTTGAGGAAATTGAGTTACCACTTTGAATGTTATTGCTACAAGTAATCTGCCTAAGTAATCATGAACCAACTTTTATAGTCGCTAATCGCTATTTCTATGTTGGGGACATACACAGAAAATCTTGAGTTTTAATAAAATAAGGAAGGGCATGCTGTCGCGGGCTTTTGCTCTATAATGCAATGTTGGTATTTTTATATTTTGTTAGGTATCTTTAAAATTACCGAACAGATTCTGACGTGGTTAAAATGGGACCAACTTGGGAATACACCATTACGAATAAAAAAACAATTTTGGAAATCAGTCCACAATTGGCGGAGAAATCGGCGAACATACATAAAAAAAAACATACATACATCGAAACATATAACCTCCTCCTTTTTTGGGAAGTCGGTTGAAAAGGTGGGGTATTATCTAGTTTAGATCTATGGTAAAAACACAGTATTGTGTGTACAAAGCATTTACAATTTCATTTCAAGCATCATCATCATTTTTCGATAACACTAGTTTACAGTATTTGTGTACCCTCAAAGCTACTAGGTTATTTGGATAGATCTATATATGTGGAATATAGGTCTGATTATTAATTTCCCCCATCACGTAAGATTTGCGAAAAAAAATGTGTCAAAAATTTAAAAATTAAATTTTCGCTAATATTTTGAGACAGAATTAAAATAAGTAGGTAGTTCTAAAATTTTCAACATGTTTTTTACACGACTGACCAAAAAAGGAGTGTTATGTTTTCAGGGTTCATGTATGTATGTATGTATGTAAGTATGTATGTATGTAAGTTTCTTTATTCCACCATAAGTCCTCAACGGCTTAACAGATTTTGATGTGAGAGGTATTGTTAGATTCCTTGCATTCCCCCGAGTGACATAGGGTATGTGAGTTGTCAGTCGTGTTTTTTATTTTTTAATAATTTGCTTGTTAGCTGTGGCGTACAGCGGAGCGTCATGTTCCCCGCTACCCGCATTGAGCTGTGACTCATTATATTCAGATACGTCTCGGTGTGAGGACGGTTGACCGAGTGCACAGGCTGTTATCATTCTCAGTGACTATTTAGTCGCTCTGTACCAACTTATACCAATAGTCAGGATACGGTGGAGCCCCAGTTAACTGACCCGGTTAAGCCCCGGGTCAGGTTGTGCTGTGGGGCACATAACGTGCGGGGCGGGGCACGTTACTATGCCGTATAATATTAGTGCCAACGGCACATTTGGCGACGAGATAAACGTGAGTACATTAATCTTTAGTAAAAAAAAAAAAAACAAAGAAAGTGGGTGGAATATTCAATTTAATTTTATAATCCTATCACTGGGCTTCCGCCCGCGTTAGATTCTTATTCGAGGGTAGAATCTTAAGAAAATATATCGTAAAGAATAATCAGCCATCTCGATAATCAATAATTTAGTGAAAAGGGTACAAAATGACCTTATTGGCTTTGGTACCATGAATGGCTCAAGGGATCTTGGCACCAACATAACAACAATACTTTTTATTTAAATATTAATTTCAATATTTTCCTGCATCTATAGTTTGGCCATAGTGGCCGTGATGATATACATATATGAAAAAGTTAATAAGTAGGTACTAAACAATAAACGACAAATACAGATTTCACGTAACATTTAATGGCTCTGATTGTGATGAGCGGCACCTAACTGTTTATGACCTAGCTTTTCGCTTAATACAATGAGTATTATTCTGTTAACAATGCACTTGCTGTACATAATTTGAAATATTTGCTCATTAATTTATTCACTGTACAATATTTACAATTTATTATTATACAATGTTACATAAACCAGTAATATGAATGCATACTTAGTTTTCTTAGGTTAAAACCTCAGTTTAAAACGTAACTACAGTGATACAAATCATGAGGTCGGCTGGACTGGCACTACCGGCAGGTCACAAGACAGAATATTTATAATTGATTATTTTTCTAAAGCGAAGTATATATAGCAATTACCTACTTTTAATTTAACGATTTAACATAAGAAACAAAAATTTAAAGCTTGTGTCGTGTCACTGTGAAAGATACACGAATTTTTGTTTTCTAAAGGTTTTATACCTTTAGTATTATCAAAATAGATAAAACAGTGAAATAAATAGGTATAAAAATGGAATATTATAATTATTTTCTCATCACAATAAAATCAGTTCAATTTGTGTCATATAACTAATACCCAATTTCTGAGATACTTTTGTCAATCTGTTGACCTATTACCATAATAATTGCGTTTCTGAACAACGTAAACTAAACTATGTTTAATATGAGGTTAACTTAACTGTCCATTGTGACGATATTTTATATAATAAAGGTACCTAAGTGCAACCAGAACAGGGATTGTGGTCGGCTGGTACCTGAACTAGAAAAAACATGTTTCCCTGGTTCCCAACCCGAGAGATTATTATAATTAACTGATATTTAATCGATAGTGTACTTTTTCCATATGATTGATTAATATCGTGATGAAAAAAAAAAACACAAAATTTGAACTAAGAGTAAAATAAAAAATAAATAGTAATAGGTATTAAAACAATTACAAGGGTGCAAGTAAATTTTAGAAAGAACTATAGGAACTATATTCTTGATATGTCTCTAAATATACGAATTATTTTAACTAAATAGTCAAAAGTTGACTAGTATCATAAAGAAACTACCATCCGAGTTGCAAGAAAATACACGCCAAAATGAAAAAAAAAAATTGAAGGACAGTTTTAAATAATTAGTCTGGTTCTAAAAATACATGATATTTTAACCAGTGGAGTTCGTTACAGCTTCTGGTTGACCGGAACATTGATAGATGCGTCGATTAAGATGTTGTTCTCTGTGATTACAATATACAGAAAACAAAAACTTGTTTATGTAACACTGGCGGCCCGTCCCAGCTTTGCAAGGGGGCCATTTAGAGGTAAATTATGTTACATAGAAATAATATAGGTGCTAACGCAGGAATAAATTTTCAAATCAATCCAGTGATTAAGATTTTTTGTTAAAAATATCTTTAAAGAAAATGCAAAACTTCCATTTTGTATTATGGGTATGGAAGTGTAAGAAGTGTAGATTGTACACTAAAATGTATTGTATATTTAATGTGAAACTTAGCGTATTTTAACATAATATGACAGACATGTCGATAACATGTACAAGTTTAAGCCACCAGGAAACCTACAATATAAAATGGAGGCATTTATTTACTTTACTCAATTATTATTTTACAGTCTACCCTGTAAAACAAAATGGTATTTCATTGAAAGCGAATTAATTGAACTTATTGGTGAAAACATAAATTAAGTTTATTACAAAGGATTTAAGTATGATTGTTCGGTCCTGACAAATACAGTAACTGGGCTATGCCCAACGATTTTGATATTAATTGATGCTATAATAACTACTTTAACGAAGGTACACTCGGTTGCCTTTATATGTTTACATTAATTTACTTCACTAATCACAATGGTACCCCAAGAAGCAAGTTTACGTGCATGAACAAAGTATATTAATTGTTCTTTAATGCACTATAAGTATACCATACATAAATGCTGTTCTAAAAACTATTCACAGTTTAGTTTATTAAAATTTCCAATTGTAATGATGTGTAAGAAGATATTATTTTCCATTGATCATTGACGAGTTAGCAATGAATCAGTTATGTAATGACAACACAATATTTATTTGAAAATAGAGAAAAGCAGTTAAAATATCTAAATACATGGTGTCACCTAAATATTATTTTTACTATTTTATCTCTCTCTCTCTCAGCCCAAAGACGTCCACTGCTGGACAAAGGCCTCCCCCAAGGATTTTATCCATGGGGGATTTTGCCGTAATCGCCACGCTTGGCAGGCGGGTTGGCGATCGCAGTGTGATGGCATAGTACGCGGAAAGATGCTGCTGCCCATCCTCCGGTGTTTTAAATCCCTTAGTCGCCTCTTACGACACCCACGGGAAGAGATGGGTATTTTATACTCCTACTTAATATCCAACAGTATTTTAGTACCTTTGTTTATGAGTCCATAATTATGGATTGATAAGTCAGCATTAACTCGACCTCGGCAATTTTATTGCCTGAAGTCATCATTAAATTGCTAAAGTTACCTTTGTGCACCAAAGTATGAATTCAGATGAATCGATATTATGGGTCGTTTAACCAGCATTAAATTGCTAAAGTTAACCAAAATAAAACGAATAAATAATGAATATTGATGTGCACTTTGTGCTACAAATAAAAATATTATGAATTGTTAAGCTAGCATTAAATTACACGGAATCTGCAGTTAAAATGCTCATAGTCAGCATTAAATTGCTAAAACTACCCAATATAAAACGAATAAAGAATAAAAATTGATGTGCACTTTGTGCTACGAATAAATGTTATTCCAATTAGGTATTTAAGTTTATATCTAATTGAGAATAACCAATATGTGTTTCGTTTGAAATAAAATATGTGTAAGGACAATGATGACCTCTGTATGTGGTCCCGGGATAAATTCTCGGTCAGGTCAAATAATCTTTGTAAATCGGCCTGGGTCTAGTAGTGTGCCATCCTAAACACAAGCGACTGTTAACAGCAATAATCCACAAAGGTGGATAAGTAATCAATGTGTAAGGACAATAACGACAACCTCCTTGTGTGGTCCCGGGTTAATTTCTCGGTCAGGTCAAATGTTTTGTTTAAATGGGCCTGGGTCTAGTGGTGTGCTATCCTACACAAAAGAGTTCCACTGTTAACAGCTATTCCGTATATGGGTGACTGTAACGGATAAAGTAACGACTGTTATTAATTTAACAGCTATTCCACATAGGTGGTTAAAGAAATGATTGTGGTCCAGCAGCTATAGAAGTATTGGAGACGTCCAGTCTTAGCAAATCCATATTGTTGGGTTGTAATTAAATATAATGTATATTGGAAAAATGTATAATGCAGATCATTAAAAAAAATATATATTCTGAACCTGCTACTGACAGGTTACAAAAAACTTATTGCCAAATTAAGTTTAAAAATACAGAATAGTCACTCCTAAGCTAATACATAAACAAATATGTATTTTATTAAACTAATGTAGGTACATTACATACAATTTAATAAAATGATTATTTTAATATAGTATTAATTGAAATTGACACTGGACTGGAAACATTAACATAAAACTAAAGTAGGTATGGATAAATTTAATGTCGTCCTGACAAGATGTTGCCTTGCGGTAAGGTGCCCAGAAGACTGGCAGAATTGCTAAGTTGAATGGCAATACTGATCCTCTGATCAGTACCTACATAACATCAAGTTAAAAAAAAAACATCCTTGTTATTTAGATTTTAAATTAGTTGCTGCTTTAACAGATTTAACTAATAAGCAACTCATGCTTTATTAACAGCAAAACCTTATTTGTGTGTGTTTTATAGAGAAGGTCTATATACTGTTCCGGCTAAGCTTAGATCCAGAATTTACGCCAAGCAATGGTATCGTGTCTACTTCATGACCAAAATAATTAACAATATTTTTGGCATTTCTTTAAAGTTTTGACATACTGTAACAGTTGTCGTTGTTCATCTTTCAACTGTAGTAAGTAATTATTATAAAATACAATTTCTACAAACATTGAACTGGGTTGATCAAATTAAAAAATAATAAAAATATGATCAAAATACAAGTAAATAAATGCAATATACCGACATGTGGTTGTTAAAATTTTTCAAACTCGGCAAGTATCTATCTCTAACAATGATGTTGCTATGAAGGAATGAATTTTTAGTATGATTAAACGAAAAGTTAAAAAAAAAAAAGAAAAAGGGATAAGTGGCCGATGTTGGGAAAGCGGACATGTTGATTATGATGAGATTAAAATCTGTGAAACTAAGTGACTTTCGGTAAAGGAAATGGCGCAGAATATTTTAATGATCCCAATTTGCGAGATGAGAATCGAAATTTATTGATGCAGATATTTATATGATTCCTATGAGATTGTTCGCATTCTTTTGACCATGCACATGATGTAAATAATATCTTTTAAATTTATTGATGCAGATATTTATATGATTCCTATGAGATTGTTCGCGTTCTTTTGACCATGCACATGATTATAAAGTAATATAATATATAATAGTAATATAGAAAAAACATACCAAAATAAAAATTAGAAATCATGTCATGTCAGAATGACATAATAGCGACCAATACTGTAATGAGTTTCTTTCGGCGTTTCTTCTCAGCAGTTGTCGTTCCGAAACGCTGGTAGTTTGCAGCTTTAAGAATTGCGATGGTATATAATTTGAAATTTGATGTAAAGGGTTACTTTGGATTTATTTCATACTAGTGGTAATGAAAATTATTGAAAACCTTTATCTGTATTAAAATCATCAAAAGAAAGGAGAGATGTGGCGTACAGCGGAGCGTCATGTTCCCCGCTACCCGCATTGAGCTGTGACTCATTATATTCAGATACGTCTCGGTGTGAGGACGGTTGACCGAGTGCACAGGCTGTTATCATTCTCAGTGACTATTTAGTCGCTCTGTACCAACTTATACCAATAGTCAGGATACGGTGGAGCCCCAGTTAACTGACCCGGTTAAGCCCCGGGTCAGGTTGTGCTGTGGGGCACATAACGTGCGGGGCGGGGCACGTTACTATGCCGTATAATATTAGTGCCAACGGCACATTAGCTATAAATGTTCTAACACTCCTCACTAATATAAAGCAATTCAATTTTAAATTTTACATTTTTTATTTCCCGCAAAATCATTTTTTGAAAGTTGTGTTAATTTCTCCATACAAGGACTATAACCATAAAATGTATGGAGAAATTAACACAACTTTGAAAAAATGTTTTTGCGATAAAAAAAATTGTAAAATTTAAAATTGAATTGCTATATATTATTGAAGAGTGTTATAACATTTACAGCTAAAAACATGTTGAAAATTTTAGAACTACTTATTTTAATTCTGTCACAAAATATTAGCGAAAAATTAATTTTTGAATTTTTGACACATTTTTTTTCTCTAATCTTACGTGATGGAGGAAATTTATAATTTGACCTATATTCCACACGTACAGATCTATCAAAAAAACCTAGTAGCTTTGAGGATAAAAAAAAATAAAAAATTTGTAAACTAGTGTAATTTTTCTAATCACATTGATTTGTTTCGCAAATTATTTTCATTCGACAGTTTCATAAGTTTTTCATCTTCAAAGGACATAACAATAATATCATTACTGAAAAGATTTCTGGCTTCTGGTGTGGTACCAGCATAACTTACTGAAATCTCTAAATTCTATTTTTACACAACTGACCAAAAAAGGAGTGTTATGTTTTCAGGGTTCATGTATGTAAGTATGTATGTATGTAAGTTTCTTTATTCCACCATAAGTCCTGTACGGCTGAACAGATTTTGATGTGAGAGGTATTTTTAGATTCCTCGCATTCCTCCGAGTGACATAGGCTATGTGAGTTGTCAGTCGTGTTTTTTATTTTTCAATAATAAGCTTGTTGCGTATCATATTTTTGAAGCGGTGGTGGCCGAGTGGTAGGGCGCCGGCCTGTGGCCGCAAAGGTCCCAGGTTCGAATCCTGCCCGTGCTAGAGTTTGTATATCAATCTGACTCGTGTACCTGTTAGTTTTCATTGACCACCTAAAACCTGCACTCTGGTTGATGATTATCAGCTAGTGTGTGAAATGGAAAAGGCAATGGCAAACCACTCTAATGACATTGCCAAGATAGTCGTTGTGTGTGTTTCATTCGATGTAATGACCACGCGACCCTCGGTCATGAGGAATACGGAGGATTGTAATTTAATGCCATATGACATAATGACTAGTCACGACACGACTGTGCTATGTTTAGGAAAAAAAAAATTGTTTGTATTGAAAGTCCATGCTTTTAGAGACTAAATGTAGAGTAGAGGCACTAAACTTCTACTTCGTATCGTCCTTGGCGGCAACTTTACTAATTAAAAACGTACCAAACGTGAAACGTTTGGATTTAGTAGATTGTAGAATAGCCGCCTGTGCCGAAATATTGCGGACGATTTTTTTTTCTCTATTTGGTCTACTTTAGTTGGAAAAGTCCCGAGAATAAACCACAATATCAAAGTTTAACTTGTGATAAATCGTGATTAGGTACATTTATCGTATAAAAATTATACTAAGATATAAAAAAGTATTGTTATCAATATTGAATTAAAGCTATGTTTATACATAGGTACATATGTACAAGTACAACATCTTTATTTGTATTGTCGTATTGTAAAGTTGTACTATACATATATTTCAATGTGAGTAACGCCATCTATCATGCTATAGGATAACCATCTACGAATTGCTAGTTTTAAATAACGCTACTAGATGGCGAAATTATATAATGGAGAATCATAATTATAATTTCATTGTTGGTCTTCGTTATTATATAAAGACTTGGAAAATATAGGAGACCATCTTTACTTACCTAATTTATTTTATTTTTTTATTTATTATGGCAACATACATTTGTATAATTCAAACATATTACATATTGGCTTTAATTTAATCTTTCAGGAAATGTATTCTAGTTGCAAAAAATATCATGTCTGGCCTTGACTTGTGTGATAAGCAAGAAAGATAACAGTGTGGAACTAAACAATAATATTTACTGAAATATGAAGAACATTTTGTGTGAAGTAAATCGTGAAAATGTATTTGAACATGTCTGTATGAATTATGAGCATTCATCTCACTTTGTAGCCGTTTTCGTTTTGTTGGTTTATTTCTAATGAAACTTTACCCTTTAATTATTTTCTTACATTTTTTAGGTATTTTTTCAATTCAATTCAATTCACTTATTCCTTCAAGCATGGTGTTTTATCATAACAAATAGTAAGACAATGGATGCAAAGCCGCATTCAACCTAATGGATGTTGAAGAATTTAGTTTATAACAGTGAATCAGATAGCAAAATGTCAAATCCTGCAAGGATCGCAGCAGAATATGAAATAAAAAGTTCATTTGTTTATTCCAAAAACCAAATTCTATTCCATCAATATTACCTAATAGCCGATCCACTTTATCCCTTTTGATATTGCCCTGTTACACCATTTAAAAGAATGGAACTAACCAATAAAAATTAGCTCAGTAATTCCATATTATCAGTCTTTTCAATTTCTACACAAATGTTTATACGTAACAAACATATTATTGTTTCAATCAAGAGACAACTATAAATAATGCAATTATATACAACCAAGTAAACTATGATCTGATGAAATCTTACATATCATTGAGCAATGAAACAGTCCTATTGAAATTAGAATCAATGACTCAAGGAAATGGTGTCATGATTAAAATAGACTAGGATACAGCTTGGAAGTACGTAACTGATAATCAACAATAAATAAAACTATTATTATAACAATTGCTGGTTATAAGCTTGTATGTGTATTAACACAACATCTTATAATTGAAGACTGCAAAAGAAATTGTTAAACAAAGAAAACAAGCACTCACATTTTGGGATTCCTCTTCCAAAACAGCCATAGCTTCAAAATCGATATTCATATTTTCTTTTTTGATTTTCGTTTTACCACTTAAATAAAACAGATGAAAATTAGAAGTAAAGGTAATATAAAACCACAAGGAAATTAAATTGTATTTTGTGTTCTTCAAGGTATTGTTTACAAACTGGCAAGGTCATTTGACATATTTTGGTAAATAGACGTAAATAAAGTTGCGTTCATGTGCTTCTCTTTCTCAACTGAAATCTCAATTGATTGAACGCATCGCATCGACAATGTGTAAAGAGACTTGTAAGTGTAAAGCGCACTAAGCTCATTTTTTCTTAATGTTGGTACTTTGTATATTTTAAGAACCTTCCATAGACCAATCAAGTGTCATTGTCAGTTGTGTCATGTGTCATGTCCATTCCATCAAATCGTTGAAAAAATGAAACGTCAAGAATTTTTCGACCTCGGACCTCGCTAGATTTTTCTTTCTGTGATATAAATTGGTAGATTAGTATTTTTTACGCGAGTTCGATATGTGGCCTTAGAAACAAGAGACCTTTTGTTAAGTTCGTTTTTATGATGTGTATAGTGTATAACGTAGTGGCAGTGGAGTTGTATTTTTGCGTGCGGTTAATGCATTAGTGTCATTGAGAGATCACGATGCGTATCGGTTTTGTGTTTTATTGGTGCGTATTTGCTCTTCATGCATGCAGAGCAGATGATGCGGAGAGGATAGAGTCTAGAGACGGTGGACGAAGGCAGCAGTGGGGCCCCGTAGTGAGAACTGCTTCATTTACGGGCGATAATGTAGTCACAACATCAAATGAGCAGGGTGAGTTTTGAACTTGAATTGTTACTCGCTTCCAATGACACCTGTTTGCATCATTCACTGAAGTTTCGTTGCTAATTACCGGGTTTATTTATATCTGTCGCTGGGTACATTGTTTCTCTATGATGAGGATAGTTGAATTTTCATGGTTATGGACCTAAAGCCAACTTTTTAACATCTGTTCACCATAAATGGTAAAACAAGAATGTTTTTCAATCTGGTTGCTATTGGCCTCTTTACACTGAATTAAAAAGTAAGCCTTATTTTACATATAGATTCTCTGTTTACTTACTTTAGCTTTAGAAAAATATTAATTACTTACTAAAACTTCTGATGTAAGCAGGACATTTTTGTTCTGGTTTTATATCAAGAACTTGCTTATTGCTAATATAAAACATAAAATACTAATGAAAAATAATAAAATTAAAGTTTCAAGTACATTTCCAGTCATCAAGCTGACAATAGGACATTAAAAAGTGCTACCAAAGTAGTAATTGTTTCCTTGAAACTGTTGCAATTAAAACCTTGTTGCATTACTGTAAGGTTGGTATCTGTTAAATTTTTATGTCCCACATGAATAGTGTCCAGATGTGTACAAGATGCTCAACAAGTTAGTTTTATTGGCACACAGATAAATCTCGCTGAAAGTGTTTAATGTAAACAACAGCCATATGTTTGTGTGGGTTTCTGTTAAACACCAGAACACCACATCATCAATTCCACAGTTGTTACTGAGGGATATCATTTAAACTTTCTTTCCATCAGACAGGATTAGGCACCTATATATTTTTGATTAAAACTCTGTCTAAGCTACATGAGTTCCTTCAGAGTACTAGAGTTCGTGTCATTATTCTTTTAATTATGGCATTTTAGATAACAATTATTTTACAATAGGCACACTACATCATGCATTCTCTTGGTTGTTGATAGATTAATAGGAGGTCAAAGGCGGTCTATACTAATATATTCATAGTATTGGAATTTTGAAAATTGTACCTCTATTCTAAGGGGGCGAAATGGAGCAAAAACTTAATTTACACGGATGTAGCCGAGGACCAAAGCTAGTAAGTATTGGCGTGAATAGATTAATTTTATCTTTGACTGATAGAACGTTGAGGTGTCATTGACTTTGAATCTTTTGTGATAAGATAGAATGACCTAGAAAATGTTTGTCTGGACATTTTAATTTCTTCTTATAATTAGTAGATGTATACCTATTTTATTAAGCAGACTTTGCAACAGAAAGAAATCATAGTTTGTGCCTCTACCTAATAATTTTCAGTTGATAAAGAGTAACAAAATAATGAATTATATTTTTTACTAGAATTTGAATATGGTATTGGTATGTTATCATCATTTTACATACTATAACTAGTTGTTTACTGTTTGATAGTGCTGCAAATTATAGTTTACATTACCTACTGGAAGTATTCATTCTCTTTAATCTTGTCATGGGCTGATTGTTTAATTTATTACTATTTTTTGAGGAGTTAAGTTAGCCAGTATAAACAATCATACAAAAACTCTTTAGACAGCATTATTAAATGATCTGATCTTTGTGTTACCTGTGTTAAAATAACAAGATATTTTTAATTTCGATCCAAAGGCTTTTTTACTACAGTCTACAACTTCTTATCATCGTGTTGCCTCATGAAGTCATGACCTTGAGCGGCATGTTTGGTGATACTGGCACTATACGGCGCGCCATGTAATGCAACTAAATTCTGTGATAAAGTTTCCAATTTTACATTTCAAATGCCTTCTAAACGGTGGTACGTGCCTGGACAAGTAAATTCTATTGAAAAAGATCCAATTACGTATTTGAAAAAAGTTAGATGACATTTTCGCGGTTATTATTGATTATATGGACGTCAGTCATATGCCGAAAGCAAAGAAAAAAATACTATACGCGCCGAAAGTATGTTGCGATGTCGGTTATGCAATTTTAACACTTTAAAGAATTGTAATCTAAATTTGCTAATTTGGCCATGGTTTAAGCTGGGTACAGCTCGCTCGTTTTTGGGCAATCACACAGTTTACTGTTCTTTGCATAACAAACACACATAAATACTCCAAAAATATGTTAACCTCTGACCAAAGAGATGATGAAAGATATGTTAACAGCTTTTTCAAATTTTTCCTATAGAGTTTTTCTTATTCATCCTAAGTAATACATAAAGTACAGTTGTGACATCATGAAGTGCGTGAGAAAACCCCTAATCAGATTTTATTTTCCTTCCTTTGCCTACATGCTAAAGTGAGAAGCAAAATCCAGGATCGGTTGCATTTTTTGTGGTCTAGCCTAAAAGTGCAAGAATAAATAAAGAACCCTAACCCCACACTCAGTTACCGCTGCCCGCTGTGTGGAATTAAACCTCTATCTAGGAAATTCATCTTGGCTTGAGAATTCCATATGGAATTCTTGAGATCTTATAGCCTTTTTCACTTAAGCTTAATTTATGGAGAAGACCATTATTTAAATTTTCAGCGATAACATATATATATTTTTATATAATTAGTTAATATATATATATATACTATATTAAAGTTTTAACGGAGCACTTTTGTTTTTAGACTAATATTTTTTAAGATATTTGAGAAATAGTTGCCACAACAATCTGTACAAAATCTGTTCGATCCTGGCAACGAAAGTAGAACATTGTGTTGTGCAAAAAACTATCTTATTGCAATGCGCACACGCCGTGGTTAAGCGCATATGAATTTTGTTTTTTACAGCTCAGGTCAGACGTCGTCTTATGGCCGACCATTTGAAATTATCTCTATTAGCTTTTTATTTTAATTTACCACATTCTAATTGAGAAATCCCAATCTCATCGTTCATTCCACAGACCTTATACCTAAGATGATAAGGTCGGCATTAGTCTGATTTCTTCGATCACCGAGACAGTAACGTAATGAGTCATTTCATTCGAAATTCGATTCAATGACTGGCAGACGATGGTAACTGCTAACGGCAGACGAGGTACCTAACACTGTATTTTTAAATTAGATAGCGTGCATTTTGCAATGCGTTGTGCGTGATTCAAATGCTGTCATTATTTTTTTTACATTTAATTTATTAGTTCTGTTTTGGGAATGACTATGACAACATAATATCCCTACTTACTTAGCACTTTAAAGGTTCAAAGCTTATAGTTGTATTGTAACGTAGAAATGAAGTGGTAAATCTTTCAGAATAAATTACTCTCCTTTTTTTTGACATTGTAGATTCTTATTTTTTAAGTTACAAATATGTTCTGATTAGAAATGTTATTTTGAGGAAAATTATCGCGAGATCGACCAAATCTATCATACCATTTGGGGTCGTGGTTCAAATTTCAACTGTTGATGAGCCGATACCGTGGAATTTGAACCCACGTGTCGTTTACTGATCATCACCGCAGCCTATTATGAAAATGACTCATCACAGCACATTGTTTTGGAGTGCACATTCTAAAAATATGGCCGGAATACCATGTCGTTATTACCAGTGGCGTAACTACAGGGTGACAAGTCGGCAAAATGCCACGGGCCCCTAGCCGGAAGGGGCCCCTGTCAGAGGAGAATCCCAACATTTATTATTTCTTACACGTTAAGTTACCTACTTAGTTGCATCCACAAGTATAAATAAATATTATTTATATTATAATATCCGTCCGTCCGTAATATAGGCATCCAATGAATGCCAAGAGCCTCTAATGGCATAGTTACGCCACTGGTTATTACTTACTGAAGTTTATTACACACAATAAATTTATACATGCAAATCATAGTTTTGGTTCGACATTTCTTAGACTAGACAGCTGTTAGACGGTATTACATGAACTGTTACGGAAATAACTTCCAACTGGACTATACATATGTATATCCCAAAATACCCAGGTATAGTCATGCAGTGTTGTGCAGCTAAACAAACACTATGTTATACTCGCTATATGACGTAAGATCCATTGATCAATTGACTTAAATAGCAATTCATTAATCTACCAATGGTCAATGGATATCATAGACAATCTATGTTGATTAGCATTATTTATCTCGATAAAGCATTAGATCTACGTGGATGAAGTACTTTTAATAGATAAATCAAAATGCGTCAATAACTCGCAACAATTTTTACCCACGATGTAAAGAAGAATATGCGTTAAGCCGTTAGGATGAAAGGCTGTTTTTGTTCAAGTTTGGCAAGTTACGATTGTTCCTCCATCGTCTGGTGGAAAAGCAGCCTTAGACACAAATACACTATCACGTCTTTATCCCTTACGTGGTAGACAGAGCCTAGAGTCACAAGCGGCCCTAAGGAAATTAAAAAATGTTTTTTCGTAAATTATTTTTTTTGTTTCCAAAATTACGTAGGTATTATCTAGATTAAAAAATGTTGGATTCTCACACCTGTTATATCTCACTACCTGCGCTTAGACCCAAGGTCTAGATTTTTTTATACTACTTTCTATAACGGTTTTCTATTATTTGCAGTGGTGAGGTCGTCGGTCCACGGCCACAACAGAAGTAGGTAACTTCATTTTTGACGTTCTCCTTTGTCGAAAACCTAGCATTTGTGTTGCTTAGGATCATTTTATTTTGGCACGTTTTAAGTCGCATGTACAGTCGGGGGCAGATGAAACTGACCCTACCTCACTGAATCCTGTCTCAGAGAGGTCAAGTTCATCTGCTCCCTACTGTATTTTGAGTCTCTCTCGTACATTGCTTTTGTTTTGTGCCAATTCATAAATCACATGAAAACTAAGCAATGAACGTTTATTGACCGCAAAAGTGGGCCGTGTACTTAGCTTTAGATTTTAGTGAGTGCCAGTTTTAGTAGATTTTCATTAGTTTAAGCTTTATGAGCAAATTAATATATAGTTATTTATAAATTCCGCTATTACTTTTATATGATTTTACTCATTGGCTTTTAAATACATAGTTGAGTGGTTTTTGCCAGAATTGTTAGTTACAATATCCCCACATTTTCGCTTCCTACTACGTCATTATCTGTCATTAACTGCATGGTTTTGTTTGATGATTTCTTTATGGTGAAATATTTGACATATCAAACAATAAAAATTCATAAACCAAATTAAAAAACTGTGATAAAAGTGTGCAACATATATAAAGAAATTCTGTTTTCTTATAAGGTTTTTATTCCCAAAACATAACTACTGAAAAAAGAAAACATCCTATGACTTTATAAGAAGAAGATGCCAAGCCATGAGGAATAAATAATTTAAATTATTATGAAAATCGCATCAAAATCTGTTTCAGTGCAAAATGTCCAACAAGCTAATTATTAAAAAATAAAAAACACGACTGACAACTTACATAGCCTATGTCACTCGGGAGAATGCAAGGAATCTAACAATACCTCTTACTTACATCAAAATCTGTTCAGCCGTTCAGGATTTATGGTGGAACAAAGAAACTTACATACATACTTACATACATACATGAACCCTGAAAACATAACACTCCTTTTTTGGTCAGTCGTGTAAAAAGATTATGATATAGGTATTATGGTTCAGGAGTAAGCAAATAGAGATGCTAAAGGCGAAAATAACAAACATAAACATGGAAAGGGACCTTTATTTTACACAATTTCGAAGAGGTCATAACAAGGAAGTCGCGACTATACGTCTGATTTTGAAAAACGTAAACAGTGTTGGCACGCGATTCCGATTACTTGATCAATTCTTTGGCAGTACAGGCGTCTCACCATCTCAATACTTGCACGAGTATTTATAGGTACAGTCTAGCACATCGACCTATTGTCATTTATCTCAAATTCGCCGTTATTACAACCGCGTAAGGATCTATGCAGAGTAACTCAACATGAAGTTGGCTGTACACACGACCGCTTGACATGTTTTTCTTCACCGATCACTATGTGGCGGTAATAGTAGCGTTTTTGCAATGGGTTTTAATACGTTGATGTCATATTGTCTGTATTGTATTGTGATCATTGTTAGATAAAGTCACGTGCGAAGTGTACAGTCCACTCTTTTTCGACTTGCTTCGCTTCTGACAGATGATTAACTAATAAAAATGGTCTTTAATGTCTTGAACATGAAATTCAATTATATTACTTCGTCAATAAAACATATTGTCGTCTTTATTGTCATTTCTTTAAAGCTGATTTTAGCCTATATCTGTCACAGGTAAAATGAGTCTGTTGTATTTGTATGAGATGTAGGTACCTATTCTCGGTCAATAGTCGGTATTCGGAAGCTATGCTCGGCTATTAGTGGGTATTTTGTGTCCAATTTGGATTCAACAGCGTCCTATAAAATTAGTATTTCATGACTTGTGATAGTATATTTTATTTTGCGTTTAGAGATTTTTTATAGTCATTAAACACATTTTGCGACTTTTCAGCACGAGTTTGTTCTCCTGAGCTAATTTATTAGAGTTCAAACTTTTTGGGAAAATCCATTTTCTACGCGTGACGTCACATGAATGTACGTTTAGTTAGGGACGTTTTGGTATCATCCAAACATCGCTTAAAAACGTGAATTGTTTTTGCTATATATTTTGGTTATTGATGTAATTCTTTTATGGATGATTCTATTATTGTGAGATATTCCAAAGAAGCATCAAAAAAAAGTTGTCCGGTGCCCCTATTGTAGGTCATGTAGGTCGTTACTCTCGTTACACTGTGATAATTTTTTGTGAAGCTCTTTCCACGTTTGTTTCCTTTTAATGTCCCTTGGCTCTGCTCCCGTAAGTGTTTCGATGGCTAGGTAACTAGCTTATACTAGTCCTTATTAATCTATCCTTTTTAGCTTAGTGGTGTCGTATCTCACTGCTGGGCAAAGGCCAAATCTTCATTCATACTTCTTTTTTTCGAGTCGGAATGACTATATCAGATCCGATGAGACAGTATTCATGCTTATCCTGGGTAATCTCTGGCCTTTAAAACAGTTTGTTTTTCGTTCGTCCCACACAAGACATGTATCCGTCCCAAATGTATGCTTCTAATGTCCCAAATTTTGAACGAAGGAAGCATAAGCAAATGTGTGCGGTCGTCTCGGTGTTTTCTCCGTGGACTGCTTCTTCCTCTGTGGTTCCCAGAAGATGGCTAGTTTTTTCTTCTTTCTGCAGGAATTGAGGAATTCATATTTTGATGAATTCGTATTGGAAACGTATCATATTGGCCTTTTTAGACCTTATGGTCGTCGCGACATACTAAAATTATTTTCCATTTCGTCTAGTAGTTTCAGAGACTAACACGTTTAAACAAACAAATCGATCAGCTTTATTATATTACTTAGTATAGATATGATTATTGTTTCAGCAATCACGTGTGTTCAGTTACTCTATGAGCCAGAAATAGAGGCGAATTTGCAATGAATTTCGATTAGTTGACGTGTTGTTGACCGTACTAACTTGTTTGAGAATGTATTTTTAAAAAACAAGGTCGGTTTTAATGAGAAGCCTTGACATTGGCCTGGCAATGGTCTATACAAATCTGATGTAAGGATATCGTCATGATATTTATTTTACTTTTGAAGAATGAAACTTGCTATAACAAAAAAGAAAATGGTCAGGGACAAAATTCTAATGTGGGTAATAAAAAATTCTATCAGCACTATTGAATGGGTCATACGACCATAGTTTTCTCTGGTGTCAGAGATCTAAACGTCAGAGCCAATCAATATCATCTCAATTTCAATAAGATCGAGCTTGATGAATAATGTTCATGACAGCTATAGTTATATTCCTCATTGCTGAGGGCCTTGGTCATTACACGGAAAACTTCTTTGGCAATCTTAATATGGAATAGTTTTCCATTTCACACACTAGCTAATCATCAACTGGAGTTGATTTCATCAAGTTTTCTTTCAGCGATATCAAATTTGTCTGTCATGGATCAGATTGGTCAACTAAACAAGACACTAATAAGATTCAAACCAGAGCCTTTCAACCACAGGCATGCGTTTCGACAACTCCACTACCACTGCTTCTGCTGTTGATGACATAGACTAGACTCGATATAAATAAACTTTGCGTTCTAGATCATTTACTTTATCTGTTTGCAGACAGAACCAGTTATATCCACGAACAAAGGCCTAAGTAAATAGCCATAGACACGTAAAGTGATAAATATTGTCGTATGATTGTTTAAGGCCGTTTAGTGAGGAAATTGTTTCAGCAGTTTTATTGCACAATTAAAAGTGATAAGGTAGTATTCGTTAAAAAGGTTGTAGTAAAGAGAAAATACTAGTTTGTTTGTTTTTTTTTTATAATTAATTTAAACTCAAAAGAGTTGGAGGGAAAAGACATTGAGCGGCGACGACACCTAAACCGAAGAAGAATAAAATAATTCATCAACTTTTAAATCGCCACGGAAAATGCCGGTGAAGACAACAAGTCGTTCTTACCCAAGTTATTAAAATTTTGCTATAGTACACCTTTCTCTCTCGCTATATGTATTCTTACTCGTTTTCTTCATGGCTGACGATCGTGGTCATGAGAATGAAACTCGTACAACGACTTGCAATGTTAATGCTATATCATCCATGTACATTTCAACAAGGAAGTATCCCTTCAAAAACCTTAACTTAACCGATAAATCCTTGGAATTCGATGTTGATAAGTTAACCTTTGTCCCAAATGATGATCACGTCTACTTCTACAAGGAAATTATATTTACATAATTGGACATTCGCAGAAATGTTTTTTGATCTCGAACTGAGTCAAGGCTGTGGCATAGTAATAAGTACGAGCGTAGTTGTAGTCAGGGAAGGGCAATTTTCAGATTGTTTGGTGACATTATGGATATTAAAGAAAAACAAGATCTTCTTTGTATTCCTCCTCTTTCAGAAGTTGGACAGGTTCATGGCGATTTTCAGCTTAGACGTCGATGTATGAAAGAGCGATAGTGATGAAGATGGTAGTGAGTGGTACAGCGTCCAAACCAGTCGCGCAGGTTTCTTAACAGAAAGTCTTCTTTTGTCTAGGATTTAGTTACCCTGGACATTTTATATGTAATCACTAATCAGCTTTTATCTAAGAATGGATGTACCCTGAATTTTGGCCCCAGTAACCACAGTCAACAGTTTAGCAACAGTTTATGTAGATCATACTCCACGTAACAATATAATTTTCATAACTTTATTATGGTTTCCTTCTCCTTAAGTGCATCGACTTAAAATTATCATAATAAGTTTATGACAATAAGAATAGGTGTTAACATTCTGTGCGGTTTCGTCTCTTCATTGATATACAGCGTCGAATTATGTTGATTGATGCAAATTATTGTGAGACGAATTGGTTGCAACATGTTTATTTCTCACATTAACACTCTGTCATATTTTAGGGAAATCACTATTTACTCGCAGATTCTTTCCGGGGTTTTCCGTTACCAAGGCAAGGTTTTCTGTCATTGTTATTCATAGTTTGTCTTTGTTTACACAAACAACACGCAGACCTATTCAGTGTTTCCAGCGTAGGTTTCATATTGACTTGACACTAGTAGCTGTTTGGTTTTCTGTTATAATTTTTTGAACTTATATTATCAAGTGGTTGGTGGATCGAATTTTCAGTGATTTGAAAGGGTGACCGAGCAAGCAGATTTGATCTAAGATGTCCAAGAGAGTCCCTACCTACTGCTTGAGTTGAAGTTTGTGCCAATTAAATATTCTTTTGTATTTTTTATGATCAATACTACTTAAGTAATTTAGGTCATTTTGTTTTTGAGTAACAGTTGACTAAAGAACCTTTGCCTTTTTTGACGGTTGAATATTGTACTGTATTCTACTTCTACATTTCATTGTAATATTGTTTATTCAGGAACCTTGAGCATAATTTCTTTGCGCTTCTTCTGGGTAAAACCATTATTCCTTTTGTTTTTGCACGACATCAAGGAAATTTAAGATGATTATAATTAGGCTGGACCTAACACCTAGGTCTAGAGTTCTAGACTAAAAATTGAAAAAAATTTGAAGCATATTTATAACATTTTAATTACTTACATACAAATTCCTTTAGAAGTATAACGGTAATATTTACTTGGTTTACAAGCAATGGAAATTCGTTGAGAGATCCTATTGGTGTTTGAAACACATAGCTCTCTCCTCTCCACTTTGGTGGAGGTGGAGACCGGCCCTAACTTTGATATTCGTTAGAGAACTGTGCATCCAAATTTTTATCATGATTCAAAGATTGGGTAACTCCAACTTTCCAATAAAATTCAACTCTTCAATTTAACAATACTAATCGTAGGATTCCGGATGAGTGATGACCGGATGTATGATGAGACTATCAAACACACATCCCATCCCATCTGTGGGCTGGGGCACCTCAATACCAACTTTTCCCTTTTGACCGCGTTCAACGTCGTGCGATTCGCATCGTCGATGACGAGACTCTCGTCAGCCGTCTCGATCCTCTAGCTCTGCGTAGGGATGTCACATCCTTGTGCATTCTTTACCGAATCTATCATGGAGAGTGCTCTGAGGAATTGTTTGACGTAATACCTACCGCAGGATTTCACTACCGTACCAGCCGTCACAGGTTGAAGTTTCATCCATACCATCTGGATGACTGGCTGTCAACCACCGTACGTTTTAAATGATACTTCTTGCCACGTACAACCAAACTGTGGAACCAACTTCCTGCAGCGGTGTTCCCGAACCGATATGACATTGGAACCTTCAAAAAACGAGTCTACATCTTCTTGAAAGGCCGGCATCACTCTTGTGATACCCCTGGTGTTGCAGTAGTCCATGGGCAGCGGTGATCGTTTACCATCAGGTGACCCGCTTGCTCTTTTGCCGCCCTATGTTATAAAAAAAAAACAAATAATTTTTCAAATCTGACTGGTAGTTATTATATTAACACGATCAAACAAACCTAACCTACACAAACTCGTCAGCTTTATTATATCAATATAGATTGGCACAAACATTGCTCCAATATTGGGACTACTGGAACTATAGAGGATGTGTAAATGGCATAATGTCATGTCTAACTACGTAAGTATTCTGAATGGTCGCGTTACAAACCAACAAACACATTGCGATGGTACACGCCAATTGATCTCAATAGGGAGAGTTAAATGCTTCTTTCTGGACATGGCTACACGCTTTGATTCGAGTCTAAACTAAAGCCGTTCGTCCACTTCACTGCCAATTAAAATCGCTCTCATATACTAAGAAGAGCTGTGTGAATAAAAGTAGGTGGATATATGGAGAGAGGAAGGCCTAAAAAGAGATAGATAGATTGTGTTGGAGAGGATGAAGGTATTGGGAGTGGATAAAACTATGGCTAAGTATAGAAAATTGTGGAGAGAAAGGACATCTTGTGCCGACCCCAGATGATGAGATAAGATAAGGCAGATGATGCATAGCTAAGCCAGTTTTGTGCAATGAAGAAGCGATGGTGGTCAAGTGGTTAAAAGTAAAGATCGCTTGTGGTCTACAAGTCCCTTCGAATCCTTCTCGTGCGTGCTACACGTTTGCATACCAATCTGACTTGTGTATTGTATAGTTTTAATAGACCAGACCACCACTTGCTTAGATGAAGGACAACATCGTGAGGGAACCTGCTCACTCGCAGATTTTTAGTTTACTAGTGTGTATGCTACTGCCGGTATATAGCGGTAGTCGTAAAAGTCATGTCAGATGCCTTTAGGCGTCTTGAATAAATAAAATCTGTAAATATGAGTTTTAAAGCCGAACGTCAATCCACAACTAAATATTGACATGCAACATGTTGTACTGAGTGAGAAAGAGCGAATATTTTGCGCATTAACATTTGCCAGTGGATACTAGGCTTTACTACTCGAGCAATAACGTTGAATTGATGGCAACAGTGCAATCAAAATACACATTTATATGTCATAGTAACAGGAACATTACAAGTGTACTACAACTCTGCTGAATTTTCTAATCCACTTTATGTTATAATGAAGTAGGATTGCCCAGGATCGAAAAGGTTGGCATAGACAGAAGGAGGCCAATACCCAGCAGTTGGTCACGGAAGGCTGTGGATGATGATGTTATGAAGATTAATCAATTTTTTATCACATTAAAATAATGTGTAGTTTTCCGTGGGGAATTTCCGCTCCACTTCTGTGGGTAAAGTCAGAGGCTATGAATCTCTATTTGCAACGATTCCAGATCTCCCTCGCTTGCTTTATTCTCTAGAGGTCAATTACGTACGATATATAGCGAACTTTGCAAATTTCAAGTTTCTACCTTCAGCGGTTTTGTCCTTGGCTTGCTGCATTGATGCACCAATTAGTCAGGGTCCAATCAATTCATCAAGCAATACATGCATATAAAATTCTTCCGTTAATGACTGAGTCTTCTTGGCGTGTCGATGTCGTCCATTCCAACGATCTATTTAAATTTTATCCGAAAAGTGTTCTGCCACTTTTACAGCCTCTTCGGTGACCGCCATCAGGTCTGACTGAGTGACTGACAGACCACGCACAGCTAAAATTACTGATTGTAGGAAGTTAAAATTTGGCATGTAGGTTCTTTAGGGAGTGTAGGGGAGCACTAAAAGAGAATTTCCTAAAATTCCCACGGGAACAAAATCCCGGGCCATGCTAGCTTTATATATAAAGATTTACAGTTGGTTGTTACATTGTCATATTCATTGTATTGTTCCCAGGACATTTGGCTACTAGGTCAGTATTGGCAAGCTCCCCGTATGATTCACTATCAGACAAATTAATATTATGTTGAATGGGAGGCCAAACGTCTCTCGCTGTTACAAGGTTCCTAAACTATTGTTTTAATTAGGAATTTATTTTTAAGAACACCAATAATACTGATATTAAGTAGTCTTTACGCTTGTACTTTAATTACAGCGTCTCGCTACTGTTGCTACGTTGTTATTTCTTAGAATAGAATAAAAAATTAATTGACACAAACTTAAACACACAAAGGTCTTGTCTATAGCTAGATAGAAGATAGCAGGAGAGTTGAACTTTTTCAGCGTATTTACTCAGCAGTAGCACAATATACAGAGAATATTTCTGAAATGCTAGTAGTTTGTAACGTTGGTAACTTCATTCATAAGACCAAAGCAGCGAATCATGACGCCTTATTTTAAAAAATACGTTGAAACAGTCGCGGTTTTAATTTTGATTTAGTTTTCTATTTCCTTATATATGTAACAGAATACTAGGTCAATATAAATTTTATGAAGAGGTAGTAATAAACATCAATCAATTAACATCGATTACAAAATATGTCCAAATTGATACCAGCTTGATGTGGGTTAATTGGAAATGTTATTATAACGAGGATGCACTAACAAAATGACGATTGTTTCAACCACGAAGAACATAATTTTGACAATTAACGCCGACATGATAACTTGAATTGATTGGAGCGTAGAGTTGAGTGCGGATTTTTAGCGTAGCGTACACGCAATCGACCAATGGCAGTCGTGGAATATCTTGTTATTCGAATTTTAAATAACAAAATTCTATTAGTTATAGAATTTCGGCAACCTATTCATAAGTCTGATTTCACTAATGTGCAGAGCAACTACGCTCTGCTGCCAGAAAATGTGCGCAGAGCGAATCCGGACAAACGAAGCGGCGGGAAGAATTCTGTACCGGAACTTCACCGGGAAAAAACCACCGGTAAAAATAAGTACCGGGAAAAAATCTCCACGCGGCACCACGTTTGCCCGACTAAAACCTAACTAACTTAACGCAGTCTGCTACCACCGTAGCTTATGAAGGGAGCTACAGGGCCCTATATAATAACCTAACCTATAAATTAATTACAATGGAAAACCACTTACCAAGCTAAATCTTCTTTCTCTTCGGATCCAAACTTGAGTGTCTTCGGGAAGGGGGAATTCCTAATCACCCTACCTAACCCATGAGATCTCAATTCCCCAGAACACATAAATAGATTTCTTCCCGAAATCGGCTCGGCAACAGATAGATGTGAGCGAGCAGCCACGCGTCACATCCCACAGGAGAAAGTCACAATGACGGGCACACAAACACAAAGTTCAATAGTTATTTAACAAACAGGAAATTCACCAATACAACTCAAGATAATTAGCAATCAAAGAACGCGGGACCTCTCGCGTATTAAAAATCAAACCGATATCGCATGGGACAATGGCGACCGTCCACGACCCATCTTACGCGAGCAATGTGAGAACCCCAAAACGCCTGGCGGCGATAACAGGAAACGCCTGCGTTTAGTTTTACCCAATATATTACAAACATCCCCCCGTCCCGGTCTGAGAAGCAGACCGCTAGCTTACTCTACGGGAAGGCGGGCGAGAGAGGTCACAGCTCTCCTTAAAATCGAACCGTCGACCAACACCTCAGCCACACGCGGAGTGCCATCTCCGCCAAGAATCAAACGTAATATGCGAGCTCGTCGCCAAAGCAATGAGGGCAAATTTGCCTCTTTTAACAATACTAAATCACCCTCCCTGGGAGGCTCAGTCCTGTCTGTCCACTTCACTCTTTGCTGCAGCAAATGCAAATATTCAAGCGACCAGCGACGCCAAAAGTCCTGGCTCATTTGCTGCAACATTTGAAAACGCGACAACCGATATACGCGTTCATCCTTCCACGGGTATTCGGGCAGGGCATTCAACGGCCCTCCCACCAAAAAATGACCAGGGGTGAGAGCTTCCAAGTCATTTGGATCTGGAGATAGCGGACAGAGAGGACGAGAGTTGAGGACCGCCTCAACTTTACAAAACACTGTGGCCAGCTCTTCAAAAGTTAGAGCCGTTTCTCCGATAATGCGGCGGAGGTGGGTCTTTGCGGATTTCACAGCCGCTTCAAAAATCCCTCCCCAATGGGGGCAACTTGGGGGACTAAACTTCCAGGTTATTCCCCTTTGGGCAGCAATTTGACTTAAACTAGTACAATTTTTATCAATAAACACAGAAACATCCTTAAGATAATTTACAGTTCCTTTATAGTTTGTGCCATTATCCGACCTAATAAGGGAAGGTAGACCTCGACGCGAAACAAAGCGATCCAACGCGGCGACGAAGGCCTCCGTAGTCAGAGCCGATACCACCTCCAAATGGACAGCCTTGGTGGCCAAACAAACAAATACACACAAATAGCCCTTTACAATACGGGCATTACGAAAGGGAGAAGCCTTGATCGAAAAGGGACCGGCAAAATCGGTTCCAACGCCGTCAAACGGCCTCGAAGGTCGGATTCGATCAGCGGGCAAATCACCCATCTGTGGTTGCATCGTGGATGCCTTCAACCTATAACATGCAATACATCGAAACAGGACACTACGGATTGCTCTTCGGGCAGACAAAATCCAAAACTCGCGTTGCAAAATAGCCAACAAAGCATTGCACCCAGCATGGGCGTTACGAATGTGTCGATCAGACACCAAAAGCTGCACCAAGGGTCCGCCCTTGGGCAACAACAGAGGATGGCGAGTCTCATATGGAAGATCCGCCTTCCGGAGCCTGCCTCCAACCCGAAGAAGCCCATCCGAGTCGATGTACGGGTTCAAACGAGCGACCGCGCCCTTCAACTTAGCGCGTCCGTCGCGCAAAATACGAAGCTCTGACTCAAACCGTCCGGTCTGCACGACACGGACCCAATGCAACAATGCGCTCCGGCGCTCTTCTGCACCTGCAATCGGCTCCAACCGCTTTGCCTGTGGGTTTCTACAATTATGTATGAAACGCTTAATCCAACTGGTAACACCCAGAAGCTTATCCAAGCTGCTATACCGAGCAAGTAGCCAATCCGGCTCCGACGTCGTCTCAGCGACTTCAGCATGTACACGGAGCCCGGTCAAACTCAAAGAAGTAACATCTGTCTGACAGACAGGCCAAGAAGTTTCTGATCCCATCAGCCACTCTGGACCCCACCAGAGCGGGTGTGACACCAATTCTGGTGCCGTACAACCTCGGGAAGCACAGTCCGCTGGGTTAAGCTCTCCCGGCACATGTCTCCATGTTATATCAATTCCGATATTCTGGATTTGGGAAACCCGATTTCCCACAAAAACCTCCAAGGTATGTGGGGCCGCGCGCAACCATGCAAGCGCGACCTGGCTATCCGACCAGGCGAAGATGTCCCGTATCTCGACCGTGGCCGCCAGCTCACATGCAACGTGATGCAACAATTTAGAGAGAAGGTGAGCTCCACTCAACTCAAGCTTGGGAATAGTCAGCCTAGTCCTGATGGGGGCGACCTTGCTCTTCCCTAACAAAAGCGAGACATTGACCCGGCCATCGGCGTCAACCGTCCGCATATAGACTGACGCGGCGTAGCCTCGCTCCGACGCGTCACAAAAGCCATGCAGGCTGGCTCGATATTTCCCGGGGGCAATATTCGACGAGGCAAGGCAATCCGATTGACTTCCTTAATCGATGAAAACAACTCGAGCCAATCATCCAATGGAGAGCCAAACAGCGGCTCGTCCCACGAGACGCCCAAAGTCCAAAGTCTCTGAAGAAGACACTTCGCAGAGAATATCACTGGACTGATCCAACCGCTTGGATCAAACATACGGGCTATTACGGACAACACCGTTCTCTTAGTCCAGACCTTTGGTATTTCCAAGTCCACTTGGAATGTGAAAATATCGGTTAGCGGCTGGTACTGCATGCCCAGCACCGCTATCCTGTTGGGATCATCCACATCCTCAAACAGGTGAGGGTTCTGTTGGTGATCCTCCGGGATCCCTTCTAGAACTCTAGGCTCATTGGACAACCACTTACGTAGCTCGTAGCCACCTGTCTTCAATATTTCGATCAATTCATCCCGCAGTAGGAGGGCCTCCTCAATACTTTGGGCTCCGGTGCACACGTCATCTACATACAAGTCACGTGACAGCACGGAAGCCCCACGGGGAAAGCGGATCCGTTCCCGCTCTGCCAATTCAAGCAATGATCTGATGGCGATATAGGGACTAGATTTCAAACCATACGTGTTTGTGTTGAGTTCATACACCGTCACAGGATCCTCAGGGCGCTCACGCCAGAGTATCAACTGGAATCGCCTGTCCTCAGGATGTATGACTGTCTGGCGGAACATCATCCGGATGTCCGCACCAAAAACCACTTGATGTCTTCTAAAGTTCAAGATGATGTCAATTATGTCCCTATGCAATTTGGGACCCGAATGCAAACACAGATTCAACGAAACCCCGTTCGAAGTGGGTGCGGACCCATCAAAGACAGTCCGCAACTTGCCCGTTGAGGCCTTCACCACCGCGTGGTGGGGCAAAAAATAATGCTCAGTTGAGCTCCAATCAACTCGAGCCGGAGACATGTGACCCAAATCCTCGTACTCGCGCATAAATTCAATATATTTATCGCGAAGTACGTGGTCACGCTGCATACGTCGCTCCATGGACAGCAGTCGTTTCTCCGCAAGCGCCCTACTTTGCCCTAGGCTAGGACGAGAGGCAACAAAGGGTAACCTAGTTACAAACCGACCGGAGGGCAACCTCTCCGTGGTCGATCGAAAAAGGGCTTCGCACTCAGCGTGTTCCGGATCCATCCTGGAACTCATAGGTGGCTCCTCCACCTCCCAAAACCTTTGCATGGTCTTGGCCAAGGACGCTGATGCGACAACCGGTGGCTCCTCCGCGGTGCCATTATCAAACACAGGGCCCATCAGGGCAAAACCAAAAATCGTAGACACTGCCATCAGTGAAGACGAACCCAGAGCCTTCTGTGTATCCAACAAAATCCAACCCAATACGTCCGAGCCCAGGAGCAAGTCCACTGGGCCGGGATGAAAGACAAAGGGGTCGGCCAAATCCAGACCCGAAACCAAAGACAACACACCCGGCGGTATGTCTGTCGAGGGGTGCCAACCCGCAATGGTATCCATTACCATAGCCGAAGTCGTGATCCTCATTGTGGAGGACTTCAGCGAAGAAAAGGTGACAAGTGTCTGGCCCGTCAGACACTTCACTTGTATGCCACCAACTCCAAGAAGTGGCACAGGCGAGTCTTCCACGACTAAACCTAACTGGCGTGCCACTCGAGTGGTAACCAAACTGCTTTGAGCCCCTGAGTCCAACAGAGCTCTCAAATTAATGGCTTCCCCCCACGACCCCATACGCGGACCACCGCGGTAGGGAGCAGAACCGTCCGCGGCTCTGTCCCAGCAAGGGAGCAAGCTAGTTACGGGCTCCCCACTCTCTCCAAACCAGGGGCGCGCCACTGACCCGGATAATATGGCGGGCGAGTGCACATCCCCATCTGAGGGGGGCATAACCCGCGGCCCGGCCATACATATGGTACGGCGGGTGGTACTCCAGCCGTGGGTACTCGTGCAGCGGCGGAGAAAACCGCTGCGGCTGCATGTGTTGGGTATTGGTAACCCGCGTGGAGGGGGTGTCCCCACTCTCACGTCCGATCTAGGGCCCCCGCCCATGGGGGCCTTATCCGGGGCCTGGCCAGCCACATACTGGCCATGACCTTGAGGCGCGTGGTCCCGGTCCACCAAGACCCGCGCAGGTACGCGACCCCCTCCCGAGGGGGTGCGACGAGCGAAGCCGCGTCCTCCGTCCGATGGTGGAGGGCTTCGCGCAGGAGCGCCCCCGCCCATAGGGGACCCCTGCCTCAACAACCGGGGGCCATCCCCGTTCCGGTTCATGCAGAGCATCACGTGGTGCAGCCCACGGCATGCACTGCATGGTATGGCACTGGGACAGTCACGTGCATAGTGACCGCCCAAACAATAAAAGCAAAGTTCATGCCGCTTTGCCATGCGGCGCCTATCTTGTACTGGCAGTCTCTGCCAGTCCCTGCATTGTAGCAGGCTGTGGCCCATCCGGCCACATTGCAGGCAGTCCGCGTCCCTCGCGACTGCTGCCGTGTGCGCAACCCGCACACCAGCTCCACGCGGTGGCGGTTGCCGTCCCTGTTGGGGCTTCCCTCGCCATGAGGGTTCCAAGGGCCTACGTTCAGGCGCTCTGGATGGCGCTGAGTCCGTCATGGTATTCTCAGCGGCCCGTGCCTCAAACTCCAAAAACTTCACCAAGTCAGTGAATGTTGGTAGGGTGGTGCTATCCCGTTCCGCATTCTCGCGCTCAAACCGCGAGCGGATGTCATTGGGCAATTTGCCCAATACAATGTGCACCAACAAAAAAGACCATTGGTCCACCGGCAGCCCCAGTGTGCGGAGCGCGTTACAGGCCACTGTAACGGGCGTGAGCAACTGCAGGCGCAACTGTGCCCTGTTGGCCACCTTGGGCAGGGCCATCAACTGTGCGGCGTGCGCATCCGCTAACAAACGTAAGTTTTGGTAGCGGGAGTTCAATAACTCCCAAGCCGTGTCGTACTGGTCGTCCTCCACCCGGAGGTGCTGGATGAGCGACCGCGCTTCACCCTCAAGAGTGGAGAGGAGGTAGGCCATCTTCTGGGCCTTCGACAAATCCTGTCGTGCTACGACCAGGGACTCAAACATATTTTTATATGCCACCCACTCCTCCATCCTACCCCCAAAGTGGGACAGCTGAAGGGTGGGGAGCCGACCAGTAACCGCTGGTCCTTCATGTCTAACAGGTGTGCGAGGGGCTGGTCCGCCAGCCTGTCTCGCCCTTATTGCGGCCGCCGCCTCCACGATGTCATCGTGCAGACTCAGGATCTGGTCCAGGTCCGCCACGTGACCTGCGTAGACCTCCGGGGTAAGGTCGGCTTCGGTAAGCGCCGCCATGGCCGCTTCCGCGTTGTTCAATCGTGAGCGGAGCTGATCCGCTCTTTCCAGTATAGCGGCCTCCCTGTCCTTCCGGGACAGGAGTCCACCGGCCGTCACAAACCATCTCAATTCGTTGGCGAGTGTCGCCTTAGCATTGGGGACCTTCGCCATCGCGTCAAGTCACAAACAAAAAATAACAAAAGGTAAATAAAAAACAACAAAATCAAACAACTACACGAAGAACCGCGGTAGGTATGAGAATGGCACAAACCCGGAACGCACGGTACAAACCGCAAACAAATACAAAAAGGTTACAAATATTCTTATACAAACAAACTAAGAAAAATCTAATAATTTTTACAAACAATTAATTATTTTTTACAAACGAACAAATAGAGGGTAGATAAACTACGCTCTGCTACCAGAAAATGTGCAGAGCAACTACGCTCTGCTGCCAGAAAATGTGCGCAGAGCGAATCCGGACAAACGAAGCGGCGGGAAGAATTCTGTACCGGAACTTCACCGGGAAAAAACCACCGGTAAAAATAAGTACCGGGAAAAAATCTCCACGCGGCACCACGTTTGCCCGACTAAAACCTAACTAACTTAACGCAGTCTGCTACCACCGTAGCTTATGAAGGGAGCTACAGGGCCCTATATAATAACCTAACCTATAAATTAATTACAATGGAAAACCACTTACCAAGCTAAATCTTCTTTCTCTTCGGATCCAAACTTGAGTGTCTTCGGGAAGGGGGAATTCCTAATCACCCTACCTAACCCATGAGATCTCAATTCCCCAGAACACATAAATAGATTTCTTCCCGAAATCGGCTCGGCAACAGATAGATGTGAGCGAGCAGCCACGCGTCACATCCCACAGGAGAAAGTCACAATGACGGGCACACAAACACAAAGTTCAATAGTTATTTAACAAACAGGAAATTCACCAATACAACTCAAGATAATTAGCAATCAAAGAACGCGGGACCTCTCGCGTATTAAAAATCAAACCGATATCGCATGGGACAATGGCGACCGTCCACGACCCATCTTACGCGAGCAATGTGAGAACCCCAAAACGCCTGGCGGCGATAACAGGAAACGCCTGCGTTTAGTTTTACCCAATATATTACAAACAACTAATGAGATGCTATTGGCTCAGAAAAATAATATCTATTGGAGGTTGAAACAAAGGGCATGTTCCATAACAGGCTATATCATGAGCAGTTCCCCAAAAATCAGAAATAATATCAAAAACCGATTAAGACTATCATATATTTGTTTTTTCGTGATCTTGTTATGGTACAAAAATACATTTAATATCGCTTAATGTCGTATAATGGCCATACTGACATGGCGCCCGTACGTACGTTCGGAAAATATGATACAGAAAATCAGATACAATGCTCGATATTTTCATTACATTTTAGAAAATTAATTAAAGTAAACGTTCCTAACACATGTTACAAGCAATATCATAAAAACATATGTGTATTTCACATAAATAGATGAATAATAAATAAAATAAACAAATTCTTTCCCGCGGGCACGTATGTAGTAAAAGTACATTTTTGAACGTACCGGAAATCGAACCTGTCAAATGAAGCGCGTCAACGTCAAATCATAATGGGTGTCGGCCATTTTGGCGGAACTCGCCTAACCTTCATTACGATTTTGTTGATTTTGTTACCATAGAAATGCTACGAATTTATCGGATTTACTTATAAGGCATTAATACTGACCCAAAAATGAAAAGTTCAGATAGGTGCTTAATGATATAGCCGGCTCCCCATACATTTGTCCTCGTCCCAACCCCTTTCTCCTCGTTGGCGAAGACCGGCCCTTAACATGATTCTCTACCTCAGAGCATGTATGAAGAGAGTTAAGAATGTAAAAGAAGCGAAAGAGATCTATATGGAAATTTATAGTCTCTGTGGTCTACCGACCCCCGATATTATAGTGTGTGGTCCATCCCGAAAATTATTGATAATGATGATCACTTGATAGGACACGACTCATTTTCACTAACTACACTACTAAAACTAGCCACACCTCGGGCTACAATCAGATTTCGAGATAAAATGTAGTAAATGTTAAGTAAAATTTATTGAAGTTCGCCCCGTATATTTTGCAGATTTTGATTGAGTAACAAACATACATCCATCCAAACTTTCGCATTAACTATTGGGATTAGTAGGATATGATATTGATGGATATCAGTTACATTACATGAAGCAAATAAACAACAAGTGTGGGCGTTTGACGTCATAGTAACTTCAGTCCACTATGGTGTGGATTTGAAACTCCTTTGCGTGATGGTGTGATATATCAGGAAGTTAAAGTGGACAGAGAATGTTTCTTTTACTTTAAAGACAAGCTTTAGTACCTAGTCTCAGGTACTTACTTCAAAGATACATTTTAGAAGAAAAAGCATTTGGTACCATTGTTGTTTGAGTACACAAAATTACGCAACGGGAAAATTTACAAGATGTACATTTTCTTGGCTTCTAGCATCGATAAAATATTAGTAACTATAGATGGATACCCTTCATATATGAAAGTGTGCCTTGCTGTTACTTGTTCCTCGTCTAACTAGATGTCGCTACCAGTCTTAATCTCACGCATATCTCACGTATTTTGTCGTAAAAATTAGAACCAACAAAGCATGATCAAACCGCGTCAAAGCATACCGTGTTTTACCACACAAATTCACTAGATGGCGCAATTCTTAGAAATAAGAAGGTTTTGCGCATTTATTCTTTTATTTATTCCATTTCATAAGAAAACAATATTCAAAAATTACAAATAAATACTTATATTTAAAAAAAAATATTGAGGAGATAGATTTTTTAGATTACAATTTATTTAAGTATATATTGTAATTGAGATATTGTTTCGCATGATATTTTAAGTGTAAATCTATATTGGAACTTGTATTTCGTGTTAAAGTTTACAACACGGTGAGCTACAGCATTAAGAACAGTAAAAACCGCAGTGAACGTAATAAATTAATCACATTTCCCACGTAAGTACACGTCTTTTTGTGTTCAGATCTCTACCACACACTTGCATAATTATTATAAATAAATAAATAAATATATACGGACAAATCACACAGATTGAGTTAGCCCCAAAGTAAGTTCGAGACTTGTGTTATGGGATACTAACTCAACGATACTATATTTTATAACAAATACATATATAGATAAACATCCAAGACCCGGGTCAATCTGAAAAAGATAATTTTCCATCTTGACTCGACCGGGGATCGAACCCGGGACCTCCGGTGTGGCAGTCCGGCGTGATGACCGTTGGGCCACGGAGGTCGTCGAAATTATATTTAGTTTACGAGTCCATGCAACAGTAGGTAGGTACTTTCTACCTAAAAAAAAAAATTTTAAACAAATTATCATTTTTTAAGTACTTCGAAAGTTGTGTTGCCAATTGTAACAAAAAAATTCTCTACTCGAGTTATATTTTTTGTTTAAACCCTTATCAGTGAGTAAATATCTGTAGTATCAACTACTTTTCATACTCGTAGAGTACTTTTATTGCCTATTTATAAAAATAACTAGTGGTTCGCCGCGAACTTAGACATCGCGATTATTATTTTAAAATTATGCGTATATTTCAAAAACGACTGAATCGATTTTGTTGCGCAACGAAATTAAAAATTCTATAGATAGTTGCTACACGTATTCTTGATATCATCGAAATTAATTAACCTGTTCTAGAGTTATCGAAGAACAAACATACATACAAACAAACAATGTGTTTTCGCCCCAACTTAAATTATAGCTTATAGCTATTTTATTAAATATTTATCATATTAATTTTTAAATTTGACATTTTAAATTTTTTTTACTTGTGCGTAATTTCCATCGAAAAGGGGAAAACGTATAATGCTGGCAACACTCATTGCCAGAATGAGAAACAGCACCGATCAAATATTTTTGAAATATAGAAACAGCTATAGGTACCTACCTAAAGGCCCCGCCATTCGCCAGGCCAGGAGATCGTAGAAACTTTGTAAACAAAGAATTTTAGTGGTACGCAACCTGTGTACGCAACATTTGGGTCAAATCAAATATATTATTTCTGTAATATTTTTATTTAATGACAAATAATATGAGCCAATTTAGGAATAAAATTCATATAATGTAGAATAGTAATAGGGTATTTGACAAGGTGTAATTTTTCAACATATTTTTAAATAAATGGAAAGATCAAAGTTTTATAACAAACTGTTTTTATTTTTTTTATTTTCGATTTAATTACCTAGTTATTTCAAATTGAAAATTCATACCAACGGAATACGCCGAACAGTTACCGAACACTTCCGATTAGCCCGGTGACGTCACACAGGTGTTTTCCCTACTCGGTGCGCCTCTCCCCGCCGGCACGCAGGCCCGCGCGGGTGTGGAGCTCGGGTTTGTTTCGTGAACTGACAAGAAGGAGATCGGATTTTTTCGGGGCATCGGATTTTTTGGTACTTTTAATTAGATATAACTTGATAATTAGGTCGAAATTTAAAAAAATAAAAACCGTTTCTTATTATACTTTTACATGATCTTTCCAAAAATAAAATAAAAAAAACATTGTCAAATACCCTATTACAATCAAACAATAAAATATTAAAAACAACTTTAAGATTGCTAAATTTAAGAGAATACCATTGTTTATATTTATTTTAGAATAAAAAACATATGCCACCATTTTTATTGCATACTAACTTTCGCCCGCGGCTTCGCCCGCGTGAATTTCCCACGGGAACCGTGCCTTTGGTGAAAGGTACCCTATGTCCTTCTCCGTACTTCTAACTATGTGTATGCGAAATTTCAGGAAGATTGTTCAGTAGTTGAAGCGTGAAAAAGTAACAAACAAACAAACCAACAAAAAAACAAACTCACTTTCGCATTTATAATATTAGTTAGGAAGTTAGGATAATAAAATATTATAGCATGAAATGAGAATAAAATAATGGGGTTTTATTTTAATTTTTTGATATGAAAATAATAAATGATGACGGATCTATTTCTAAATGGTGCGCCAAATGTTTATATTCAGCTTTTTATCGCTGACGTATAATCCGACTAATTTAAATTGCCCGTTGGTTTCATACTGTAACGCGGCGACGCGTTCATCCTCTTTGATCCATTTATGCGTGCGCTGGCACATACATACTTATTTCACCTGTCATAAATTTTAAATTGTATTCATACACATTCGATTCTACATTTTGATATCATTCTTGACTCAGTTTATGTAAATCATTTATCGTCTAATATTATAAAGATAAATAATATATCTTAAATATATTTAATATTATATAAATCAACATAGACCCTTATCGGGTATGTATTATTAAGTTTTATTGGTTCTTTTGGAAGTGATTCTAAATTTATAGTGAAGTGTGTTTATTATCTTTTTCTAACCGTTATTTATATTTGTTTTAGGTCTTATGTTTACCAATAAATTTATTACAACGACCCTGAAGATTACTTTTATTATTATATGGGGCTCACGCTCCAATACCACTCGCTTTCAATTGAAGTATAATATATTTCACTTGGTCGGTCCAAAATTTTCGGCATTACTTTGTTTCTTGGTAAAAAACAAATTTTTGGTTTGGTAAGTTTAACACTACGAAATCACTCCTATAGATTGTCAGAAGCCAGACGACAGATGTTTTACATCAAAAACAAGCAAGCATTACTTACCTAAAACGATTGTATGAAAATGATGTCGTAATTTATTCGTTATTCAAATGACGGATAATATCACGGATTCGAGGCCAATTTATCCGCGGATGATTTATTCGTATATAAATTATCCGCGAATGAATTTCCACGGATAAAATTTTATTCGTATGATAATTCGAGTAAAAATATCCGAATAAAAAATTGTCTATTTCTGCGCATACTCATAGTTAGAAGTACGGAGAAGGACATAAAGCGTACCTTTCATACCGAGTAAAAGCACTGTTCCCGTGTAAAATTCATGCGGGCGAAGCCGCGGGCAAAAGCTATATGAAATCCTCTTCGCATATTCATTAAAATTAATTTTATATCATTTGTCAGTATTATTAGGTACCCTATATTTCTAATTCACACTTGTCATTTATTCTATACTCGTATTATAGTTGTCTTATTTATTTTGCACAATATTTTCACAACATACAAAAGTAGGTAGTCGCGAGAGTACTACAACAAAACATCAAATAAATGAATGCATGCTCATGCGAGCAACTCGCGCGCTGTTGCCGTACCGTGCCGTCCCGTGCTCGGCGACCGCCGGCGGGGCGGCGCGGCGGCGGCGCGTTGGCCGCGCCGCGGTACACATGACGTGCACGATCTAGCAACGTCGCCTCGCAGCCTAAGTGTATCGATAAAATGATCGATACTTTTATACCAGTTCACCATAATAGCGATAAAAATATTGGTATTTACTTCAGTTATCGATTCCGTTATCGATATTTTCGTCAAAATATCGGTATTTTGAAAATATCGATATCCAGTCCCTGGCTACTCCAAATAAAATGTGTGTCCCGTTTTTGTAAAGGTTAAAATAAATCCGCTGCAGCGCTGGAGCAATAATTAAAGTGTCCAGAAACAAGCAGCGCTACAGCGCTTCAAGGCTATTGTTTACTTGCGACCAAGATTATAACAAACACCACAGAGTGGACATCTGTTTCGCGTTTTGAACTTACCAAATCTTTTGAATAAAACTTGGTAGGTACAAAACAAATTGATGTTTGTTTCTTTATTGCATACTAGTTTATGCCCGCGACTTCGTTCGCGTGTAATTAGAACGCAGTATACTAATTACAAATTATACTTTTAGTTTTGATAGGTACAAAAAATAAACGCCATATAATTTTTCAGTGAGTAATATTTATTTAATTCCTTCAAACAATATAAGTTTAATTAATTTTTGCCGCTTAGAAGATAAACGATTATTATTCTGATGCCACGTTTTTGTTTCTTGGCTAAAACAAACATAATACAATGTTAGTACATAAATAATATTTTATCAAAATGGTATCACTTTTATAAGGTAGGCTAGGTATAACAAGAAATTACAGGTTATTCTACCTACACTTGTTCTATCTGAATTCTTAGTCTATGACAAATGACGCGTCATGGGCATCATGGCGTCCGCTAATAATATTTAGCACAAATTAAGTTAAAAAATGATTATCTAGTAACTCACCGAAGGAAAGTTACTCCATCCCACTTCCATGTATTGCTCGTATTATTGGTACGGTATCGTAATAAACGCGGGCGTATTTCGAAGAAAATTCACGATTTTTTGATCACGAGCAAACAAGACTTAACACTCAAAGAGCTTGCGTAGCGACCGTCTGAGCGAGCGAAGAGCCGCCAGCTGGCGTATGATTACGCGCCGATGTATTTCGGCGTCTCCTCTAGTACGTAGTAAAATATCTCGATGACCTACCTACATATAAATAAGTAATTTTATAGTCGTTTCGTGCATGTAGTGTAGACGTCGATTATTATTCGTATAGATAGGTACCTACTGTAGTTGTAGAGATGGTGGTGCCATCTATTGCCATAGGTAGGTACCTACTGTAGTTGTAGAGATGGGGTGCCATCTATTGCCTCTGAATATTAACTAACTCGTATGGTATTTGAACTACGACTGCAGCGACACACGGAATTTTCATGAAAACCGAGATGATGTACTTCTCAGTGGCGCCATCTAAGTATAATACAAATTTGGTGAGGTACAGATTCAATGTACGTGAATATCCATCTATAGTTACTAATATTTTATCGATGCTTCTAGTCTGACATGTAAGATGACGTCATCGCAAAATTTCCCTAGCAAGGTAATCCGCCGCGTCACGATAATATAGTCACAATCTGTGGTCATAATATCGTATGCGAGCTCTCTATGGGCCTGATAAGTGATAACCCCAGCATGGAATTAATGTTTGTAGTGCTTTATTATGATTTAGCGGGAGATTAGTCGGCTAGATAGACTTGTTTACTCTGTGCCTTTTAGTTGATATTTATCTCGGGCTAGATCTACCTAAGTTTTTAAATAAATGAGGTAATAAAGAAGAAAGCCAAATCTAAAGAATCAGTTATTCTCCTTCCTCGTCCTTGCTTAATTTGTACTTTTTCTAAATTCATGTCGTTCAAAAAGACAAACATAGAAGAAAACAAACACACACAAATAGAAAACACTTAACCGAGATAAATGTTACTAAAATAAATAAAACAATACCAAGATTCTGAAACTTTGCCTTTACACATATGCATGCAAAGATTCGGCAGCAAAATTTTAAAAGTATCGTTCTACAAGACAAGAAGTTATTGTGGTACTGAATTTTACAAGCGTTGTAAAAAAATATACGAATCCTCTACTCAATGATGACGTCAAACCATCAAAACATGTCAAAGGTTCATTTCCCCGAACGTTAAGAAATAAACCATATCATTTAATTCTAATTTTGAAACTTTATTTTTGAACGTTTGTACGACTCTGTGGACTTATAATAAGTGTTGTCTTTGGTTCCTTTTTTTAAATGTTATTTTTTTATTTTTCCAGTTCTGCTGGAAGCATGCCAGAATGATCCAGCGTGCCTGCAGGATCGAGCGGGGTTGGAAGCTATAGCCGCGCTCCATGGACAACTTGATGACGACGCCAATGGCAACGTCGACCTCAGCGAGAGCGATGATGTTAGTATCTATTGTTTTATTTTTTTTGATGATATTTGTGGCCAGCATTGATGTCATATTTTTTTATCTGCGTAAAGGCAAATGAGTTCGATGAATGAAAAGAGTTAGTCGATCGTTACTCGTTCCGTTCAGAGTATCCTGTCCTGTTTTGAATGGATTTATTTAGCGTTGCATGCAGATGCTCATGCACCTCTATAAGCAAAGTATTATTAGGATGGGTTGGTCCTATATCTCCCAGAGTCCTCTCCTTCTTTTTCCCGCAAAGTTTATAAGTTTACATGGATTTAGCAGTCTTTATTTAGTTTAGTTCTTTAACCATAGAACAAATAAGCATAATATTTAACCTTTGATATCAACTTAAAACCCAAGAAGAGCTGGCTTGATGTCGTCAAGGAGGGTATGCGTGCCAATGGTCTCACAACTAAGGATGCCGAAGGCCGTGCGTAGTGGAGAAGGAAACGCAGGAAAGCGGACCCTGTGCTCCGACGCGTATGCTGAGGATGCAACCGGGAAAGCGCTCAGATGAAAGAAAGAGATTTGCAACTCTAAAAACATTAACTTTCTATGATTAGCAATTTGTTTAACCTAAAAATGGATTTTGGTTTAAACAAACCGGCAATGAAAACAAAAATGTGCATAGATGTTTATGTGATTACACTCTAAAATACCCATTAATCTGACGAATCGCGAACGTAATGACGACATTAAAAATAGCGGAGAATTTCAAGGTTCCATTTTTTTTCTAAAGCGTATATTCTCCGAAATATCTCTAAGGATTTACTTATATTTCAGTAAGTATATGCGGAGTTTCTGAGAATGCATAGATGGATATCCTTTGTTACTTTTAAGCGTTTCGTATGTATTATTGTATTATGATAATTGATTTGTATACCGCATTATCTACGGAAGTCGTACTGAGACTTTACCAATACTTATGCTTTTTATTACTTATTGCATGTAAGTAATGCAAGTAATTTATAATTCTTTTTTAAGACTTTACTATCGCATACAGTTCTTGTCATGATAGTTGTAAGTGGTACCTATGTAATAAATTAATGCGCCACAGAAACCGGCGAATAATAAGCAGATGATTTACCTGGTAATTACGACTTTCTAAAAAGCCCACTTTGACAAATCAGAATATGATCCATTTCCTAAATATTCCAAAATGAACCTTATGTTAACACTTATAAGGTTTCATTTTTAACTATTTAGGAAATTTGGTAGATTAGTTAATTTTTCCGTTTTAGACCCCCTGGACTGTGATCGGTATCATATGAATGGTTTGCTAATTATGAGCCACAAAATTACCTCTGCATCAATGGCATTGATACGTAGTGGAAATATAGGTTTAGAACCACAAAATCACAGCTTATCGCAGTTAAATCTAGTGAACCTAGGGCTGCCATCCGTCCGGGTTTTTCCTGATTTGTCCATGGAAACCCGGACTGACGTGATAGTTTAGAGGGCTTCCGGGAAGCGTCCAGGCGGGGTTTTTAAAAAGTGTCCGGGTAATACCCTTTTTTATGTTGGGGAAGTCCAACGTTTTTTATAGAGATATTTGAGGTAATTTTTTTTTGAAAAAGTAATTTTTCGAGATTCTGGGGAAAATCTTTCTTTCACACAAATGTCCAGGGTTTTTGAAGTCTATCCTGGATCCGTAATTTCGCTGATGGCAGCCCTAAGTGAACCCAACCATATGCAGTGTTGGCATTTGGTCAAGCGGATGTGTTACAAGCCAAAACTACAATTAGAATAATAACTCTTACATTTTACCACAGACTGAACTCTCCCTGAACTGACTGAATTATAATGATGGAAGTGGATGAATGTATTACCGATAATATATATAAAATAGGGTATTTGACTGATTTTGAAAACCTTTCTAAAATTGTTCATTACGTTATCAGAAAACTAGCGATATAAATATTTTTTATTATTTTTCAGAATTTACGTTTAAAATTGATGAAAAAGTTCAAAATAATCATATTAAAAATAATCATATTACCGCTTAAAAGCTCAATATGTCACAATGAGAACCCCGTGACGTATTATGGGCACTCGTCACTAAAAGCCGTTCTGTCTTACGTACACCAATATCACTTCCTTGTTTTCATAACAAGATTTTCAATAGAATACGATGTAATTGAAATGTTAATATGAGCGACAAAACTAATTAACAATGTAAGTTGCTAATGGCAATGACGTAAAGGGTCCAAATATAGTCTCACAATTTTTCTAAAATAACGGTGCGACTTTTACAGTGCGAAACGGAACATGGAATTGACACTTGACTGATTTGACCGCCTAAATTAAGTCATTGAAAATGGCGGAGCGTTTCATATCACGTGGTCAAGGGCTTGAAATAAATTAGTTTATAATTAGTTTAATAACATGATCGTTGCTTCTTTTGACATTTAAAAATATCCAAAAATTAAAGAAAAATATTGTCTTTAAGGATATTTATAGAATTACTCATATTTTTAGTACTGTCAAATACCCTATTCTTCCATTACTGGCTGAGTGACTGACAGCCAAAACTACTAGGCGTAGAAAGCTGAAATTTGGCATGTAGGTTCCTTAGGGAGTGTAGGGGAGCACTAAGAGATGATTACCCGCAATTACCACGGGAACAAAGTCCCGTGCCTAACCTAGCCTATTTGCACCGTTCGAAACCGACACGGTGGTGGGGTGAATCCTCCTCATCAATGAAGTACAAACCATACCCAAAACAGTTAGGTCTTTCTTTCTTATTGTAGTTTTTGTTAGTTAACAGTTGGGTTCTATGTGATCTCGAATTAGCCTAGAAAAAAGATTGACTCATCATTCTGGCATTATACATATATTGAATCGTAGAATAGCATCATTATAGAATTTAAGAGTGAGGCTTCCATCTTTCTCTTTCCATTGCTAACTCCTTCACTTCCCTATACGACACGAGATGCTACCTTTCTCTGTATTTGCATCATATAACTCTGTCTTGGTCTTCCTGGACCCCTTCTTCCTAGTATGTGAGTATTCCGCTAATGATACACTTGGTGTTCCAGTTCCTCCGCGAGGAGTTGCAGTATGACAGCGGCTACGAGAAGCGGCAGCGGGCGTTCCATCACAATGATGATATGCATATATCTGTCAAGGAGCTCTGGGAGGCTTGGCTTCGATCGGAGGTGAATAGAGACGAAAATTCTTTTAATTTTCATTTTTATTTAAAAAAAAAAATATTGTTCCGTACCTGAACAGGTACAAAAGATACCCTTATAGGATCACTGTTGTCCGTCTGTCCTTCTGCCTGTCAAGACCCTATTTCTCAGCAATGCGTAGAGAAATTTGGGTATATGGTCTCTATCAGCTATGACAAAATCAAACTTACGGCAACGCAATTAAAAGATATGACCGTAAATATAGCTTTTGAATATGAAAGTTTTAACTTTGACATCAGAAGGGAATAATCAAAACCGATGGGGTACTTACCATTGACCTAGAATAATTAAATTAACAAAAAGCGGTCTTACAGTACTTCTACAGGAGCAAATAATAATAATAAAAAAATTGACAACTGGCCTATTGGCTCTGCCAAAATAAATATTTATCTGAATCCAAGGCACACCATTCATAATAATAATTATTGTTTTTAATTACAGGTCCACAACTGGACCGTGGAGCAGACAGTGGAGTGGCTTTCGCAGTCGGTGGACCTCCCGCAGTACAAGACTCTGTTCCTGCAGCATAAGGTCACCGGGGCCACGCTGCCTAGGTTTGTTACATTACTCTCATTACAGCACAACTGGGCCGTGGAGCAGACAGTGGAGTGGCTGTCGCAGTCGGTGGACCTCCCGCAGTACAAGACTCTGTTCCTGCAGCATAAGGTCACCGGGGCCACGCTGCCTAGGTTTGTTACATTACTCTCATTACAGCACAACTGGGCCTTGGAGCAGACAGTGGAGTGGCTGTCGCAGTCGGTGGACCTCCCGCAGTACAAGACTCTGTTCCTGCAGCATAAGGTCACCGGGGCCACGCTGCCTAGGTTTGTTACATTACTCTCATTACAGCACAACTGGACCGTGGAGCAGACGGTGGAGTGGCTGTCGCAGTCGGTGGACCTCCCGCAGTACAAGACTCTGTTCCTGCAGCATAAGGTCACCGGGGCCACGCTGCCTAGGTTTGTTACATTACTCTCATTACAGCACAACTGGACCGTGGAGCAGACGGTGGAGTGGCTGTCGCAGTCGGTGGACCTCCCGCAGTACAAGACTCTGTTCCTGCAGCATAAGGTCACCGGGGCCACGCTGCCTAGGTTTGTTACATTACTCTCATTACAGCACAACTGGACCGTGGAGCAGACGATGGAGTGGCTGTCGCAGTCGGTGGACCTCCCGCAGTACAAGACTCTGTTCCTGCAGCATAAGGTCACCGGGGCCACGCTGCCTAGGTTTGTTACATTACTCTCATTATAGCACAACTGGACCGTGGAGCAGACAGTGGAGTGGCTGTCGCAGTCGGTGGACCTCCCGCAGTACAAGACTGTTTCTGCAGCATAAGGTCACCGGGGCCACGCTTCCTAGGTTTGTTTCTAGTAATAATATACTAGCTTTTGTCCGCGGATTCGCCCGCGTGAATTTCCACGGGAACAGTGCTTTTTCCCGGGATAAAAGGTACCCTATGTCCTTGTTTGTAATATAATTGCTTGGAACGAAACACGGGCGTTTCGCATTGCTGCCGCCAGAGGGCGTTCGGGGTTTTCACACTGCTAGCGTGAATGGCGTCGCCATTGCATTGTCCAGGGCGATATCGGTTTGATTTTAATACGCGGAGCGGTCTCGCGTCTTTTGCTTGTTGTTTAGTTTGAGTGATAATTGTGAATCTCCTGTTTGTTAAATAACTATTGAATTTGTGTTTGTGAAAAACTCTGTTATTGTGACTTTTTCTTGTGAGAGGTGAAACGTGGCTGGCTGTTCACATCTGACTGTTCCCGAGTGAAACTACGGGAAGAAATCTATTTAGTTGTCCTGGGGAATTGAGATCTCAAGGGTTAGGTAGGGTGATTAGGAATTCCCCCTTCCCGAAGACACTCAAGTTTGGATCCGAAGAGAAAGAAGATTTAATTTGGTAAGTGTTCAATTGTAGTTAATTTATAGGTTAGGTTATCATATAGGGCCCTGTAGCTCCCTTCATAAGCTACGGTGGTAGCAGACTGCGTTAAGTTAGTTAGGTTTTAGTCGGGCAAACGTGGTGCCGCGTGGAGATTTTTTCCCGGTACTTGTTTTTACCGGTGGTTTTTTCCCGGTGAAGTTCCGGTACAGAATTCTTCCCGCCGCTTCGTTTGTCCGGATTCTCGCTGCCACATTTTCTGGCAGCAGAGCGTAGTTGCTCTGCACATTTTCTGGTAGCAGAGCGTAGTTTATCTACCCTCTATTTGTTCGTTTGTAAAAAAATAATTAATTGTTTGTAAAAATTATTAGATTTTTCTTAGTTTGTTTGTATAAGAATATTTGTAACCTTTTTTGTATTTGTTTGCGGTTTGTACCGTGCGTTCCGGGTTTGTGCCATTCTCATACCTACCGCGGTTCTTCGTGTAGTTGCTTGATTTTGTTGTTTTTTATTTACCTTTTGTTATTTTTTGTTTGTGACTTGACGCGATGGCGAAGGCCTCCAATGCTAGGGCGACACTCGCCAACGAATTGAGATGGTTTGTGACGGCCGGAGGACTCCTGTCCCGGAAGGACAGGGAGGGCGCCATACTGCTAAGAGCGGATCACCTCCACTCACGATTGATTAGCGCGGAAGCGGCCATGGCGGCGCTTACCGAAGCCGATCTTACCCCGGAGGCCTACGCAGGTCACATGGCGGACATGGACCAGATCCTGAGTCTGCACGATGATATCGCGGAGGCGGTGACCGCAATAAGGGCGAGACAGGCTGGCGGACCAGCCCCTCGCACACCTGTTAGACAGGAAGGACCAGCGGTTACTGGTCGGCTCCCCACCCTTCAGCTGTCCCACTTTGGGGGTAGGATGGAGGAGTGGGTAGCATATAAAAATATGTTTGAGTCCCTGGTCGTAGCACGACAGGATTTGTCGAAGGCCCAGAAGATGGCCTACCTCCTCTCCACTCTTGAGGGTGAAGCGCGGTCGCTCATCCAGCACCTCCGGGTGGAGGACGACCAGTACGACACGGCTTGGGAGTTATTGAACTCCCGCTACCAAAACTTACGTTTGTTAGCGGATGCGCACGCCGCACAGTTGATGGCCCTGCCCAAGGTGGCCAACAGGGCACAGTTGCGCCTGCAGTTGCTCACGCCCGTTACAGTGGCCTGTAACGCGCTCCGCACACTGGGGCTGCCGGTGGACCAATGGTCCTTTTTGCTGGTGCACATTGTATTGGGCAAATTGCCCAATGACATCCGCTCGCGGTTTGAGCGCGAAAATGCGGAGCGGGATAGCACCACCCTACCAACATTCACTGACTTGGTGAAGTTTTTGGAGTTTGAGGCACGGGCTGCTGAGAATACCATGACGGACTCAGCGCCATCCAGAGCGCCTGAACGTAGGCCCTTGGAACCCTCATGGCGAGGGAAGCCCCAACAGGGACGGCAACCGCCACCGCGTGGAGCTGGTGTGCGGGTTGCACACACGGCAGCAGTCGCGAGGGACGCGGACTGCCTGCAATGTGGCCGGATGGGCCACAGCCTGCTGCAATGCAGGGACTGGCAGAGACTGCCAGTACAAGATAGGCGCCGCATGGCAAAGCGGCATGAACTTTGCTTTTATTGTTTGGGCAGTCACTATGCACGTGACTGTCCCAGAGCCATACCATGCAGTGCATGCCGTGGGCTGCACCACGTGATGCTCTGCATGAACCGGAACGGGGATGGCCCCCGGATGTTGAGGCAGGGGTCCCCTATGGGCGGGGGCGCTCCTGCGCGAAGCCCTCCACCACCGGAAGGAGGACGCGGCTTCGCTCGTCGCACCCCCCCTCGGGAGGGGGGTTGCGTACCTGCGCGGGTCTTGGTGGACCGGGACCACGCGCCCCAAGGTCGTGGCCAGTATGTGGCTGGCCAGGCCCCGGATGGGGCCCCCATGGGCGGGGGCCCTAGATCGGACGTGAGAGTGGGGACACCCCCCTCCACGCGGGTTACCAATACCCAACACATGCAGCCGCAGCGGTTTTCTCCGCCGCTGCACGAGTACCCACGGCTGGAGTACCACCCGCCGTACCATATGTATGGCCGGGCCGCGGGTTATGCCCCCCCCTCAGATGGGGATGTGCACTCGCCCGACATATTATCCGGGTCAGTGGCGCCCCCCTGGTTTGGAGAGAGTGGGGAGCCCGTAACTAGCTTGCTCCCTTGCTGGGACAGAGCCGCGGACGGTTCTGCTCCCCACCGCGGTGGTCCGCGTATGGGGTCGTGGGGGGGAAGCCATGAATTTGAGAGCTCTGTTGGACTCAGGGGCTCAAAGCAGTTTGGTTACCACTCGAGTGGCACACCAGTTAGGTTTAGTCGTGGAAGACTCGCCTGTGCCACTTCTTGGAGTTGGTGGCATACAAGTGAAGTGTCTGACGGGCCAGACACTTGTCACCTTTTCTTCGCTGAAGTCCTCCACAATGAGGATCACGACTTCGGCTATGGTAATGGATACCATTGCGGGTTGGCACCCCTCGACAGACATACCGCCGGGTGTGTTGTCTTTGGTTTCGGGTCTGGATTTGGCCGACCCCTTTGTCTTTCATCCCGGCCCAGTGGATTTGCTCCTGGGCTCGGACGTATTGGGTTGGATTTTGTTGGGTACTCAGAAAGCTCTGGGTTCGTCTTCACTGATGGCAGTGTCTACTATCTTTGGTTTCGCCCTGATGGGCCCTGTGTTTGATAATAGCACCGTGGAGGAGCCACCGGTCGTCGCATCAGCGTCCTTGGCCAAGACCATGCAAAGGTTTTGGGAGGTGGAGGAGCCACCTATGAGTTCCAGGATGAATCCGGAACACGCTGAGTGCGAAGCCTTCTTTCGATCAACCACGGAGAGGTTGCCCTCCGGTCGGTTTGTAACTAGATTACCATTTGTTGCTACACGTCCTAGCCTAGGGCAAAGTAGGGCGCTTGCGGAGAAACGACTGCTGTCCATGGAGCGACGCATGCAGCGTGACCACGTACTTCGCGATAAATATATTGAATTTATGCGCGAGTACGAGGATTTGGGTCACATGTCTCCGGCTCGAGTTGATTGGAGCTCAACTGAGCATTATTTTTTGCCCCACCACGCGGTGGTGAAGGCCTCAACAGGCAAATTGAGGACCGTCTGATGGGTCCGCACCCACTTCGAACGGGGTTTCGTTGAATCTGTGTTTGCATTCGGGTCCCAAATTGCATAGGGACATAATTGACATCATCTTGAACTTTAGAAGACATCAAGTGGTTTTTGGTGCGGACATCCGGATGATGTTCCGCCAGACAGTCATACATCCTGAGGACAGGCGATTCCAGTTGATACTCTGGCGTGAGCGCCCTGAGGATCCTGTGACGGTGTATGAACTCAACACAAACACGTATGGTTTGAAATCTAGTCCCTATATCGCCATCAGATCATTGCTTGAATTGGCAGAGCGGGAACGGATCCGCTTTCCCCGTGGGGCTTCCGTGCTGTCACGTGACTTGTATGTTGATGACGTGTGCACCGGAGCCCAAAGTATTGAGGAGGCCCTCCTACTGCGGGATGAATTGATTGAAATATTGAAGACAGGTGGCTACGAGCTACGTAAGTGGTTGTCTAATGAGCCTAAAGTTCTAGAAGGGATCCCGGAGGATCACCAACAGAACCCTCACCTGTTTGAGGATGTGGATGATCCCAACAGGATAGCGGTGCTGGGCATGCAGTACCAGCCGCTAACCGATATTTTTACGTTCCAAGTGGACTTGGAAATACCAAAGGTCTGGACTAAGAGAACGGTGTTGTCCGTAATAGCCCGTATGTTTGATCCAAGCGGTTGGATCAGTCCAGTGATATTCTCTGCAAAGTGTCTTTTTCAGAGACTTTGGACTTTGGGCGTCTCGTGGGACGAGCCGCTGTTTGGCTCTCCATTGGATGATTGGCTCGAGTTGTTTTCATCGATTAAGGAAGTCAATCGGATTGCCTTGCCTCGTCGAATATTGCCCCCGGGAAATATCGAGCCAGCCTGCATGGCTTTTGTGACGCGTCGGAGCGAGGCTACGCCGCGTCAGTCTATATGCGGACAGTTGACGCCGATGGCCGGGTCAATGTCTCGCTTTTGTTAGGGAAGAGCAAGGTCGCCCCCATCAGGACTAGGCTGACTATTCCCAAGCTTGAGTTGAGTGGAGCTCACCTTCTCTCTAAATTGTTGCATCACGTTGCATGTGAGCTGGCGGCCACGGTCGAGATACGGGACATCTTCGCCTGGTCGGATAGCCAGGTCGCGCTTGCATGGTTGCGCGCGGCCCCACATACCTTGGAGGTTTTTGTGGGAAATCGGGTTTCCCAAATCCAGAATATCGGAATTGATATAACATGGAGACATGTGCCGGGAGAGCTTAACCCAGCGGACTGTGCCTCCCGAGGTTGTACGGCACCAGAATTGGTGTCACACCCGCTCTGGTGGGGTCCAGAGTGGCTGATGGGATCAGAAACTTCTTGGCCTGTCTGTCAGACAGATGTTACTTCTTTGAGTTTGACCGGGCTCCGTGTACATGCTGTAGTCGCTGAGACGACGTCGGAGCCGGATTGGCTACTTGCTCGGTATAGCAGTTTGGATAAGCTTCTGGGTGTTACCAGTTGGATTAAGCGTTTCATACATAATTGTAGAAACCCACAGGCAAAGCGGTTGGAGCCGATTGCAGGTGCAGAAGAGCGCCGGAGCGCATTGTTGCATTGGGTCCGTGTCGTGCAGACCGGACGGTTTGAGTCAGAGCTTCGTATCTTGCGCGACGCACGCGCTAAGTTGAAGGGCGCGGTCGCTCGTTTGAACCCGTACATCGACTCGGATGGGCTTCTTCGGGTTGGAGGCAGGCTCCGGAAGGCGGATCTTCCATATGAGACTCGCCATCCTCTGTTGTTGCCCAAGGGCGGACCCTTGGTGCAGCTTTTGGTGTCTGATCGACACATTCGTAACGCCCATGCTGGGTGCAATGCTTTGTTGGCTATCTTGCAACGCGAGTTTTGGATTTTGTCAGCCCGAAGAGCAATCCGTAGTGTTCTGTTTCGATGTATTGCATGTTATAGGTTGAAGGCATCCACGATGCAACCACAGATGGGTGATTTGCCCGCTGATCGAATCCGACCTTCGAGACCGTTTGACGGCGTTGGAACCGATTTTGCCGGTCCCTTTTCGATCAAGGCTTCTCCCTTTCGTAATGCCCGTATTGTGAAGGGCTATTTGTGTGTATTTGTTTGTTTGGCCACCAAGGCTGTCCATTTGGAGGTGGTATCGGCTCTGACTACGGAGGCCTTCGTCGCCGCGTTGGATCGCTTTGTTTCGCGTCGAGGTCTACCTTCCCTTATTAGGTCTGACAATGGCACAAACTATAAAGGAACTGTAAATTATCTTAAGGATGTTTCTGTGTTTATTGATAAAAATTGTACTAGTTTAAGTCAAATTGCTGCCCAAAGGGGAATAACCTGGAAGTTTAGTCCCCCAAGTTGCCCCCATTGGGGAGGGATTTTTGAAGCGGCTGTGAAATCCGCAAAGACCCACCTCCGCCGCATTATCGGAGAAACGGCTCTAACTTTTGAAGAGCTGGCCACAGTGTTTTGTAAAGTTGAGGCGGTCCTCAACTCTCGTCCTCTCTGTCCGCTATCTCCAGATCCAAATGACTTGGAAGCTCTCACCCCTGGTCATTTTTTGGTGGGAGGGCCGTTGAATGCCCTGCCCGAATACCCGTGGAAGGATGAACGCGTATATCGGTTGTCGCGTTTTCAAATGTTGCAGCAAATGAGCCAGGACTTTTGGCGTCGCTGGTCGCTTGAATATTTGCATTTGCTGCAGCAAAGAGTGAAGTGGACAGACAGGACTGAGCTCTCCCAGGGAGGGTGATTTAGTATTGTTAAAAGAGGCAAATTTGCCCTCATTGCTTTGGCGACGAGCTCGCATATTACGTTTGATTCTTGGCGGAGATGGCACTCCGCGTGTGGCTGAGGTGTTGGTCGACGGTTCGATTTTAAGGAGAGGTGTGACCTCTCTCGCCCGCCTTCCCGTAGAGTAAGCTAGCGGTCTGCTTCTCAGACCGGGACGGGGGGATGTTTGTAATATAATTGCTTGGAACGAAACACGGGCGTTTCGCATTGCTGCCGCCAGAGGGCGTTCGGGGTTTTCACACTGCTAGCGTGAATGGCGTCGCCATTGCATTGTCCAGGGCGATATCGGTTTGATTTTAATACGCGGAGCGGTCTCGCGTCTTTTGCTTGTTGTTTAGTTTGAGTGATAATTGTGAATCTCCTGTTTGTTAAATAACTATTGAATTTGTGTTTGTGAAAAACTCTGTTATTGTGACTTTTTCTTGTGAGAGGTGAAACGTGGCTGGCTGTTCACATCTGACTGTTCCCGAGTGAAACTACGGGAAGAAATCTATTTAGTTGTCCTGGGGAATTGAGATCTCAAGGGTTAGGTAGGGTGATTAGGAATTCCCCCTTCCCGAAGACACTCAAGTTTGGATCCGAAGAGAAAGAAGATTTAATTTGGTAAGTGTTCAATTGTAGTTAATTTATAGGTTAGGTTATCATATAGGGCCCTGTAGCTCCCTTCATAAGCTACGGTGGTAGCAGACTGCGTTAAGTTAGTTAGGTTTTAGTCGGGCAAACGTGGTGCCGCGTGGAGATTTTTTCCCGGTACTTGTTTTTACCGGTGGTTTTTTCCCGGTGAAGTTCCGGTACAGAATTCTTCCCGCCGCTTCGTTTGTCCGGATTCTCGCTGCCACATTTTCTGGCAGCAGAGCGTAGTTGCTCTGCACAGTCCTTCTCAGTACTTCTATGTGTATGCGTCAGGAAGATTGGTTCAGTAGATAAAGCGTAAAGAGCTAACAAACAAACTCGCTTTCGCATTTATTATATTAGTTAGGGCTTAGGGCACCCCGGGGCACGCAATTCTTGATTTCGAAAAAATCTGTTCACATAATTATTTCTATCTCTAAAAACTTGCCGTAAATACCGCGTTTTAGTTGACTTTTATTATTTTTATTTAGCCAAAAGGTCTCACTGCTGGGCAAAAGCCTCCCCCTCTCTCCAACTACCTCTATTATTTAGTTGTAGTAACTAATCATAAAATTTACGTAACAGATTGGCTGTGAACAACATGCAGTACCTGAGCAACGTCCTTGGCATCAAGGACCCTATTCACAAGCAGAAGCTAGCCCTCAAAGCGATGGACGTCGTTTTATTCGGACCCCCGAAAGGTAAGCCCTCAAGTACAATATGTACAATTTAAAGGGAAAACTAAAATTGACGTTTAAAAGAAAAACGAAGATTGAAAGCTAGTAAAGAATAAAAATAAAACCCGTTTAATTCAGGTAACATCACATACATTAATTAATTACATGTCAGTCGCTCGAGATAAAATTATACTAATCAAGACTACAAAAAAAAATAATTAAACTAGATTTAATTTAAATTAAATAAATTATTTATTAATTAGGTAATTCTGCACGCATATTACTGGTCATTATCATCTCAACCACAAGATGTCCACTGCTGAACATAGGTATCTAGGGAGAGACCTGACACACAACTGTGTGTGTGAGTATGTGTGTGTGTGTGACCGGACAAACGTGATTCGTTGGTTAGCGCCTGCGAATAAAGAATCAGCAATAATGCGAATATGAGAGTCACTATTGTTCAAAAACTAAAGTAGGCGTTTCGTGACACTTATAAAATGAAAATTAGAAAATATTTATACAAGAAGTTATCTAGCTAGCTATATAACTTTTCCTATGACACGGCCATTACGAACAGTTATCAGTCGATAACCTTCTCGAAATAATTCATATCAACGCGATGACCTAATCAAGGTCTAATGAATAATGTTGATAATGAGCGTTTTTTTATCCACGCGCCCGGGGGGCTGGGAATCTGTGGGAATTACATTAAAAAGTACCTACCCTATGTTATTCCAGTTTTCATTCTACATTTGTACCAAATTTCATCGCAATCCGTCCAGTAGTTTTTCACAAACTTTTCACAAACTTTCACATGATATTAGTAGAATTGTTATAATCTAATTTTTCAAACTAACGTGAGTTTATATTAAATTGTGATTATGGAAATTTGGAAGTAATTTTATTGGTACGGAGTTCCTATAGCCTGGCCACAGTGGCCACCTGCTAGTGCCTTAAGGTCATTTAAAAAATTTCAGCTCATTTAGAAACTGGAGTTACAACATTTGTGTTACAACAGTCAGTTAAATTTGGGTAAATTATTAACTTTAAATTCTTGGTTCGGGAAAAAGTGAAATCCTTTACCAAACTGGAGCAGTTGGCTTAGAATTTAAGATTACAGGTTACAGAAGCACTATTAAGGATAACATAAGAACACATTACATTTTTTTCCAATTAACAAAAATGCAAATAATTTCTAAAATACACGACTTATTTTTTTTTTATATTTTTCTGATAACTATTATTATAAGGCGTATCACCTGATTATGGCTTGACGTCGACTTCTGGGACACCTTGTATATAAAATCTTGTTAAAACAAGACTGAAAACTTGTGCCTAATCCGTACAATAATCACTCTAACCAATATTACAATACGGATCAAATAGCATGGCGACTGCTTTTTGACACCTTTGCTTTGATAACTTTGCTGGTCGCGCGCTAGTCCAAGATGCTTGAAAGACCCAGCGGGGGGTGTGACGCTCCTCCCCCGCTGTACCTTCCCGCTGACACCTAAAATATCCTTATCCTTACATATTATAAAATAAAGTCCGCTACGGCGTTTGTCTGTCTGTTCGCGATAAAGTCAAAAATACTGAACGGATTTTGGGCGGGGTGGCTCATGAGGAAACTTTGGGTGTATAATTTAAGCGGGAAAAACCACGTGCAACAGCTAGTGCCTTATATATTGTTGAATAAGGTTCATATTTAAATACTTAGGAAATGAGAAATGGATCATATTATGATTGATCAAAGTGGCCGTTTAAACCCCCTAGAGTCGCCATTCTATGAATCGGATTATACTTACAATCCGAATCTAAACTTGGGTCGGGCTGTAACAACTTCACTCCGGTCTCTTTGAAAAATGTACGGCTTGCAGAAAAAAAATTGTTACAATAAAAATTATCGATTTTAATTCATCTTCTACTCACTTTTTATATAAACATTTCTAAATTACTCAACCTTGACCGCGCTGGTGCGTTGGTTAGTGGCAATTACATACCGAAATTTGAAAAATCAATTTTTTTTGTAAAATTATATTTGCATTTAATTTAACTTTCAATTTATTTAGTGGAAATCCTTGGGGGAGGCCTTTGTCCAGCAGTGGACGTCTTTCGGCTGAGATCTCCCTCTCAGCCGAAAGACGAGACGAGAGAGAGAGAGAGAGTGGAAAATAAAATACCTACTGTAAATAAACATTTATAAAAATTTATTATTATTTCTAATTTTCTTCATTATTTTTGCACGTCGGGTCGTACAAAAAGTCAGTTTAGTGAAGTTAGTTTTGAATGGTTTTGAACGACAAGCTGACAACTTGACAAAAATTACAAAAACCGATAGCATTTAAATCGCATAGTACTACACTGTAATCTAGACTAGTAGTTAGTAGTGTTCAAATACCAGTAGCATCAATTAGAAATAATTACCGTAGTCGTGCTCAATCGTGCCGCCATAATAATTGTATCAGATAACGCTCACAATAGATGTTTACTACAAATTATATAGCTGTTACTCCGCCACAATGCTATCTTGAGATTTGAGGTTAGGCCTGAAACATAGTAGTTTGTATATTATTTATACCGAAGCAGTTTATTTTTCTGTGTAGGGGATACTACGCAAAGCTTATCGTAGATAGCGTTACCAGCATATGAAGTAAACACACAATTCGTTGCCATGGTGCAAATGTCATTTGTCATGCTTTCAAAGTCTTGTCAGTGTCTAAATTAAAAATCTTTAATTTCTTTCATTTAAATTTAAGAACAGTGTTCTTGTCGGTGGAGTTCCTTCCATCTCTCCCTATCCTCAGCCGTCGCCTTGACCTCCTTGTACGACACAACCTTTGCCCTCTCCTTTATTTGGTCTAAGCCCTTCTTGGCTTTCCTCTTCCTCTTCTAGCTTCTATTTTCCTTTCTATCAGGTTTTAAATCAAATCGTTGTCGTACAAGATGGCCGAACATCTTTCCACGTCTTGATTCTACAACTTTTAATAACGTTCTTTTTTCATTAACAAGGTCTAGTACTTCTGCGTTTGTCTTCTTTTCTGTCCAACTTATTCTTTCCATTTGCCTCCAACACCACATTTCAAAGGCTTCCAGTCGGTCTCGATCCTTTTTAGCCATAGCCAAATTTTTAAAATATGTATAAATTCTTTTACGTCAAAAAATGTATTCGACACGTCACTGTCTCATTAACGATGTTTACTATAAAAATATGCCTTAACGACAATAAACACGTACAAAAAGTAGCAGAAAAAATATGTCTGCCAGTATTCGTTTGAAATGTTATTATAATGGCTATGACTCGTCAAAACTAAATTATTATGATGTGGGATGTCGTGTCGCAAAAACCGACCGCTTACGTAATGTAATTGACTCTTTGCATCAATAGTACTTATTTCCTTTATATTGCAATTTGTATTACCTACAGTAGTGTAGCCGTGAAAATTTGCAAAATGTTTCGGAAATTACTAGATACGAATTCGAATATTCACCACACATGACTCAGACAATCAAAATAAAAAAGTTTCCTCTATTCCAAAGTTCACGAAAGACTTGAAATATTGTATTACAATTGCTTTTAAATTTTCATAATTTTGTAACTATGCTTATGATTAATCTAAATTACTATAAAATTTAGAATGAATTTACAACCATTAGTTGGACAGACATTTTGGAAAACGCTCTTTATCAACTAGGATAAGCATTTACTTCATCATCAAGAAGTAATTTTTGAAAACTCAGGCAAAGGTCCATTATTATTCTCAGCATGTGGGCTAAGACTAATCCCACTGGTGGACATTGGCACCAGTTTTTTCGTATTAATTTCAACGGTCTTTTGCCAGCCTCAACAAAAAACTCGTCTGACCAGACAAAGGTTAACATTCATATATTGTTAATGTAAAAAATATTGTAGGTATATCGTTTTTTCTTACCGAAACTGGTTACCTAGAAATGACCTCGGATCTTGAGTTGTAATAGGTCATGGCCTATTTTTTACGACTAACACGAGCGAAGCTGCGGGAAACAACTATATAAAGACTAACCATTAAAAAAATTGCATATTTTTTGTTTCACTACTAAAACGGAACGTCTACATGAGAACCATTCATCTATTTTACACAATAGAAGATTGGCATTGTATATAAATATGTGATGTACCTATGTGATGTACTTACTTACCTATAGCATACGTTATGTAGACTGTGATATACTGTTTAACCTTGCTGATTCAATATTACGCGTCGATCATTTTAGTACTTTGTAATCCCAATGAATTATTATGTGGATGAAAAATATATATATTGTACTTTCCTTATTAGGTAATTATACACAAAAATAATACGAATCAAACTCGGTACTCTGTAATATGTCGCTATTTTCCTTATGTTTCACAAAAGGTACTTAATATTTATTTAAATTTTCAGCGTCGAATAAGTATTTCACATTTTTTTTTTATTTAGCTAATAGGTTCCACTGCTGGGCAAAAGCCACCCTTAAATAAGAGTAATAAGACTGTTATTAAACTCAAATAAAACCAGTATTTAGATATTTTTGCAAACAAAAAACTTTCTACAATAACTACTATATGTATAGATGAAAATATATGTAGAGTAGATAAGTACGTCGAAATTCATTTATCAGAAAATCTTTCTCATTTTCATTAAAACGAATAATTTGTAACGCTTCCGATGGTCAGGCAAAAGTTTAATACCGAATTCATTTTCTTTTAGTAGATCTGAGAGTTGTTGTCGACTCGTTGAACAGTAGAATCCATAATCTTTACTAATGAGTAACGACTTAGGTGTCAACGCGTATTAAAAGTATGTTTATTTCGCTTCAACCTCTTAACTAGGTACTTAACAGATCGTTATAAAGATTTGCAATACAAAATTTCAATAAAGTTAAACAACGGCACAGAATTAAAATAAGTACTACGTACAGAAAAGAAACTCCCTACCCCACCCGCAATATGGCACACCCCGCACCCCCCGCACTTCTCCCCCGTTCTTTTGTGTATTGGGACGCTATGGCTATGAAAACGCACACATTGACGTGTTACTGACGTATTCACGGATATACAGTTTCATTTGTAGTAGTAGTAGGTATATATGACGCCCCGTTTGAAGTTTCCACCTTGTGACAACGGTTTGACTAAAACTGTTTTTTTGTCAAAATAGTGTTCCATGAAGTTTAGAAACAGTTGTTCCCAAAGGATACATTTGTGCGCTGCGCCGAGGGCTAGAGCTTGTATAAATAAATCATTTGTAAAGTTGATGCAAAAGCCAGAAATACAATGACAAGCCGAGAATGATTACTGCCTCACTAGTATGTTATTAAACCGCGGTTTAGAGGGACACCATACTTTTACTGCTGAAATGAGACTGGTCGAAAAAGTAGGACATTTGAAATTATATTCATTTTTCCAGATACATTATCACCGCTTTATCCCTGGCGGGGTAGACAGAGACGCGAGACTCGAACTTGGATTCTCACGTTTAGCTGGCTTGTGGACTTATTGGTGGAATTGAGATTTAGAAATATAGACAGGTTGTTAGTCCATCGCCTATGAGAAGAATCCCCAGTTTATAGGCCTGTCCCTTGATTGACTTTTACAATCTGCGAGGGAAGAGAAGCAGCTGGCTCATTCTATATTTTTTATTAAAGATGGGTTTGCTCTTGACTACAATCTTGCCCGAGGACAGAGATGAGGTCTACGGTGTAGCGAGCTTACCCAGAAGCAGCCTATTCACTCTAGTTTTAAAGAGAGTCAGGTTGTATGTGCTCGGGAACACAGATTTAAAAATAAAATAAGAAATAAAAAAAGGATTTTAAATATAAAATAAGAAAAGTTTTTAAGTCCAAGGATAAAAAGTTAGAATAAGATATTATTAAGTACCTAATTATAGATACAACTATATTAATGGTCATTGAAAATAGCTTAATTATATACAAACGATAAATTCGTACATTTTTATTGAGTACTCAATACGTAAGAACGAATCAACATTGTTTTTTTTACACATTGCCATGACATCATTCCATAGATCTTATGCTTACAATGTTTTAATAAGGAAAATTGCTAACTTACTGCTCATTTTGGTAAATTTTTATCAGTAATTGAATTAGTCATTAGACATACCATTTGACATTCTTAACGAAGACTTCATAATAATCCATACATATAATAAGACTGTAACTGGTCTGTGTCTGTCTGAATGAGGAAAAAATGTATGTATGTCTTTATAGGGCCAATAGAAGCTGTACCTGATATATATTTTTTCAATACAGTTGTATAACATGGCGTACTTTCTGAGCCTATATCTATGATTCGAAATTTGAATATTTTGCACAGGCATCATACTTTTCCGCGGTCGTGACTTACTTTTCCGAGCTCGATCATTACTACGTAGTACTTATTGTTCACGCCAGTTAACCTCATTAGTTATTGCACTGGCTGTTTGTTTTTTATTCATATTCATGTAATCTAAATTCGAATATTTAAATGTTTAAATGTGTTTTATCTTGCCATCGCATAGATGGCACTTTAGTATTTTAGAACTCGATATGGCTTGTTTCAAGTTTTGTACATATATACTCGCACAATTTCAATGTAAAATCAACCAAAATCAACCAGGAATAAATAAAGTATAATTATATCAGTCGTCATCTTTCACTACATTCCAGGGCTTGTACATAGTCCTTCTGTCGCGGATATAAAGTATTGTTTTACCAGTTATAGTGGTGTTGTGTCATCGGAGTTACAAAACCGAAGCCAAAGTTCCTCGGAACGACCTACAGGGGGTCACTTTTATCTCCGGATATAAAAGTCGTAAGTGCAGTGTATCACTGTGTCCAGAAGAAACTGTGAGTACTTTCAATTTTTAAAAGTTCAAAGTCAAGAAAAAGTGGGAAAAAGGAAGAAATCACACTTTACTTTTCCACGTAAAAAGTTAACTTTTTGAAAGTTTACTTCCGAACTCGTAAAAAGTTTTACTGAGTTCCCACTGGCACTTTGCATCATCGTCTCTGCATTGATGAAACTTTGAGGAAATATTTTCATCGCGTGTGTCATACGTCTACTTTTAAATATTCACCGAGCCTGTTCTATCTGTCAAACACTTTGAAAACTTCGCCGAACGTTGCAACAACTTTCAAATAATTTTGTGTGTGTTGTTCTATTTCATGTCATTTTGTTTTGTTTTTTGTTTTAATTTAAATTATCATTGCTTGAGCGTCAGTAAGCATGGAGTCTTTAGTAATGCAACAAGAGGATCTTAAAAATAAAATTCTAAAAGCTAGGGCCAACTTTAAAAGTCCCTAAGGAACGAATCACGGTCTTCTACTTAGAAACTAGACTCGAAAATTTAGATCAATTATGGTTACAGTTTACAGACACTCATGCAATTATTATCAAACAAATGACTAGTTCGGAGTTTCAAAAAATCTTCTTATTTCGCATCAGATAGTAATGTGTATGATATTGCCGAAGAAACATATATTGTGTACAAAGGGGGAATTGAGGGAATCTTTACATAAATGTCAATCGCATGATTCTGAAAAACCTGTTTCGAAAGTAAATAATAATTCAATTAAATTACCAAAAATTTCAATACCTGTTTTCTCAGGGCAATACTCAGAGTGGGTGAGCTTCAGAGATCTCTTCAAGTCTTTGATTCATAACAATCAAACGTTAGATGACGTTCAGCGACTTCATTATTTAAAAGGTCATATCAAAGATGAACCTGAACAGTTGTTACGCCATATTCCCATCACCCAAACAAATTATAAAAAGTGTTGGGAACTTTTGGAAAAACGCTATGACAACAAGCGTTTTTTGGCTAATAATATTTTAAAAAGATTTTTAAGTCAAAGGTCGCTTAATTCTGAATCGTCTCATGGGATCAAAGATTTATTAGATACTTCCACTGAATGTTTGAGTGCTTTGGGAAATATTGGGGTCAATGTGAAAACTTGGGACATAATTGTCATATATATAGTTTGTTTAAAATTAGATCACGAAAGTCGTAGATTATGGGAGGTAAAAACTAGTGAAATATGTAATGAGCTACCAACCTTATGTCAATTTACGGATTTTCTTGAAACCCATTTCAGGTCTTTGGAATTTCTTGACAATAAATTTAATAAATCAAACCGTTCCCTCCCCACTTCAAATTTGAAATCATTACATGTGTCTACTAGTTTCACATGTGATTTTTGCTCTGAGGCTCATAGGTTATTTAATTGTAAAAAATTTGCAAAGGAAGATGTAGACGCGCGACGTAATTTTGTCCAAACAAAAAAGTTATGCTTCAATTGCCTTGGTCATAACCACTCAACTTATTCTTGCCGTCTATCAACCCACTGTAGAATTTGCAAGAAACGGCACCACTCATTATTACACCCTAGGAATGTAGAACATCAACCAGTCGACTCTAAAGGAACTGTTAATCAATCGACTGCTGACGAAGCTGGAAATGTTGTAGCTTGCTTTGCAAAAAATCAAAGTCAAGTACTTTTGGCTACAGCATTGACCAATGTTTTATCAATGACCGGTAATTTCATCACCCTTAGATCTTTGCTAGATCAAGGTTCGCAGGCTTCCTTTATAAGCGAAGCAGCGGTACAACTTCTTGGTTTAAATAAAATATCAAACAAGAGCCTAATATCAGGGCTGGGAAGCGACCAGGCTGGTTCTTTAGAATCTAAGTCAATTGTTCACTTAAAAATTCAATCGCTTCACGACCCAAACTTTCAAGTTTTTGTTCAGTGTCCTCAAGAAGTTGACCACTTTTCTGCCAGAACACAAAGTTACCGTGCCATTGTCCATAGATATATCCAATCTACAACTCGCTGATCCTTCATTCACAACACCTGATAAGATTGATCTCTTATTAGGTGTAGAAGTTTACAGTCAGATTCTACAAGAAGGTCTGATAAAAGGATCATGCGATTCAGTGATAGCACAAAAAACAAAATTTGGATGGATAATATCTGGACAAATTCAACAAACAAATTTTAATCAACGTTGCTACTCTATAATTAGTATGCACGCCCATTTCACTGACAATGAAATGAAATCAGAGTCAGGCGAGTGTAACCAAAAAGAGGATTTAACACAAGGAGAGCAACGATGTGAACAATTGTTCAATAATAACAACAATTGGTGCACAAATAATAAAGCAATCATAAAAGAAATAAAAAATGAAGGCAATGAGGAAGTCGGAAACAAAGAAATACAACTACCATCGTTAGGAAAACCTATAACTAAACGGGAAGTTATATCACATATCGCACGTTTGTTCGATCCGCTGGGATGGATTGCTCCTAATTATTTGATAATTGATGATGAACTACCTGATCAATTGTTTCAAAAGTATATCAGTTATAGGAGCTATTTATCTTCACTTATCAATGTGCAAGTACCAAGACGCATTAAAACTCGAACAAACTGTGATATAGAGTTACATGGTTTACGCGATGCCTCAAATATTGCATATGCCGCAAGGGTGTATGCACGAGTTGTATGCAATGACAATGAGCGTCATGTCTTTTTATTGACTTCTAAAACTGGAGTTGCACCAGTAAAACAAGTTTTAATTCCAAAGCTTGAGCTTTGTGGAGCAGTTTTGTTGGCAAAAGTACTTAAGAAAGTTTCAACTGTTCTTCAAATTACGAAAGAAAATATGCATGCCTTGATCAAATCTTCAATTGTTCTTGCTTGGCCAAAAAATCACCCAAGCAGATGGAAAACTTTAATTGCCAATAGGGTCTCAGAAATTTTGCCTGTGTTAGATAATACTCAGTGGTCACATGTACAATCAACGGACAATCCTGCGGATTATCCGAACCAGTTAAACCACATGATTCATTCGAATCAGTTATGGAGTACTGGACCACACTGGCTAAAAACTCTTTCTAATTTAAAACGTTGGCAATTATCACAAAGGATGGTACAGCATTTCTGGCGACGTTGGTCCCAGGATTATCTTTCTTAGTTTTTTCTTCGTCTCAAATGGCAAGATCACATCACTGAGCCAAAAGATTGAAGATGTTATATTAGTTAGAGAGGATGATTTGCCGCTAGCAAAATGGTTATATGGCATTATAACAGACAAATATATAGATTTGGACAACATTACACGCGTTGTCACCTTAAAATGCAATTATTGTTAAGAGATTCATGTCTAAAATTTGTGTTTTGCCTGTTACTATTGAGTTATTGTTATATTACAGTCCACTAATCAATATAGTTTATATGCCTAAGTTATTTTTTGTGTCATACATACCTGCGGCAATTTTCTCTGTTTGAGAACTAATTAGTTTATGTTCAATACAATCTTTGTTAGAATTTAGATGTCCATGGCGGGCGGTATGTTCACGCCAGATTAACCTCATTAGTTATTGCACTGGCTGTTTGTTTTTTATTCATATTCATGTAATCTAAATTCGAATATTTAAATGTTTAAATGTGTTTTATCTTGCCATCGCATAGATGGCACTTTAGTATTTTAGAACTCGATATGGCTTGTTTCAAGTTTTGTACATATATACTCGCACAATTTCAATGTAAAATCAACCAAAATCAACCAGGAATAAATAAAGTATAATTATATCAGTCGTCATCTTTCACTACATTCCAGGGCTTGTACACTTATATTAATTCTGTGTCATTACTTTTGCAGTTTAGTTTTAAATCAATTTAAAAGCAAGGAGTTTTTCATACATAGAATAAAATTGGATACAATTTATACGAATGATTATTTTTAAAAGTTATTTATTATCAAATATTTTATACAAACTGTTTCATTTACTATTTAGTTTTAATTTTATTTATTTTCAAATAAACATTTGTCAAAAATAGAATACTGTGGCTGTATACGCGTACGAGTCAGTTGCTTAGAATGGTCGTAAAAAAATTGCAAAAACGCGCCATTATCTGAAAATTTTCAATTTGTTATTTTGTTGTCTGCTTTCGAATTGTGTTTTAAATTGATTTTAATTCTTTGATTTGTTTTTTACTATTTTTCACAACTGTATTGAAAAACGTTGTTTGGCACACGTGCGGAAGTGTCATTTTCACTCGTCCCTACTCTTGACACTCGCCTTCGGCTCGGGCCAAGACTCGTCGGGACTCGTGCAACATGACACACTTTCCGCACTTGTATCAAAAACTACTATTTTAATTTTGTGTATTTTTTAGTGTTTGTTGATGGGTGGTGCGCACGCATCAACAAACACTACTGAATGAAATCTGCGGTATTACTGAAGTTCTTACTTCTCAACTGTCATCGTGACACGCCGCCGCCGCCGCTCAGAAACTGAATCCTTAGTAAATTCCACGCGGACAAAGTTACGGGCAAAATTATCAGTGAGACTAACTTGAGAGCTTACTTCGGTTACCAATTTGCACATTTAAGCATTTTATATTTAAAAAAAAATCCCATGGCAACCAAAATAGTGGTGACACTAACATTACGTCACTTACGCTACACCGTTTTGGTTCAGTCGTACTGTGCGTCTCACAGTGACGGTTCTGTATAAAGCTGATGGGGTCTTAGCAATGTGATGTGTCCCCTATAAATGTTTGACACTTGGCTGGCAATAGGAGCCTTGTACTGTGTGTATCTGCTATATAGCGGTCGCTATGTGGATCTGAGTGATGGTAATACTCGAGTGATAAGTGGCAATTGTGTGGTGCAAGTATTCCGGTGACCGTGAAAAGGAAATAAGTGATGTTTATTTTACGGTCTTTTAGTTCTTAGTTGAGATTAAGAAGGGTTTTAAAATGAAATTACTGTGTTGTATTATATGTTTGATTGAAATGGAGAATATTGCTTGAAATTTTATTTTAAGCCTAAATGGGATTTAGTAAAGTTGGTATAAATGCGAGTTTTTGTTTATGGATCTCTACTATGCTACTATAAGGTAGCCAAACAGCTTTTTTGATTAACTGCTGTCGTCCCACAGCTGGAGGCCAAGGTCAAAGAATACGGTATACAGAAAAAATAATTTAAGAACCTTAAAACATTAGATATCTTTAGTCGCGCCCCGGGGCTCCGCTCCCTTGGGAATTTTGGGAGAAAAAGTAACCTATGTGCTATTCTAGGTCATATTCTATCCGTGTACCAAATTTTATCAAAATCTGTTCAGTAGATTTTGTGTGATTGAGTTACTAACATCCACACATCCAAACTTTCGCATGAAGTTGGATTCCAACGACAAAACTGACTCAGACTGACTGATTCAAATCATATTGCAACGTGATCGTTTCGGTTACCGATCAATTGGAACTTTAATAACCTGTTGTGATTGTTATGATTCTAGTGGATCTAAATTATATCTCGAAGGCGTTTGGGTCATGTGCAAATAATATAAAAAAATATGTTTGTGTGAGTGTCAGGTATAAAAAATACCAAAACAGGCACAGTGGAATATTTTAGATTTTTAAAAATGACTTGGATTTTCCCATGATCACCAGTTTTACCAGTGTCCAAACTTCATTGAATTACTAAAAATTTACATATTATATTTATTTCGTGTTATAAATATGTGTCCTTGACTGCCGTCTACGGTTTCGCAAAAATCATAAATCAATATACATATACAAAATTCTTCCGTTACTGACTGACTGAGAGACAACGCACGGCCAAAACTACTGGGCGTAGGAAGTTGAAATTTGGCATACGTACGTACGTACGTTCCTTAGGGAGTGTAGGCTATGTAAGATGGGATTTCCCGAAATTCCCGCGGGAAAAAGGGCCGGGCTCATTCTAGTTAATAATATTGACTTTTCTAAATAACTTCAGTTTTATTTGTTCATTCTCAAGATTAGGAATTTACTTGTGTGTAAAGGTAGTCTTTGTGCACACCACAATAGAAATAACTCGATTTTTTCCCACAGATAAATTATTGAACTTACTTTGGGGCTAACTCAATCTGTGTGATTTGTCCGTATATATTTATTTATTTATTTATTTATTGATGCTATGAGGTTTTCTTTAATCGATGTCTATAAAGGATTACTATTGAATTTGAGAAATACTTGCACATTCATTGAGGATAGACAGCTCAATTTAGCATATTTTTATCCCAAAACAGCTTCAAAAAATATAGTGTTTTTTTAATTAATAATAATTTAATATAATAATAATTTAATGTTTATTTTAATGATTTCAACACGTATTTATATTTTATTGTATGAAAAGGAATTACCTATTAATTCACTGATATTGTTTTATATAATTAATCTAATAAAATAAAATATATTAGTGAATTTTTATACAAACGTGTATAATAAACTACATTTTTTCTGTATTGCCATGTAACAAAATTATGAATAAATGAGCATTGAGTAATTATTATCCGTAAAAAATCTATTTTCAGTTTGTGGACTATCGGGTAAATGGTCGTATTAGGTAGGAAATGTACGAACAAACAGTTGACGAACAAGGATATAGGCGAACAAGGAATTTAGACAGTGGTCCATCGGGTAAATGGCCGTAACTGACCTTTGAGTCTGTCAAAAAATCTCGCTCTGCGCAAGTGCGAGTATGGTAAAAAGCAATGTACCCATAATTTCAGAAGGCAGCCGATGGAAGGACTGGCTCCTCGCGTCCCTGTTGCTCGGCGCGGTCGTCGGCGGCTGGGCAGCGCTGCGCGCCGGCCGCGCCAGCCGCACTCAGGTGCAGCGGATGCTGCGCGATATGGAGCAACTGAGGAAGGCTGAGATGGCGCTCGATGATATGCAGAAGGAGCTGGAGAAAGCGAGATTAGAGCAGGTGAGAAATAGTTAGGAAACTCTAATTTCTCGCTCTAATGGGTTGGAGAAACTCTAGTTTCTCGCTCTAATGGGTTGGTGGCTGAGCTAACCGCACTCAGGTTCAACGGATGCTACGGGATATGGAGCAACTGAGGAAGGCTGAGATGGCGCTCGATGATATGCAGAAGGAGCTGGAGAAAGCACGGTTAGAGCCGGTAAGTAATAGTTAGGAAACTAGTTTTCTCGCTCTAATGGGTCGGAGGCCGCGTCAGCCGCACTCAGGTGCAGCGGATGCTGCGCGACATGGAGCAGCTGAGGAAGGCTGAGATGGCGCTCGATGATATGCAGAAGGAGCTGGAGAAAGCGAGATTAGAGCAGGTGAGAAACACACGAGGAGTTCTGGTTTCTCGCAGTCATAGGTCGTGCCTGTTGGTCTCAAGTGCAGTGGATATACTGCGGGACGGGCAGCTGCTGCAGCTGATGAAAGGCTGAGATGACGTTAAATTATATACTAAAGCAGCTGGAGAAAGCGAGATTAGAGCAGGTGAGAAATAATTAGGAAGCTCTGCTTTTCTCGCAATAATAGGCTAGAGCAGAGGTTCCCAAAGTGGGCGATAACGCCCCCTTGTGGGCGCTGCAGGTCTCAAGGGCGGCGGTAAGAGACCCAGAAAGAAAATGTTTTTTTTTTTTTTGCTAGGAGCTTTATTTAGCTAGGAGGCCTCTTAAACAACGACTCTGCACGAGCAAGAGCTCTCGACTCTCAACAACAACTTGTGAACATCAACTAATATGAATTAAAAGATTGCTCAAACTCGGTTCTATATTTCTCTCCGCGTAGTTCATATATCTGTCCTATTTTATTGAATATAGAAAAAATGAAAATCATGTCAATCGGTCGCTCCGTTTCGTAATGAAAGTAGACACAAACAAACAAATAATAATAGTTATTAGTACTCGTAGATATCTATCATGTTTTAACAAGTTTTTGTTAAATAACCCGAATTGTGCATTCCTGTATCAGTTTTCTGGTTCATTGAATACTTGTTCGGACTTGTTGAGTACGATTGAGCGTCGAATGAGATAAACGAGTTTATGCATGTTTGTTTTATTCCTTTCTGGTGCGTGCTGCTTAAGCAGAGACCTAAGCGCCGTTGTATGTTACCTACTGCGCTCAGGTTTCAAGTTGCGGGTTATAGTAAAAGTTTCGTTTAGAATTCTCCGTTAATATACATATATAGGTCATAATAATTAATTAATTTAATTTGAAGTTATAGTGGTTTTTAAATAGGTGAAAAAATGGGGGCGCTAAAAAAATATTTATTCTCAAAGTGGGCAGTAGACAAAATAAGTTTGGGAACCACTGGGTTAGAGGATGCGCCAGTCTGATTCTCGTGATATTAGCTTGGCTTACGTGCACAGGATGCTGCGTGACATATAGCAGATTTAGAAAGGCTGAGATGGTATTTTATGATATGCAGAAAAAGCTAAGCTAAAGCTGAAGCATGATTAGCGCAAGTGAGAAACTTATGAAAACTTCTGTTTTCTCGTGATAATTAATAGCTTAGATTCCGCGGCAGTCTGTCTCAAGTGCAGCGGATCGAACGAGATATGGTGTTGAGATAGCTTACGATGATATTCAGAAAGAGTTAAATAATGCATGACTACAGCAAGTGAGAAATGTTTGAGAAACTCTGGTTTCTCGCATTTATTTCTTATACGTGGCAATTGCTCACAAGTATAATCGATGATGCCTTAATATGGCTATGATGAGAGACTCAGTCGGTGAAGAAGCAACAAATAGCATACCCTGTCACTCTTGAAAACATTGCAAGTGAACCTATATTGATGATATCCGAAGTTTTGGTAACGTTCCTGACATGTACACTACTTCTTGTATGTCTTCTTCACAGGAAAGTGCGACGACAGAAAAGAAGAATTTGGAGAAGAAATTAAGGGAAGCAGGCGACACACCGCTCCTGAATTCCGCCTCGTCTGACTTAGAGGTGTCACAGCTCAAGGCGGAAATCGAGGTAAACTTAATATTTTTTCGATTATGGTTTGAAAAATGTCAACAAATGTGTATCCTCTACTAAGACAGATGTAGTAAATGACAGTTTTATTTGATAATAGGTAACTATGTTTTGATACTACCATTTCCATTTTTTTATAATCTATACTAATATATTAAAGTTTGTACCTAATAGTTTGATGAACCTAGAACTACATCAGGGCTTGAAACCGGTTAATAAAAAACCTAAAAAATAAGTGTTTTGACCTGTTTACGCAGTAACTCTCGGGCCATTACGATCGGAGTGAAAACCCTTTTGAATCGGTCTCGCGAGCGGAAATTACCTGGTTAATCCCGCGCAGGGAAGTGACAAAGACGGGTATATCGCTCAGCGTTTTATCTCACTTACGCATTTGCAAGGGTAACCTATCACAAACTAGATTTGTTTTTCTTCGATTTTTATTTGTTCGAAAACGGTACAACGAAGTTTTAAATGCCAAATGGGTTCTTTACCATATTTTCTGCTTATATAAATTCAGTAAATATATTTTTCTTCTTCTATAAAAACTATCGACCGAAAATCAAAATATGTAATTTTTATTTGAAAATTTATTTGGTAACAAGAATTTTATTTTCTAGAAGTATTAATGATAGAAATAACTTCTTCCAAATTATTATTTACACAGATTATCAATAACTTTTATTTTACTAACAGTAATTTTGTACATGCAGGATTAATATATTATAAGAAATAACACTTATTTAAGTAACAATAATATAAGTAACAATAATTTTATTTTCTAGAAGTGTTAACAATAGAGGTAACTTCTTCTAAATTATTATTTATACAGATTTTAAATAACTTCAATGTCATTAACAGTAATTGTGTATATGCAGAAATAATATATAACAATATTCAAATTAATTTTGAAATTTCTTTCAAGTATTTTAACTAAGAATTTATTTTTTTCAATTTTTCATCTTTAATGATATACTTTCTTCTTTTTACTATTTACTTTAGAAGATTAACACTATGTATTTAAACATTACGTTTTTGGATAATTCTATATCACATTTGAATCTTGTGACAGAGCGCTATAGGTAGGTTCAGGTTGCGGCGGGGTGGCCCTTGGGCCACCCGCACAACATGAATACACACAAACACAAATGTGTTTAAACCTACTTATTAAAACAAAAACCTTGTGACAGAGCGCTATAGGTAGGTTCAGGTTGCGGCGGGGTGGCCCTTGGGCCACCCCAAGCCGCACAACATGACAAACACACAAATAGAACATAACTACAAAGTATATACTCTGTATATATAAACATTTTGGATTTCAAAATTATGATTTCAATTATTTGGTATTTGTCATGTTGTATTTTAATAATAGGGAAAATAATTTTTAGGTTAAATAATTATTTTCTTTATGAAACATATAGAAATAGTATCATCGGTTTAACGTTAGGGTTTGCAATACAAAGCATAGACCTTTCAAAAATATAACAATCGAAAATCGGAATTTCAACCAGATGGAATAAGAGATTTCGGTCAAATGAAAATATTGAAAATTAAAAAATTACGAAACGTTTTTGGTATTTTCAAATTCGTAACTACAGAATTCTAGTTTGTGATAGGTAACCATTTGCAAGTCTCAACGTGTAGTTTAGTTAGATTTATATCGAGCGAGTGAGAAATAATCATAGTTGGAGCGAGATAGAACACGATCGTCGAAAAGAGCGAAATGTTTTTGGGTCTTTCCGGTATTTTGAACAGGAACTGAAATGATATCGTGCTTTGAACATAACCAGAAATAATATATGGTTTTGCTCAACCGTAACTGATTTAAAACGCTCTTTTTTAAAAATGTATGGCGCATCGAGTGAGCTGGTTTAGAATTTTAACCAGGTTAGCAAGCCCTGAACTACATGGCCGATTTGAAAAAAAAATCTGTCTGTGTATGATAGCCACATATTTTCTATCTGGATTCTCACCTAGTTTCATAGTTAGTCATTTTTACTGGACATTAAATCTGAAACATCAAACTACATTTACCAGCAGGGTCAATGTCCTTATTGTCATGTGCTTTTGTTTTCTGCGTCCGGTCACCGTTACGTCAATTGTAAAGTCAATATTTCTTTGTTTAGTAAGATAAAATACAATTTTTATAAAATGTGTTTGAATGTATTATCATACTTCATACTATCATACTAATATTATAAAGAGGAAGTTTGTTAGTTTGTTTGTAGGGGGTAAACTTCGGAACTACTGAATCGATTCCAAAAAATGTTTCACCAATAGAAAGCTATGGTCCATTTATTCATAATTGTCCTATTATGTAAACAATCTTCACAGTACTTTTTATTGAATTTTGTTGAAAATAAAACAAATATTACTAAAAACCTAAACATTCTAAAGTGAAACATTTATTAACCACGAAAGTAATTTTCTAAAAAGTCTATTTATATTGTCGTAAAATCATAAAAAGACATGGTAAGATTGTTTACTTACATAATAGGACTATTATGAATAAATGGACTTTACATTATACCTGCTTCCATGCTGGTCTGGGAGCGAAGAAAAAACATAGAATGTGCCAGCTGCTTCTCTTCCCGCGCAGATTGTAAAAGTCAATCGAGGGAAAGGGCTGTAAACTGGGGATTCCTCCACTCATAGGCGATGGGCTAGCAACCTGTCACTATATCTGAATCTCGCATTTCATCAGAGAGCCCACTATTCAGCTAAGCGTGGCCTTCGAGTCTCACGACTCTTGGCTCTGTCTACCCCGTAAGGGATAAAGACGTGATTCTATGTATATACATTATACCTGAGTGACATAGGCTACAATTTATGTATATTCCTCCCGTGCAAAGCCGAGGCGAGGCGCTAGTTTATTATATGGCAAATACATTGCAAAAATAAAAAGGGTTTTTGATGCTGATGGAGATGTGTAAGGAAAGTCTGATTTAGGATTACGATTAAATAGCTTAATTTAGATTAAAATATACTCGTACAATAATTATAAACTGTTTGATATTATAATGTTTAATTTAAATATTTAATTTTGTAATTCCTATTAGTTCATTCAATTTATTATTTTTATGCAAATGCCAACGATTCTTGCCTGCAATTTTGACAATAGTCAATAATTTACTTATGCTAAAATCTATAATAGAAATTTATGAAAGTCGTTCAATTGAAACTACCTTTAAAATAACATATTTAGTTTCGGACTTCTGGCAAGGAAGTAATATGACCGTGCTAATGTATACTAATCAAATTAATACGTAACAGATGTGTCTGACATTTGTTGCCGTTACTGAACTGAGTGCTATAGTCAGTTCACTAACAAATCGCATCACTTTTAATCCTATAAAGTTAACTAGCTTTTGCCCGCGGCTTTTGAATTTCCCACGAGAACAGTGCTTTTTCCCGGGATGAAAAGTACCCTATGTCTTTTTCAGTACTTCTAACTATGGGTATACGAAATTTCAGGAAGATTAGTTCAGTAGATAAAGCGTGAAAAGGTGACAAACAAATAAACAAATTCACTTTCGCATTTATAATATTAGTTAGGATAATGGTGCTCCCACACTGGCAGTTATTAAATGGTATATAACATCTGTTGTCTTTGTTACACTTATGTTACAAGTTAATGAAAAGAAGGGACAGCAAATGTTATATAACATTTTATAACAGCCAGTGTTGGAGCACCGTTAGGATTATTTTTGATGTCCTGTCCTTCCCGGGAAGAGAAGCAGCTGGCACATATCTCTTTATTCGTTCCCAGACCAGTATGGAAATTGTAAGTTTATAAAAAAATCTAAGAAGTAATGTTTCAATCCCATATTTATAAAAACTTATAATTTTCAGATGTTACGCGCAGAATTAAGACGCGCAGAAGGCGAACTAGAAGACAGGTGTTGGGCGCCGCCCCCCGGCCTTCAGCAATGGCTACAGTTGACTCACGAAGTGGAGAACCGCGCCTATCTGAGGAAGAAGCAGCAGGCCGATTCACAGCTGCAGCAGGCGAGAGAGGCTGTGAGTATCCGGCTCGTAGGACTACTTTTTTAGCTCCCTGGCTGTAGAATGGCGGCTTTGACTGACGAAGTTGAGAACCGCGCCTATCTGAGGAAGAAGCAGCAGGCCGATTCACAGCTGCAGCAGGCGAGAGAGGCTGTGAGTATCCGGCTCGAAGGACTACTTATTTTTAGCTCCCTGGCTGTAGAATGGCGGCAGTTGACTGACGAAGTTGAGAACCGCGCCTATCTGAGGAAGAAGCAGCAGGCCGATTCACAGCTGCAGCAGGCGAGAGAGGCTGTGAGTATCCGGCTCGAAGGACTGCTTTAGAAATTTTTAAAATGCTTTTGCTTTTTTTATTTTTGGCGTTTAAAAGATGGAAAAGCCAAAATTCTGTGTGTAGCAAGTGTGTTACATTCAGAAATGGAGATTTATACGTTCGTCTCGCTCACTCCTTATAGCCACTCTAAGTCTCTCTCGCTCTAATTTCGCACGCGGCGCGAAAATCGCGTAGGTTTGACCAGAGCTTGACCCGAACGTTATTGCGATCGGAAGTCCAAATACCCGGTCGATTGACATTGCAAATTGCAATTCTTTGTTAAATTTCAACCAGAAAGCTTCACGACTTCATTCATTCATTTATTTTGGAAATGCACTCGTTTGTAACCTTACTAACTGATATATCTATCTTTTTCAGTGCGAGAAACTGCGCAAGAAGCGTTCGAGTTTGGTCGGCGCTTTCGTTTCTGACGCACGGCAAGTCCATCGATGACGTCGACCGCTCCATAGTAGAGAGGCTCGCACGGCACTCACTGAGGTCACGCAGGAGTTACGAGGCAAGTACCATAGCCTACCTTAAAGGGCCATTTAGACGGTGCAAGTTTCTTGAACGTACAAAAGCAATAATTGCAGTGCAAGAATTGACTTTCAATAATTGCAAGCAACTGTTTACATGGTGATATAAATAAAAAACTTGAATGCAATTATTGACATACAATAATTGCCAATGTGTTTTGATTACACCTATACAATTGCCATTTTTAAAACACAGACATGTACGTGCATGTGCCATTTTTTTGGCGGGTTGCTTTAAGAATTGCACGTATTTTTTCAGAGCCGGCTCATCAAGCCAATCATTTGATACCACACACGATAGGTTTCTGAAAAAAATAATTTCAATTCCCATACAAAAAAATTATGTCATTATTACTCCCCCCCTTTGGGATTTTTAAGAACTACCGCTTAAAATGTTTGTTTTTACCTAACGTACCCGTGTACCAAATTGCAATCCTGTACATCGATTTGCGGTTTTCTGCCAAAATTGGCTGCCAATTTTGGCAGATGTCCTTCTCAGTACTCCTATCTGTCTGTACGCGAAATTTCAGGAAGATTGGTTCAGTAGATAAAGCGTGAATAGGCAACAAACAAATAAATCAACAAACCAAACTCCCTTTCGCAATAAATATTAATTAGGATATTATTATTTATTAGGAGAATTATTTTCAATATTAGTTAGGATTAGGATTTATTATTTAGTTAAATCTAATTTTGATTTATTTCAGGAGCGAATGCACCGATGGAAGCAAATCGAGCGTCTGTGCGGTTTCAACATAATCAACAACAACGGCCTGCAGTTCCTCGAGAGCACCCTGTACAGGAACGCGAACGGGAGGCCGGGAGCCAGAGGTAAGTGGTTTTCTAAAATATCATTTTTTTATTTATCTACACTCATGTCGAAATATTCGAATTACGAATTTGAAGATGGTTTTATAAAGACGTACTTTATAAATGCACATAAAATTAAAAAATAAAAGTCATTATAGTACTGCCAGCAGTATCATAAAATAACTTTTTAATTTTTATAGTACACTTTTACTTTTTAATTTATTAAATTAGGCTATGGTTTTAGACTGAATGAAAAAAAAAGAAAGTGGCGCACGCATTCGTAGTTTGAACTTAATTTCCCGCCATAATCTTTTCTTTGTTACTTTGTTTAATTTTAATTGTTTCTATGACTGAAAATAAAGTAGTGTATGCAACTGTACATAATTAGGCATTAAAACACTCGGGTAATGTTATTATGAAACCACACTCATGTTTTAATGCCTCTCATTATGTATCAGTTGCGTAAACTACTATTAAAACTTTATTAGACCAAAATAATATAAAACGCTTAACGCTATCAGCATTCTCTACCAGTCAATCTTCGGGATAAACAGAAATAAGTATGGCATGTATCAATCCACGGGAAAAGGTACCTTATGGTGGTTGGAACTTACGACATTGTGCTTATTATAAGCTAAGTAAACTCGTATGATTTGTTTGTCTTAACGACTTTAGCGCCAACGAACATAAGGTACCTTTTCCCATGGATTGACACATATAAGTTTAATGGGGCATTGCGTGACAAATATTTCATGTTCGTGCGGTTAACCCCCCTTGTTGGGAAGCAGGGGCGGATTTAAGGGGCGTCATGAGAGCTATGATTAGCCCCCCCTGTGAGTTTCTAGGTATATAATACTAGCTTTTGCCCGCGGCTTCGCCCGCGTGAATTTCCCACGGGAACAGTACCTTTTCTCGGGATGAAAGGTACCCTATGTCCTTGTCAGTACGTCTAACGATGAGTATGCAAAATTTCAAGAAGATTGGTTCAGTAGATAAAACGTGAAGAGATAACAAACAAACAAACTCACTTTCGCATTTATAATATTAGTTAGGATTTTCTATACTCAAAAAATGCCGGGGCCGTTCCCGGGTTAATTTTAGGAGGTATAGACCACGCACTCAACTGTAAACCCCCCCCCTTGACGCGAAAGCTGGATCCGCCCTTGGAAGCCATCCTGGGTGCACCATCAAGACATGCGACCTAATAATGCATTGTCATCGGAACTGAAATCACGTCTTAAATTTCAAATCTGTAGGACTAGCGAAAGCGACTTTTGTTGGGCAGTCGAATCATGTCTTTTAAAAAAAAATTTTGTTTTCAGGTCGCATGAGCAGTTCTCAAGACGACCTGAGCGCGGCCGACGACGCGTCGCTGTGCGGCTCAGGTAAGGTCGACGACCTCTCGCTGCTGCACGAACATATCGACTGAACTGTACGGGGGCGTAGCTATCGCGTGCGGGGCCCCGGGCTGCGGTACTAAATGGTGGCCCCATACAGAAATCTGAAAAATATGACTATTTATTACTGACCTGTGCCTGCGACTTCGTCCGCGCGTATCTGAGGTACTTAGCGGCGTATCAAGATGAAACCACGCCAGATTTTAAGTTAGACCTTCTATAATACAACAAACAAATTTGTGAGATGCGCTTACAAACATACAGACAGAAGGACAGACAGACAGAAAAATTCTACAAAAAATGGTTTTGGCTTCTAATGGCCCTATAAAGACCCCTCATAGTTTGCGATGGAACCTAAGGCATTTGCCATTATACGCAAATGATTTAGGTTCCATCGCACATTATCTAATTTCCGTTAAAAAAATCAAATTTAGATTTTTCTATTACGTATTGCTTTCCACTTGCTTTTTAGTGAGTGTGAAAGCGAATTCATTATATTCAATAGTTCTATTATATTATTCACATTTGTATGGTGCCCAAAGGAAAGAAAAGGATAACCCAGTGGTCATCAGGCACTGGGATTGTGACCATTTTTTCGTGGTGTGGTGTGGGAAGGGCCCAAGCCGATAATTTGCACGGGGCCCCAATGGTGTAGCTACGCCACTGGATCCAACCCTCAGTCAACGACAACCTTCAAGCTGTTTATAATTTTGAACCAATTTTTTGTTGATTTCTCACCTTTTAACTGCGAGAATTCTACTTATAAGAAAAATAGATTAACAATACAAAAGAACAAGATACACACACCCTAAGTAATGTCGATACAAAAATATCCGAACGTGGTTGTTTGAGAGTAAAGATAAAATAACGTAAGACCCATAAGAAAGTTCACTTAAATTTGGATCTTATTCTGCATTCAATAGCGGCGAAACTAGACTGGCAATGAACTTTGACCATCAAAGTCTTGCCTTAGACATTTTTTAAGTGCCACTGGCCGTCTACTTGTTTATGATACGAAAATGGTTGTTACACCATATTGACCCTCTATGGGAGACGCCTGTGTCCATCAGTAAATGTAATCCATCAAATTCCCCTATGTATTTCTCCTCAAACTTAACTAACTTAGCCAAATAAGCGTTGTGCGTAGCAGTTGCGAAAATATCATTTAGTTAAGAGTACATCATGCGTAGGCAGTAGGCAGCCCCAAAATCATGTTTTATCTATGCTGAGAGGATTTTTTTTATTTTATTTTTTTTCTATGGGTTTAGAAACCCGTAGAAAAAAAATTATATAAAAAAATCCTGCCAGCAACTTGTAGTTCATACAGGTTTTGATTGTATCAATGTATTATTTATTGTATATGATATAATTTTAATACATAATTCTTTAAAGTGGCTAAAATGGGCATTTTACATTTTAAAAAAGTAGCTGGCGGGATTTGATAAAACATTATTTTGGGGCTGCCTACTTATGATCCACCTTTAAGTTCGGTGTGTTAGTATTGTACTTAGTATTACCACGTGATTTATTAACCTATGAACTTAAAATGTTTACGTTTTGTGCTAGTGTATTAATCACACGAAATAGTCTTCCAATTTTCCGTGTACAATTTTTTTTCCGTGGTAATCCTTATTATGTATTGAGAAAAATGCATGCTTAAATGTAAATAATCGCTTATGTATATATTGCATGCATTTACATAATTTTTTTCTATAGAGCTAGTCTATACAATTTTCAGAATACTGATTTAGTGATGCGACTCTAACAGTGTATTTACACTCGAATACTAGTATATAGTGAGAAGTTTTAGCAAAATATTTAATATCGGGTTCATTTTTATTACCTATTGATTTTTGAACAATTATTCTCAATACATTTCTTTTTTAATAAGGTAACTTGTATTAAACGAATTTATGGTCATTATTGCTTGTGTATATTATATTCAATTAATATTAAAATATTATTATTAAGTATATAATTCTGATCAATAGTGTGTCGCAAGAAAAAATATTTGCTAAAGAATACAGTTACCTTATCGACGTAAGAAGAAGTGTGCGTGTGTTTGTAAGTGAAAATATATGAAGTGCCAATTGTAACTCATATAGTTACGCCCTTTGTACTTCAACATTATTAAAACTGCGACCGATTTATTATTTTGTTTTTTGGGTTAGAACCCACCAGTGGGCTTTAACTTCAAAAAGGTTTTTGCTATGAAAATGAGTCGATGTGATCTGTCGCTCTGTCAAAGCCTGTTGAAAAGTCCATGTATATCGTAATTCTAATCGGAATGTTAATATTTTTTGTAGCTATAACAAAATGTTAGCCTGTTTCGCAATGTGGAAGGCAGCTAGAATCTTCTACAATAAAAAATAAAATATAGTTAAGTAAAATTAAAATATTGTTACGCTTTGCCCGAATATTTAAAGTAATTTTACAAAGTGGCTCTCAAACTTCGTGCTATCTCTGTCTAACTTCGCATGTCTAGACAGAGTCAGAGCAAGCGTTGATGCATTTTCTCAAAATAACTTCGAAATATTTGGGCGTTTGACTCTATTTATGTGCCGGGTAAGGTGGTTTACCTCTAAAAATGTAAACGTAAAAAAAAATCTAAATTTTATATGTACCTTAAAATTTAATATATATTATAATTTTTAGTGCTCAAATACTTACATATTTTGAATTTCTAACAGTCGTACTTAATTATTTATTAACATTTTTTTTCTTTGAATGCTTTTACAATAGTTCCTGATTCAATTCCGATTCTATTCAGAAGCTACCACATAAGTTTTTTGTAGTTATTTATTATGTAGCGTTTAAGTTAATTGTGTATTGATTTCTTTTCTATTAAATAAATGTCTGCGGAAAGTTATCACCATCACAATCGGTAGGAAGCTTTCAGGCATTTTATAAAAACCCTAAAAAACGCGAAATTTGATTTTTACGCAGTTTATTATACATACACATTAGTCTTAGTTAAATAAAAAGGCTTTGTCGCTTTTTTACAGGCCTACTTGTAAAACTGCACAATACTATCAACAGATGGCAGTACTAACCATAATTTTGAAGTTACTAGCCCGGGGAAAGTTATGTATTCATGCTTTATGAACTTTTATAAAATAAGAATAATGTTTCATCAATAAATTTCCTATTCATCAGTGAAAACCGTATCGAAATTCGCAGCGTGGTTTACGAGTTAAAAGCCTAACAAACATAGGGCGACTTTAATTTATACTTTTAAAGTGATAGTGATGAATTGCAACACTATCGATATTGCCCTCCTTCAATAGCATTGTGCAGTTTCGCGTTATCGATACTAAAACCATCGACAATCTGGCAACACTACAAAAAATCCCCAATAGTTTTTTTTGTGTTCTAAAACCGAAAGCATGTATGAAATGGTTTAAGTTCAGAAACGTAATACGAGTATAATAGGACGTTTTGGGATTTATTTTATGCAAGTATTTTTTTTAGGTTATTTTTCTGAACATTTTAAATGTTGCTAAAATTTTTAATAAAAATTGATTTCACCTCATCCCTTTCCTTTGTAAATACTAGTCTTGTATGCATTATTTTTCGGTGTCGGTTTCTTTTGTAATAAATATTTTTTCTGCATGTTTGTATTTTACCGCCTTATTCATAAAAAATTAACGAACAATTGATTGTGAATTTTTAGTTAAAATTTGTTTTGCCCTTATCTTTCTTTCCAATATTTGACATTGCAAGAACGAGACGAAACATGTTAACTGAAATAAGTTAAGAGTTCGTCAACTTTTTTTGAATAAGTTAATTGTTAAACTATAAAAAAACGCTATTGCATCTTTCCATTGTAGCACTTTCAGTACACATTGTTCACTTTTGTTTTTTTGTTGGGTATTTTTGATAATTTTGAGGTAGCTTTGTATTGATCAAGATCGCATGAATATTAAAATTTTGCCTAAAGCAAATAATGAAACAAACTAACATAAAACTGGCTCTAATTTCTATGGCACAAGTATATACAGTAGACAAAAAAATATAACTTAAGTTTATACTTTTTGCTTATTAAATATGTAATTGCAATATTATTAAATTTCATCGTCCATTTTTCACATTTACTGATAAACAAGCATATTACCTATTTATTCTGTTCAGTTAAAGAAACTATAAAATGATTTGCTGACTTGAAAAGAATAGGGTAATTGAATAAGGTTTTAAAAGGGATACTATCGTATTTATTGCAAATGTTGTACGAAAATTCAAAATTAACTTTTGTAGTTTTTTTCCTTTGCACGTTTGAAAGCTTTTGACGATTGTGATTTCGTTTTATTTTGCTATATCCAATCAAACGCGTATACAAGAACAGGCATATGAAATATTATCTGAAAAAATATATATACCTTAGTATGCATAACTTCCATTAGACCCATATTCGCATTTCTTGACTCCAATTTACTGATGGCACAAATTTTGTCTAGTCAAATTCTCAACGAGAATTTAGACATCATTATTTCGGTTCCTTAAGGTACGTGCCTGAAGAGAATTTGAATTTAAAAACAGAATGTTGCCCCCGATTGTATGCGCGTTTGACCCCCCCCCCCCCCCTATCCTGTGTTTTATGACCATAGACTAGATGTGCTTTCGGTGTTATTTTTTTTTGTTACAACCACTCTTGAATGTTGGCACGCTCCAGGTAAGACAATTTTATGTTAGATGCTTTGTCCCATTATACTGATTGCTTGAATCCACTCTATACATTTCATACATGCTTTTCGGGAAATATAACAATTTTTTAAGTTATTCTAAGAAGTTCAAATAAATATAAATGTTACGTACATAGGAAATAAGAATAAACAGTAGTTGAAATTCGTTATTTGTCTTATTAAATTTTTAAAAATTCTAAACTATTTTTTCTTTTCAAAGTTTATAGAAAACTTTTAAAAGAAAATATAATTTAGACAACTTTTGCAGAAAATAAAAAAATCGTCGAGCAAAATAAGAATCAAGTATTAACCATACGCTGACATGACTCGCTACAGTATTCTGTATTTTTATATTATCTATATAGTTGATTGTTGGACATTCCAGTGGCCGACAACTTCGGATGGCGGGAAGATTCCTCGGGGAGCGAGGAACCCGACGCCCCCCACTACCCGTTAGATCTGAGACTTGCGGAAGCCAGGTAAAAAAAAACATATTTTTTTGTACATTCTTAATATGTGTCATTCCACGGGAAAAGGTACCTTATGGTCGTTGACGGTTAAGTCGTTTCGAAAAAGAAATCATACAAGGTTACTTAGCTCATAATAAGCACAATGTCGTAAGTGCCAACGACCATAAGGTAACTTTTGCATATACCTAACTAGCGCCCCGCACCTACTTCGCTCGGGAGGTAAATTGTAGCCTATGTCACTCAGGTATAATGTAGCATTCTATTGGTGAAATAATTTTTGAAATCGGTTCAATAGTTTCAAAGAACCCCCTACGAACACTTCCTTTTTATAATACTACTAGCTGTTGCCCGCGGCTTCGCCCGCGTGAGTTTCGCTTAGATGAAAAATCTCTTGGAGCTTTTCATCAGATGTTCCAGATCTTAAATTTTTATACGTCAGCAGAAAATGCTCATCAGGTTGAACGACTTTTGTTAAGGCACCATTTCCATATTTCTTATAGTTTAGCTGTTATGTTAAGGTTCTTCATCAGGTGTTCCAGTTTTCAAAATAAATTAAAGCCTAAATGTTGCCCAGGCTTAATAGCTATACAACAAAAAAGTTACATTCAAATCGGTTCAGTACTTTCGGAGATTAGCGTGATCATACATACAGACAGACAGACTGACAAAAAATTCAAAAATTTTTTTTTTCTTTCTATTATTCTTTTTAAGTGTCCCTCTATCCATTTCAGTCAAACACACACACACACAGTATGTACAGACAAAATATTTTTACTGTCTTGTTATATGTATAGATTATGAAAAGTATGAAATAGTCCAGCAGTAGGAACACTATAATAGGCTATTAGAAATATTAATTAAACTTCCATCAACATTAATTCTCCATTCCATCAGAAAGCCCACTGTTCAGCTAAGCGTGGCCTTCGAGTCTCAGGACTCTTGGCTCTGTCTACCCCGTAAGGGATAAAAACGTAATTCTATGCATGTAATTAAACTTGAAAAACCCCATTGGTAGCCTTAGGATATGTTTCAGGATGCAACTAGAGGAGAGACTGGCGCAGGAGGCGCGCGAGCGGAGCTTGCGTCCTGATGAGAAGAAACTGTCCGCGGAAGAACTCCGGGGCAGCCGGGCCAATGACCTTGAGTTCCGGCGAGGCAATGACTTCGAGTTCCGGGGCGGTCGGGGCAATGACCTTGAGTTCCGGCGGGGCAATGACCTCAGGAAAAGCCCCGTGGAGGATAGGAGGCGGGATCAAGTGCACTTTGTGCTGGGAGGGGACAAGTAAGTTTCTTTTTATCCGATTCCAAAGGAAGGGCTGCTTATATTCTTAATTATCTCAATCTCAAACAGCTGGGTTTCTATAAGTCAAGATATCGTTAGATTCGTCTCGATAGCCTAAGAGTTCTTAGGTAAGTGCCGTTAAATATGAACTTGTATAGCGGTTGCGAGGTGCTATTTTGGAAGTAGATTTTTTTTTTACGACGTACTTTATGGATGGCCTCTTTAATTTTTTTTTAAATATGATTAACTTTTTATATGTGACCGACTTCGAAATCTAAAAAAAAAATCAGCTGTTCCATACATTTAACAATTTTTTCGCCCAAAATGCACACAGCTTATTTACTTTTAAAGATGTCATAGTCGGTCCCATATAAAAAGTTGCTCAAATTCACGAGTACTTTCAGCCCTAGAGGTTGCTGGTGTTTAAAAACACCCTGTATAGATCATGTCGTTCCTTTTCTCCAGTGTAAACTGGTCAGGCGAGGACTTGTCCCGCGCTGCGCACACGCAGTCGCAGCCGCTGCTGCGCGCGTCGCTGCGCGCGCCGCAGCCCCCCCCCCGCCGCCCGCTCTCCTCCGCCGCCATCGTGCGCTCGCGCAGCTCCGACGTCGTGGCCCAGGACGACCCCCGCCCGCCGCCCAGGCATCCCTTTGTGAAGCAGAAGACGTTGGCTGAAGGTTAGTCCTTGAACCTCCATCCATTTTTTTTATAACAGGGCCTTCTCTCTCAGCCGAAAGACGTCAATTGCTGGACAAAGGCCTCCCCCAAGGATTTTCATAACGACCGGTCCCGCATCCCTGCCCGGATGAACAGGGCCTTACAGGACGGCAAACGAGCAAGCGGGTCACCTATTTAAGTTAAGTCCATCATTTGTACATTTTTGTAATTCTGTATAATGTGTCATTCCACGGGAAAAGGTACCTTATGTTCGTTAGCGCTTAAGACGTTTAGAAAACATACGAGTTTACTTAGTGTTCCGTTTTCAACGCAAATCTTGTTTACCTTTCAATTTGAATTTCGCGCGCCTTACCGATTCACTTATCAATCATCACAATTCGCTGTGCTGCAGTTCTATTTAGCCAATGGGGCGCCCGGACTTCCGCTGGCGCATGCGCAGATCCTACCGGTGTCTGGGAGATCAACGATATAGGCTGGTAGCAGAAGGCTGGTGGCAGAACCAGTAAAAACCTCTCCGTGTCTGTACGTGAAAGCAAAGGCGCGCGCGCATCAAACATTACATTTTACTCAATTATTCTTAATAAAACTTCAAGTGCTCAACAGTGTTTTTGGAACTTTATAATCGTGTGTGGCTAAATGGCTAGGTGTCTAAAGGAAGAACTATTCGTGAGGAATCGTGCTCGAAGCCTGCCTACATGGTAAGTGGTTTGTGCATTGTTCCTATTGTCTAAATCGTCTGTAGCAACGCTTATTAACGGCGAATGCTTTCAATAAGTATTCGATCCAATGTGGTGATTGATAGTGTACTCTAATTTCTACTTATCGAATCAATTTAGCCACATTTTTTGGTGCCGAAACCCGGGAACTTTTGGATACCTACCTTCAGTCTGCTGCCAAATACCAATTCGATTTAGTAATTGCTACTTCATTTACCGTATTCCACGCTTATTATACTTACTAGTACAGCTAAAACGAATAAACATAACATTTTGTTTCAATTACTAATCGGAAAACAAGTCTTTGTTCCATTTTGTTTTGTTGAGTACCTTACCTACCGTTTATCGATTTAAGATGGCTTCCATCAGTTTCTAGAATATTTGTTGAAAATAAATTCTTTTGTCGTTTTATACTTATTAGCATAAAATTATCTACCGTTTTACCGTTCGCAATAAACAATATTGCAAATCCACCTTCTCATAATTTTATGTTGATAGTTCGTTATAACTCGACTACTTTTTTCCAACCGTTCAACGTTTCCTCTTGATATTTATTTATCGAAAAGTTATTTCGTTTCAAATTACGAAATATTTTTTATCGTGACGTTGTATCGTTTATCGTATCATATTTTTAACGAATTTTGGTGCGTTCACATTTTCATTATTACCGTTTTAGGTTAAAAATCATAGTTTTTTGTTTTTACAAAAAACTGATTTTTATTTTTTTATTTACCGTACATTAACGAATATCGCAAACCGTTTTTAGTGTTCCTAACGCTCATTTAATTCATCCTTATCAATTTAATTTATTTCAATTTAAAACTCAGGTGACCGAGGTGACAATATTACCTGTTGTCGTGTAATACCGCCCCAGTGATTCTCGTCGATTCTTGTGAACGCGGTCTCGCTGAAGACGTTCGCAACTAAACTTTTTTATCGAATCCGAATATTTGTTGCTATCAGGTTTTATTGTTTTGATATTAATTATGTCTTTACTATCAAGGCGTAAATCTAAACCTACTATTAAAAAGGGTATCGAAAAATACGTACACTATTAATAATTTGCCCAGTTTGATAGACGTAAACGAACTATAGCATATAATTCCGCTTAACGAAGGCTTTGGAAGTAGGTACCTTAGCCAATACCGATGTGAATCACAAGTAGGGTTATTTCTTTCATATTGTCATGAAATAAAAACGATTGCTGATAGTTTTCAGTGACTCCCATTTTATTATTTTGGACCTTCTTAAGGATTGATGCCGATGAGGAGGGACGATGAAGTTCAGGATCCGATTTGACGAATTGTATTTTCAAGTGCAGTTGGCAATTCAACGAAAAATTTGAACAACGTTCATCTCAACAAGCTGACACTTCGAAACATAATTCATTGACCGGTTCGCACAGTGGAAATATGCGGTTACCAAAAATTTCGTTGCCAACTTTTTTTCCGGCTGCTATCAAGGAATGGCCTGAGTTCATTGCAACTTATAACGCGTTGATACATGATTCTACCTCCTTATGTAATATTGAGAAATTTCACTATCTCGTGTCAGTTTTAAGTGGTGATGCTTTATCGTTCATTAGACCTTTTCCTGTTGCAAGTGAACATTATTTAAGTGCGTACGAGGCTCTCCAAGTCCCGTTATGAAGATAAACGCGAATTAGCGTTTACGTGCTGGCGTGATATCTTGGACGTTAGTTTAAAGACTTCGAACGCTCAAGATTTTCGACGCGCCTTAGACACGATCGATGAGAACTTCAACAATTTTAAAAACTTTAAAATTACCTACCGATAAATGGGATTTTGTTCTTTGTTATAATGTTCTGGCCAAACTCGATACCAAATTAAGACGCGAGTTTGAGGAAAAACATACCGATATTGAGCTTCCACAGTATAACCATTTAAGGGCATTTTTACACTCTGAAGGTGAAGCATTAATTCGCGACACGCACTTTTCGAATGTTACCAATAAAACCGCTAACGTTTCAAAGGACACACCGGGAACTTCACAGAAGTTCAAGCGACAGAACGTCACGCATTCGCTTGTCGCTCCCACCGTCACTACTCATAAAAATGTTGGTGATAAAACAACAAGCGAAACCTGCTCATAATTCGAGAGCATCTCCGATTCGTAAATGTTGCCTACTGTCGTAATGAACATCACATCTCGGCCTGTAGTGATTTTTGGCAAAATCAATAGATGAGCGCATGGCTGTGGCCACTGAAAAGAAATGGTGCTACAATTGTCTTAACGCATCCCATTCAGTGCGAGAGTGCACATCAATGTTTTCATGTCGACAATGTAGACGTAAACACCACACTTTGCTGTTACATAAGCGAGCCGGCGGCAAGCTCGGCGACCTTTAGTGGCTAAGGATTCAAGTTAACTCAGTCTGATCCAACCGTAACCACAACCGTGCAACGTTACTCGCAACAGCTCTCGTCCAGATTCGTGATGCTTCTGGTGAATTTCATACATTTCGCGCGTTATTTGACACCGGCAGTCAAAACAATTTTCTCACGGCTCACGCCGCTCAACGATTAAATCTAAAACCTATAACTGGTAATATCAACGTTTATGGGTTAGGGGGCAGCCCTGCCTCAGTCAGTGGCTTTGTTACATGCGACATTGGCACCAACTGTAACGTAAAGTTTCGTCTGGGAATGCTCGTCATACCGAGCATTTGCGGAGATCAACCGATAGCAAGGCTAAATACGAAAGGATGGGAGGAGGTCAAAACACTACCGCTAGCTGATCCTGGTTTTGACATCCCCGGTCCGATCGACGTCTTGTTAGGTGCCGACGTCTTTGCTGAGTCACTTCTCGAACAACGTCTGAAGGGTAACGCCTCTCAACCGCGAGCTTTCAACTCAGTCTTCGGCTGGCTTCTTCTTGGGAAGTCCAGACTCGCATCGTCCAGTCTACTAGGAGTAGCCCCTTCTACCGTAGACGATAGTTTAAACAAAATTGTTCAACGTTTCTGGGAAATCGATAACGTTCCACAATCTTCCCGATTGACCCCAGAAGAGCAACGCTGTGAAAATAGTTTTCTCAGTAATCACTACCGTGACGAGACAGGTAGATATGTAGTTTGTCTCCCCTTCAAGGACGACGAGGAGCCAGTCTTTGAAGGTTCTCGAGAGATAGCCTTACGACGCTTTCATGCCATTGAAAGGCGTCTGTATCGCGATCACAATTTAAACCAACAATACGTGGAGTTCATGACTGACTATATCGACAGTGGTCACATGACTCTAGTACCTGCCAAGCAAATGGGTCAAGGCAAGTATTATATACCGCACCATTGTGTGCTACGTCCCGACAGCGCTACAACGAAGCTTCGCGTTGTATTCGACGCCTCGGCTAAAGATGCAACTTCCAAATCGCTAAACGACTCGCTGCTGACGGGACCGAAGCTACAATCAAATATCGTAGAGATCCTTCTTCATTTCCGTGAGCACGCAATTGTCTTCATGGCAGACGTGCGCCAAATGTACCGTCAAATCAACCTAGCTCCTCAACATCGTGATTATCAACGTATTCTCTGGCGAGCTCACCCAGATGAGCCTCTTCAAGAGTACGTATTAAATACCGTAACGTACGGAGTGTCTTCCGCTCCATTCCTGGCGTGCCGCTCTATTCAGCAACTGGCCAACGATGAGGGTCACAAGTACCCAAAGGCCAAAACCGTTTTAACTTCCGACATATACGTTGATGACGTCATATCCGGAAGCTCATCGCTGAAGGACGCCAGAGAAATCAAAACTCAACTCATCGCTCTTTTCGGTCTTGGCTCGTTTGAGCTCCGAAAATGGGTGAGTAACCGACCCGAGCTACTTAGCGATCTTCCCGCGGAGGCGTGTCTTTCAGAAGCAATCACTTTTACCGAAACTGAAGACACAACTATCAAGGTTCTGGGCCTTAAGTGGGAGCCTGCTTCGGATTCGTTCGTCTTTACCGTTAATCCATCTAATCAACCGTGCACCAAGCGAACGATTTTGAGTGAGGTTGCCAGAATTTTCGATCCTCTGGGTTTTCTATCTCCTTTGACAATTCATGCCAAATGTCTTATTCAAAAGCTTTGGATTCTAGGTCTTTCATGGGATGATAAGCCCCCACCGGAAATTATCTCTCAATGGGAAAAGTTCTCTGAACAGCTTCCTCAAGTTAGGAATCTTAAAATTCCACGTAAATACGCTACCGATAGCGCTCAATCATATCAACTGCATGGATTTTGTGACAGCTCCGAAGCAGCATATGGCGCCGTTATATACCTGCGTGTTATCGAGTCTGACGGCTCCGTTCGCGTCTTTCTCGTATGTGCAAAGGCTCGTGTAGCTCCTTTAAAACGTCAATCGTTACCTCGCTTAGAGCTGTGTGGTGCAGTTTTGCTTACAGACCTTATCAAATTTGTCAAGGACACGCTGCGGATTCCTGTCCATGACACTTATCTGTGGTGTGATTCCACCGTTACCTTATCCTGGTTGCGAGCTCCTTCTTCTCGCTGGGTGACATTCGTTGCAAACCGCGTAAGTCACATTCAAGATATCGTACCGACCGAGTGCTGGAGGCACGTACCATCTGTCACAAATCCTGCAGATGTTTGTTCGCGTGGGCAATTGCCTCACGATTTGCTAAACACTGCCCTATGGTGGGCGGGCCCAGAATGGTTGTCTCAACCACAGTCTGAGTGGCCAATCGATACATCGAAAAATCGTTCAAACGATGACAATGCGGTGCTCTCTGAGCAGCGTCGCACCACAGTTCTCGTTTCGGATCAAATCGAAAGCGTTAATCACACGTCTATAATTGATCGGCTATTCGAAAAATATTCTTCTTTAGATAAAATCTGTCGCATTATCGCTTACGTTCGCAGGTTTTGTAATAACATGCGTAACACTGTTCCGCGATCAGATAATCTTTTCGTAACGGACGCTGAGCGTCATCGTGCGTTACTAATTATCGTCAAACATTTCCAACATCGTTGTTTTTTGGATGTCATATCCAAATTACAATCAAAGATACAGTTACCTCGCAGTTTTCGTAAACTAAACCCGTTTTTGGACGAGCAGGGTATACTCAGAGTAGGCGGGCGCCTATCGCGCTCCGATCTTGACTTCGAACATAAGTATCCCGCATTATTGCCCAAAAAGAGTGTTCTTACATCAGCTGTAATCGAATCTATTCATCGAAACAATTTTCATCCCGGTCTGAACACAACCAACTATCTGATTTTACAACAGTTTTGGATACTTGCGGCAAAGCATGCTGTACGTCATCATCTTTCAAGATGCATAAGATGCTACCGTCTTAAACCGAAACCTTTGCAACCCTTTATGAGCGACCTTCCGGCCTTTCGTGTCAATCAGGCAAAACCCTTCTCTGTCGTAGGTGTCGATCTAGGAGGGCCTTTTCGAATTAAGCTCGGGCTTCATCGTGGTGCTAAAATCGATAAAGCGTACTTGTGTTTATTCGTATGCTTGAGCACAAAAGCAGTGCACCTTGAGGTGGTTTCTACTTTATCGACTGACGGCTTCATCGCGGCATTGCGTCGCTTCGTTTCTCGTCGCGGCCGCTGCAATGTTATTCACTCTGACTGCGGTACGAATTTCGTTGGTGCAAGTTCACAACTAGCGTCATGTATCGAACAAGCCTCTCATGCGGAAAAAATAGATTTTAAACGTAACGTACCTTCTGCTCCCCACTTTGGAGGGGTGTGGGAAATCCAAATCAAAGCCGCAAAGAGTCATTTGTACCGTATTGTTGGCGATCAGGTCTTAACGTTTGAAGAGCTTACCACACTCTTCGCTCAGATCGAATCAATTTTAAATTCGCGGCCTTTGTGTCCATTGAGCTCGGATCCCAACGATTTGAACGTTCTTACGCCCGGTCATTTTTTAACGCTGGAACCTCTTACAGCAGTTCCTGACTTCGACTACAAGGACGTAAAAATCAATCGACTAAATCGATGGCAACTTATCCAATCTTTTCAACAACAATTTTGGAAACGCTGGACAAATGAATATTTACATGGGTTAACTCAGCGAGCAAAATGGACCACGGACTCAACACCGTTAATTGTAAACTCAATCGTTACTTATAAAAGAGGACAATCGGCCTCTCTTCAATGGGCATTAGGACGAGTTGTGTCCTTGCATCCTGGCCCTGATGGGGTAGTTCGAGTCGCAACCGTTAGAACAGCCAGGGATCACTCGCTTAAGAGACCTTTGGTCAAACTATGTCCTCTACCCTCCGTATAATCGTTTCAACTTATCATTTGTTAGCTTTTAAGTTTAGAATAATAACTTAAACATATTTATCGTTAATTACCGTTTCTTATTCTTACTCTGGGAAAATCCTATTGGTATTTTGGTGGGCGGAATGTTCCGTTTTCAACGCAAATCTTGTTTACCTTTCAATTTGAATTTCGCGCGCCTTACCGATTCACTTATCAATCATCACAATTCGCTGTGCTGCAGTTCTATTTAGCCAATGGGGCGCCCGGACTTCCGCTGGCGCATGCGCAGATCCTACCGGTGTCTGGGAGATCAACGATATAGGCTGGTAGCAGAAGGCTGGTGGCAGAACCAGTAAAACCTCTCTGTGTCTGTACGTGAAAGCAAAGGCGCGCGCGCATCAAACATTACATTTTACTCAATTATTCTTAATAAAACTTCAAGTGCTCAACAGTGTTTTTGGAACTTTATAATCGTGTGTGGCTGGCCGGCTAGGTGTCTAAAGGAAGAACTATTCGTGAGGAATCGTGCTCGAAGCCTGCCTACATGGTAAGTGGTTTGTGCATTGTTCCTATTGTCTAAATCGTCTGTAGCAACGCTTATTAACGGCGAATGCTTTCAATAAGTATTCGATCCAATGTGGTGATTGATAGTGTACTCTAATTTCTACTTATCGAATCAATTTAGCCACACTTAGCTTATAATAAGCACGATGTCGTAAAGTTGCCGTCACGTAAAAAGGTCGCTAGCTGCGCAGTAGGCGATATATCAGTCTTTGCAGTGAGCGGGGGTCGGGCGGGTCTCATCCGGCGCGCGCGATTGGTTCGTCAGTCGTACCCATGCGCAAGTTTCACCCCCTCCTCACCCTACCAGCGATCTTTCTACGTGATGGGAAGTATAAGTGCCAACGACCATAAGGTACCTTTTCCCGTGCATTAACACATTTGTACATATTTTTCGTAATTCTGTGCAATAAAGATTTGAAAAAATAATAACCTCTTAGTTTGTACATTCCTCGCAAGGTAAGTTTTACTTTCTAGCTTGTCACCACAAGCTTTTGTCCGGAACAAAAGAACCAAGTTAGCCGTTAGCTAAAAATAAGTCTATCAGATGACAGACAAACAGGCTAAAAATAAGTCCCTTCATATGACCCGACTTTTTTAGTTTTTATTTCATATGAAACTTCACAGGTGATGCTCAACTCAATGAGGGTTATAGTTTTTCCGCTCATTAGTGGCCCTACGGTCGAGTGAGCTGTCAGATGGTACAATCCTGTCATTTGAATTTGACAACCGATGACAGTATTATACCATCTGACAGACATCACTCGCCAGTAACGTCAACTAGTGAGAGGAAAAAATTACAACCCTCATTCCTGCACTGTAAATAGTTTAAGCTGAAGCGGTGGTGGCCAAGTGGTAATGACACCCGCCTGAGGTCGGGTAGGACCCGCGTTCAAATCCTACCTGTGTCACATGAGTTTGTAGACCAACCTGACTCGTGTATGGTAGTTTTCTCATAGACCATACCACCTGCTTCCGGTGAAGGAAAACATCGTGAGGAAACCTGCACATTGGCTGACTATTTAGTTTACTAGTGTGTATACGGTTACTGCCACTAGATGGCGGTAGTCGCAAAAGTCATGTCAAATGCCTTTAGGCGACTTGAACAAAATCTGGCACCAGTGTTAATAATGACACACTCGATAAGAAGATGAAGAAATAGTTTCAAGATTGACTACAGTACACGAAGTCTTTGTATGTACAGTTAGATGCAAAGAAACCTAACCTCCCTATCTCACAAAATCCTATCTCAAGGGTGGTCAGGTTTATCTGCATCTGACTGTACATACTTCTAAATACATACCTAATAATAATCCATACTAATATTATAAATGCGAATGTTTGGATGTGAGTTTGTGAATTTGTGAGGATGTTTGTTACTCAATCACGCAAAATCTACTGGACGGATTTCGATGAAATTTGGTACAGAGGTAGATAATGACCTGGAATAGCACATAGGCTACTTTTTATCCCGGGAAAAAGCACTGTTCCCGTGGGAAATTCACGCGGGCGAAGCCGCGGGCAAAAGCTAGTTATAATTAAAATTATAATTTTTACATCGAATTACACCAAAAATCAATGACTGGATAAATTCGTTTGTTCCCGATGAGTCATACCAAGATTTGTAAGACTGTCTTAAAGGAAAAAAAAGCATCGATGAGTCACACACAGGTTTACTTATTGCAACTGATGTTTTTATGAGTCACACTGTTACACATCGGCACACTGTATTCCCATTGTGTAACACTAGCAAAAAAATTGTTGTACAGATTGACGATGTGCAACAGTGTGACTCATTGGGAAAAGCATCAGTTGCAATAAATAATACTGTGACTCATCGATACTTTTTTCCCTTTGAGTCTCAGTGTTACAAATCTTGGTATGACTCATCGGGAACAACCCCGATTAATTGCGCTACATAGATCAAGTCATTTCGTCATATTCCAGGTGGAATGTACAACGACGTCCCAACGCCTTCCAGCAACACGCCTCCCGAAGAAGAGTCCACGGACTCGTCTCTAATGGAGGACGAAGGTCTCCCCAAGCCAAGGAAGCGCCGACTCCACTTGCCTTTCGGTAAAAAGGCCAAAACTCCCGCGTGACGATGTGGGACCAGCTTAGCTGCCCGCACCAGCAGCATTTTAGCTGCTACAGTGATCATGCTCGATTGTTTGCAATAAATCAATACGCCCACAAAAACTGTCAAGTCTTAAAGACGAATTTTGAACCTTATCACTGTTGTACATGGTTCAAGATTGTTGACAGTTTTCGTGGTCGACGCAGTTTTTTTCATTAATAATGATATCATTTCGATATCACCGCGTTGTCGCCTGACTGGCTAGTTATCGATATCAATAACTGATGGATGAGTCTATCGACACGATGAAGACGTCGCAAAGGATAATGTGATGACGATTTTAGTCATGACTTTTTAATGTAGAAATTTTCAAAAAGTGGCTTGATTTTTATGGAATAATGTTTCTTCCCCGTACCAGTGCTGCTATCTTTTTTATTATACCGAAGAAACTGCCCAAAGTCATGACTAATTTATCATTTTTCAGTTTGATTAGGCCATTTAATGATTGTCTATATTTATCGTTACCGTTTCGTCTCGTGGCGAGTTTTAAAATAAGTTAAGTGATGCAATGTTGACATCCTACAAGTCGATAATTTTCTCAACATTTTTTTATATATTTTCTAATACATTTTGTTCATTTTGAAGTATTTTATTTATTGACTGAGTGACTACTTGTTTTTAATTACTATTTATAACATCGCAATTTTAAGATATTTATTTCGACATCTGCATCAATTTCTTTATTGTTTTGTGCCGAGTAAATTATTAAATTACAATATCCTGATAAAATATAAATGAACTGTAATTTTTAATACCTTGATACGTAGATGTAAGTAATTTGTTGGATTGTTTTTATTAACGAAATCATATCTTTAAAATGAATAGTTTTTTTAATAACCAATGCCAGATATTTACAGAGTTTGATGAAAAAAAACTGTTGATATTTCCTGTTTTATTTTTTGTGTATTTTTGACAATCATTTGCAATGTTACCAAATCCAGTTTTAAGGTTTATTTATACTTCGTCTTGAATAGAGTATCTAAAAGTTAGTGTTTTATAATTCAGATCTGTGAATTTAATTTGTTACATTCCCCGTTTTATTTTCCTTAAAATGGGCAATTATATAAGTATGTCAAATTAAATTTCGAGAAATAGTATTGATACACAATTCATTGATAGGCTATGATAAATCATACACCACAGTATTTTAATAATGTTATATGTATGTGTGTATAATCCAATACGCAAAGCGGTTCTTCCATTTTACGTTTTTTTTTGATGGTAGAACTTTAATTGAAAACGTCAAATACTATTTTAAAAGGATATAGATAAAAACTAAATTTCCATTGACGACTCTTGGCTCTGTCTACCCCTTAAGGGATAAATACATGTCTTAATAGAAAATTGTTAAACATGGTCAATCATTTGTTACCTATACTTTGGATTTGTGAAAGTGAGTTTTCATTAATCATTGTACATCATATCGTGTCATTCCCTGTTGTTTGTGTAGCGATACCCTTTAGCTGTATGATTAATTAATTTAAGGCAATTTGGTGCTAATAGACATTCAGACTGAAAACCGTGCATGGCTCAAATTTTGTATGAATATTGACAAATCGCTGTAGATAAAATCGTTTTAGAAAATTGATCATTGTTACGCTGCCATATTTATGTGAAATAATAGATATTTCACATTGTATTGTTTTAGTTTTTCGTTGAAATGTAATGTTAAATAATATAGTACACCTACAATACAATTAAATTTTGCAATATTATGAAATTTAAGAATTTGTACTTACATTAAATGAAGTGTATAAGTTAATTTAGGAGTACAAAATATAGATTTTGATATGAATAGTACTGTATAGACCGGTCGCTAGTGGATTTGACTTTATTTTAATTAAAAAAACGCGTTGACCCTCCAAATGTATATGTCACAAGATTGCTATAATAAGAAACGATAAATCTAAAAAAAAAGCGTATAACAAAACAGGATTTTCGGCCTAGTTATGAAAATTGCTAAAAATATGTCTTTGGCTTCCCAGTAGACAATAAACATACGTATCCATAAAAACTAATACTAGCAGTCTATTTCTTATTTGTAGCCAAAAGCTGAGGTAAGGGGTACGAAGGCATACAATTAATATACTACAATACGAAACTGTCGTTTTTCCTTTGTGTCCCGATCTGTAAAAGTGTTATACAGACTCAACGGCCCTCAGGGTTCGATGGTGTTGTCAGTGTGACTCATTGGGAAAAACGGTAGTTGAAATGTATAACACTGCTACAGTTCGTGAATTTTATTCCCGTTCAGTAACAGTGATGCACGCATCATCATCACACAGGAACAAACGGAAACTAAGCGACCTACCACGCATTAGAAGTTTAGTTTTTTTTTTTTAGAGAATATATAACAGCAGGTACTTAGCATCTTTGGTCTACTTTGTGACAATGTAGTTAATATCTATTTATTTTTATTTATCCCATAGGCCTTAGTTAGTGAAGGTTTTGTACGCTTCCTTGTAGATTATTATCACAAAGTAGATCGTATATATTATAGTAGATCTAATTCACGATGTACATATGTTTTGAGACCCCAGATCTGACCTGTGTAAAAGACAAAACGTGATACCTAAATATATTGTTACATCTATTGAAAGTTAATAAATTGATCTTACGAAGAAAGTTTTTTATTTCATTTATGAAATTCATGATTACCAATCATCTGAACTCATTTAACTTTAACGTTTATTCCCGATAAACTTTAATTGTGAATCGGGTCTGATGAAGGGTAGATAATGAATAAGAATGAATAAGGGTAGATTCGACCAAACTAGAGTAAATTTTATTCTTAGAATAAATCGTCAATTACCCGTGAATAAATGAATTTTACATATTACCATCTGCAATTCTAAGAATATAGACCCTATTCGGGAATAGTTCCTTATACCACCGACATGCATGGAATAGCAGAGCAGAGTAATCCTAGAATAAAAGCGCGCATGCGCGTCATATGTTCTGTCCAGGGCTTGTTACCGGTACCAAGTTCCCATTATAAGTACCGGTAAGTAACGGTATTTCCATTCTGTTAAAATTAGCGGTACCAAATTAACATTATAAGTACCGATATTTATATTGTGTTAAAATTTTAACGGTAATATATAGTAGCTTGTTACCGGTACCAAATTACCATGACAAGTACCGTTAAGTAACGGTAATTTCTTTCTGTTAAAATTTTAACGGTAATTACCGGTACCAAACTCACATTCTAACTACCGGTAAGTAACGGTATGTCCATTCTGTTAATATTTAACGGTAATATACAGAGTATTACCGGTACCTAATGTTAACCGTACAAATGGTACCATACTTTATATATACAGTTTTACGGCTTAACGTGCCTTCCGAAGCATGAAGAAGCTTGAGATAAAAAAATTCTGGTTACCCATCCCATAACCGACCATTACGAAAGGTGCCAACTGTGTCTAAACTAGCTACCGTCATTTACCGTTACCAGGTACCATTACCGGTACCATCGTTTCAATGAGGTACCGGTAAAAATTATCGTTACCATGCTTAACGGTAACGCTGTTATTAACGGTACCATACTTAACGGTACCAATATCATTACCGGTACCATCGTTTCAATGAGGTACCGGTAAAAAATATCGTTACCATGCTTAACGGTACCGCTGTGCTTAACGGTACCAAACTTAACGGTACCAATCCAATTACCGGTACCATTGTTTCAATGAGGTACCGGTAAAAATTATCGTTACTATGCTTAACGGTACCTCTGTTATTAACGGTACCAAACTTAACGATACCAATCCAATTACCGGTACTTTATTTCGGAGAGGTACCGGTACCAAATTTTTACCGGTATTCCAACCCCTGGTTCTGTCTGTCTGCTGTCATTGACATGACTGTTGACATAAAATAATACGACAAAAGACAGTTGCTATCTCGTAAGCTTTTACATCATTGCATTGTAGTTTGTAGTACATCTATATTGGCCGGGTATTATATTCATTCGTATTTTGTTCGTCGTTAATTTTGCTACACGCGTATAGTTATTCCAAGAATGGAAAAACGACTATTGGTTTACTCGAGATAATAATCGAGGAATATTTAATATACCTGGTAAAGCTATTCGCGTATAAATATAAGTTTGGTCGAATCCACCCTAAGTGACAGATCAGAGAAAAAAGTTCTATCCATAGAAGTAACCTAAGTGTTAGAAACCTTTTTAAATATAAATATGTAGATTAGAATTATTATTTGTATTCATCAATTTACGGACTGATCGCATAAGGTTTATTATCTGTGCGCTGTCACATTGACACTGGCTGGTTAATCTTCCCGCCAATTTTAAAAAGGTGATCGATCAGTCCGTCTTTTGTTTTTATGGTGATGTTATGGAAAATATACATTGTTAATGTAAGTATGCGTTATTATTTAATTAAATATAAGTATTTAGAACTTCCAAATAATTATTACGAATTTATAACTATACGAATCTCTGCTTGAACAATCATTTAGATATATTGGTTTTGTTTCTCCTATAAGTACGGAGAAGTAAGGGAATATTGTACTTTAAGCAAAGCATTTAAAACACGTCTAATACTTTTATTTACAATGTTACCGGTTATCCAACAAATTCAGAAGTGGGATCGATATGTAATTTTATAGTTTTTACTAGACAAATATTATCTGTAGTGGTAAAATTTTGTTCAAGCAGTTTGATTGGAGAAAATATTTTATGTATTGAAAAACATCACAAAATAGTGAAAATGTAGAAAAACGACTAGCTTAGTTTTTTTTTTTAAATATATACTTACATACGTATATATAATGTACATAAATATGTACTTATACTTTTACATATAAGTAAGTACAGTAAGCTCAGTAAATTCATTTAAGTATATTTTATTTAAGTAATGGCAAACATTATATAATAAAATAACAAATAAAATTTTTTGAAGTTTCTTGTTTTATTTAAATAAAATAAGTACCTGTATAATTTATGAATATACTTTATGAATATAGTTAGGTACTTACTTTGTTGCTTTAATTATGTACTAAGTACCTGATTATGCACCTTTGCACATCAAATGTTTGTCTGTGATTCTTTTAATTTACTGTTGTTTATTTGTGCACTAAAGGGTTACCTATCTTTTTGGGTAAAATTGTTAGTTACATTTTAGAAACATACCATTTTTGATTAGACATTTTCAAATGAAAATTATATACTTGTACGGTTTCACCGCACATACAAATCGCCCAATAAGCATTATTACACGAATGCATATTTTTGTCTATCTATCAATCAGTTCACGATTCACCTTCGCACATCATCACCGCGCATCGCGTTCGTGTACTCATTAGCATTTAAGTATTTTCGAATACATTTGCATCTATTATTTATCTTATCAGCATCAGCTACTCAGGTGTTAACATACAATACTCTCGCACTTTGTTTCTTACACGTCTAGGCATATCATATTTGAAATTTGTATTAGCAACATTCATTGTGCTGGCGTTTAAACCTTTTGCAGCGGTACCTCGAAAACGGCAAGTTCAGAGCCACGCCGCCGTGCAGGGTGCAGAGCTACGCCGTGCAGGGTGCAGGGCTACGCGGTGCTAGTAGCAGAGCCACGCCGTGAGAGGAGCTGCGCTGCGTCGTATGAGGAGCTGCGCTGAGCCGTGAGAGGAGCTGCACCGCGCTGTGAGAGGACACTGCGTCGCGTCGTTTGAGGAGCTGTGCCGCGCCGTGAGAGGAGCTGTGCCGCGCCGTGAGAGGAGCTGTGCCGCGCCGTGAGAGGAGCTGTGCCGCGCCGTGTGAGGAGCTGTGCCGCGCCGTGAGAGGAGCTGCGTCGCGCCGTGAGAGGAGCTGCGCCGCGCCGTGAGAGGAGTTGTGCCGCGCCGTGAGAGGAGCTGCGTCGCGCCGTGAGAGGAGCTGTGCCGCGCCGTGAGAGGAGCTGCGCCGCGCCGTGAGAGAAGCTGTGCCGCGCCGTGAGAGGAGCTGCGTCGCGCCGTGAGAGGAGCTGCGCCGCGCCGTGAGGGGTAGCTGCGCCACATCGTGTGCACAGAGCTATGCTGAGCCACTTCGAAAGTCACTGGTACCATATCAAGGGTATGGCCGTTCTCGTAACTGTTTGTCCAAATAATTACCTTTACATAAGTATATCACGTATAAACGTATCCATAGATATGTATATGTATAGAAATGTAATGCTGTTTGACCCACAGAACAGAAGCTAGAACGGTCTCCTTGAACTGGAACGCATACAACCATATCAGAAGATGATCTAGTAATATTAATATATACCCTAATGGGTAGGGTTGCCAACATTTATAGTAAAATATTATTTAGTTATTATTATTCATGATTATAATATTTTTGAAGATATAATTCGTTAAAATGTATATAGTAAGCAGACGCATATGCTGCAATACTTACAATGGCACAATTATAGTATGGCTGGCAACCCCTAAGTGATCTTGACAAAAAAAAAAAAATTAAAACAATCCATTCTAAAAAGATTTCTTTTTAAAAATGAGTCATGCAATGAAATTTTCCGATATAATGTGTTGAATGTTGATTACCAGTTCAGTTACCTTTTTACAATTTGTACAGACTAGTATTTTTACCTTGATTTACTTTAGGGTAAACCTTTCGAAAACTATACAAATACTCAAAATTCAACACAAATAGTGTTATTTTTCAAATCTTCATAATGTAGAACTGAGACTTAAACTGAGTGCCATAATAGTTACCTTTTTCTTTTCTGATGATATATAGGTATTTCATTTTATGGCTCAATTAGCATTAGATACAATAATATAATGTTTGAAAATGCCATGATAAAAGCGATTTGATCTTGTATTGTAAAATTAACCTTATGCAACTACCTATTAGACTTATCTTAGGTACCTAAATTAAACTTGACAAGCAATATTAATTGTTGTTAATTTTAATGTTTTAAAAGCTCCTATATAAACGACTGTAACTGAAGCTCCTACACGAAATACTGTGACACTTCACTTAGTAAACCGAAGTTAATGTAATTTGATAATAATTAATTTAATATTATGAATGTATGTATAGACATAATAAAAAAGATTGTATTTGGTATTTCATAGTAAAAACTACTACTTTTACAACGACCATTGGTTGAGTTGCATTATACATGATAAAATATAAAATATATCCAAAAACTTTTGTTGTGTAACGTTGAAATAACATCCTTACATGCAAATTGTTGCATGTAAGGATGTTATTTCAACGTTACACAACAAAAAGTTTTTGGATATATTTTATATTTTATCATGTATAATGCAACTCAACCAATGGTCGTCTAATGTAAAAGTTACGACTTGAAATACAGGTAGATAATGAGAAACCCTTCCATAAATGTAATCCATGTTTGAATTAACATAGTGACGGTAATTGTTTCGATATGTTCTTAAGTTTAATGTACCTACTTAACGTCGATAATTAGCATTTCAGATATAATGATTCGTTTTAAGGAAATGCAGTGATTGTGTTGAGATGCATCAATATTCATAGGTAAATTAAGGTTATTAATAATAAAACAGAAAAGACTTATGGGCTTAGGAATTAATATGTCGTTACAATACAATTTCATATAGTGAAATTAGGTAGTAATGTAAGGACTTAAATAATCAACTGTATTACAAGTACAGATCACCCAACAGATAGGATCAATTAAAAGATGCTTTGACTTTTCATTTTTGATTACCAATTCAAACAATGTACGAAAGCTATCACTAGACAAATTGTCAAAACATTGTCACAATATTTTGACAATTATTTAGTTTGAATTTAATTTGACAATATTGATCTACCATTATATAATTTGATCCTATTCTATATTAGTGATAATGTTATTTAAGATTACTGGTTTTCTTACTTTGTTTTCTATAAACTTGCAACACCCTTCCTGTGTTCATGTATTTACCTATGAAAACATTAAAATATCAACCAATGTAAACATCATGTAAGCAATATTAAATTAATTATAAATTAAGAACTTAGTCAAAGTCAAGCTATGCTATGGAATCCTGGTTTATGACCTTTTGATAAAATCATAAACTCTTATGATATTGATTAGTTGTTGATACAAACTGAGAAAGATTCCATGAAATTTACTAGTAAATAGAAATTGGTAAAATGAAAATTATGATATAAGTTCACACAACGAATGATAGTGGTAAATAGTAATGTTGTTAAAATAATAGTTGCGTAAACTGCTGACTATCGTCGGATTCATATGAGAAAAGCTTAATTTACTTTTGTACAAGCTATATGTTGTAGTTATTAATATCTTATTTTTGTTTATGATATAGATACCAATTACATGTACAATGAAGCCAGCCTATTTTAATTGTCGCACTGTATATTACTGGCTTTGGTCTATTGGGTATCTATTAATAAGATAAAGAATACAAAAAAAAATCATATATCCTCATTTTTGTTATCTAAAGTAGGTAAGATTACCTTTTTAATTTGTGAACTTATGGTCACATTCATATACATATAACCAAAGATGTACCTATAATATTAACATACCTTTTTACGTGTTATTTTGTAAACGTAGTGTATTTTTGAACATACATAACAGATACATATAAGTATGTACCCACGTTCTTTTCATATATTGTTTTAATAAGATATTTATAGAATTTTGCGATTACACTATAATGAGCTATATGATTATAAATTAAAAGATAAACTACTATGGACACTACAGTAAAAAGATGCATGTTCAAATTTGTATGTTCCCTTTTTAAGTACTAATTATTTGCTGATGTCACAATCATAAATACTGCCAAGAAAGTTTTCAAATGTGTTTATTTCACTCAAATAATAATAAAAAAAAATGAATACAATCAACGATCACTATAACTAAATAAAGTTAAATTAAACATTGATGGCTTGTATGTCACTGTCTTCCAGTCTTCCATGTGTCGACAACTGAATGTGCGACTATAACCCAATATTGTTAATATTACCATATGAAACAAAAAATAATAATCTAGACTTATTCAAAACGTGGATATCGTGTTTGACATTAAAGTTTTATTCATTGGTGAATAAATCCGATTAGAATAATTTGTCGACATGGGTGAATAAATGAATATGAGACATTTCTTGGTCGTAAAAATATAACCAGATTTACTAATTATAACTAATCATTTTCTTTCAGACATTAAGATATAAAATAATATTACTGGTTTTCAAGATATGAGGCTTTTTGCCAATGGTTTCCAATATCAAGCTTGGGGCCATTGGTATTTAAGATATTAGGCTTGTTGCCAGTAACAATGTATAATGGTATTCAAGATATTAGGCTTGTTGCCAATGGTAACCAATACGAAGCTGGGACCATTGGTATTCAAGATACGATGCTTGTTGCCAAATAGAGTGTTTAAAGGTGTTCAAGATATTAGGCTTGTTGCCAACGGTTTCCAATATCAAGCTTGGAGGCCATTGGTATTCAAGATACGAGGCTTGTCACCAAAATAAATGTATAAGGGTATTCAAGATATTAGGCTTGTTGCCAATGGTAACCAATACGAAGCTGGGACCATTGGTATTCAAGATACGATGCTTGTTGCCAATATTAATGTAAAATTATGAATATAAAAAGAATTTGATATGTTGCAAAATTAATGTATATAAGAGTATTCAAGATATGAGGCTTGTTGCTAATGGTAACCAATACGAAGCTGGGACCATAAGTATTTAAGATACGAGACTTGTTGCCAACATTAATGTATAACTTGGAACTTAAAACTACTACTGAAAGAGAAGTCATATTTAAAGCTCAAAAAAGGTGCTTACGAGCAATGTGTGGTCTCAAAACTAGGGACAGCTGTGTTCAATACTTTAAAACCCTAAATATACTAACTGTTTCCTTCTCTATATATTTATGAATTGGCTATCTTTGTAAAGAGTAACCTAAAATTGTTTCCGATGTTGTCAGATACACGTAGGCGGAACAGATTGCGAGCACAATATATACATAATGTTGTGACACTTAAATGTAATTTGGCTCAAGTTCGCAAAAGTGTTATCGGAATGGCTCCTAAAATATATAATAAATTGCCAAATGAATATAAAATGCTAAATTTGAAATTGTTTAAACAAAAACTATATAATTTTCTAGTTGACAAATGTTACTACTGTATTAATGACTTTTTAAATGATACACTTTAATTAATATGTGGGTACTCTGTTGACATTCTAAAATACTTTTTATTTAATTGACTATTTATTTATTCAATTTTGCTATTATAATATTGATTTGATAACCTTTATTTAAAACTGAATTATTCACATGATTAAATTTAATTATTTTATATTTGTACGCTGTATTGTAACGGCAAAACATAGTGGTCCAAGATTTATTTACCTACTACCAAGTGCATGTACTTACCTATGTTTTACAAATAAACGATTCATTCATTCATTCATTCATTCTTATTACCAATATGATGTTATTTACTGAAATGAATGCATAACTTTTCAAAGCTGATTACATTATTGCAAAATTACTTATTACCAAAATGATGTTATTTACTAAAACGAATGCATAATTTTCAAAGCTGATTACAATATTATTGCAAAATTAATGTAAAACTATGTATAAGACTATTCAAGATATGAGGTTTGTTACCAATGGTATCCAAGATAAACTGAAACTTGGGACCATTAGTATTTAAGATAAGATGCTTGTTACTGAAATCAGTTCACAACTTTTGAAGTTTATTACCAATATAATTATAATAATGAGATAAAAAAATAATAATAATAATGTATAGCTTTGAAGCTGAGTGGCAATATTATTATAAAAGATATATAAATGTAAAATTTTTAACAATAAGAGTAATCAAGATATAAGGCTTGTTGTCAACGGTAAACAAGATAAATTAAAGCTTAGGATCATTGATATTCAAAGTACTTAATAATAATCTTTATTCAAAATGTGTATTCAAATTGATATTACGAAAATGAAAACTACCTTTTGGTATAAATGTCAATATTTAATGATTAATACCAAAATGAATGTATAAAGTATAAAATTATATTAGCATCAAATAAAATTAAAGTATAATATTTGATGCTGATATTATTGCAAAATAAATGTAATCCTTTTACAGTGTATAATGGTATTCAATAAAAATTGCCAATGTTAACTAAGACAAACCGAAGCATTAGGCCATTGGTATTTGAGATAAAGTTTAATACCAATATAAAAATTGCACTTGTGATAAGGCCGCCTACTATTGTGCGCATTATCCATATATTAAATCACAATGTTACAATTATAATCCTACATATTTTGATGCAATAAAGTTTTTTTTACTTATTATAAAGTTAAATTTCTGATAAAGATGACTGTACAACTTTTGAAGTTAATTTTAATACATATTATTAAATAGTTTACACCAGAATTAATGTAAAACTTTTAGAGCTAGGTAATTTCCAATATAAATGGTAAATATTTTTTACCAGATTGAATGTATATTATTGTAACAACTTATTGTGTATAAATGTAAAATTTAGAGCGTATTACCGATATAAATATAAAACTGTTTTGAATTAATGTAAAAGTATTGGAGCTGATTATCATAAAAATGTAAATATAGATTATCACCAGGGCAAATGTTAAATTGTAAAAACTAATTGCCAACAGAAATGTAAAATAATAGTAGTGGCATTTTCAAAACAATAATTCAGTTAAACCAAAATATTGAGTTAATGGTAGTAAATAGTCTTTATAGTTTATAAACATTCTTAAATAGCTTTTGTTCCTGTTTAGAAACTAGACTCCATGAATTTAGCCAAAAAAAAAAAAAGTATCATTTCAAGCTATTCCCTTAATATTTTGGCCCGAGGACGCGCCTTATATTCAGGAAGGCCGACTGTTAGAAACCTTTTTTAAATATAAATATGTAGATTAGAATTATTATTTGTATTCATCAATTTACGGACTGATCGCATAAGGTTTATTATCTGTGCGCTGTCACATTGACACTGGCTGGTTAATCTTCCCGCCAATTTTAAAAAGGTGATCGATCAGTCCGTCTTTTGTTTTTATGGTGATGTTATGGAAAATATACATTGTTAATGTAAGTATGCGTTATTATTTAATTAAATATAAGTATTTAGAACTTCCAAATAATTATTACGAATTTATAACTAATCTCTGCTTGAACAATCATTTAGATATATTGGTTTTGTTTCTCCTATACGGAGAAGTAAGGGAATATTGTACTTTTAAGCAAAGCATTTAAAACACGTCTAATACTTTTATTTACAATGTTACCGGTTATCCAACATAAGTAAGTTATCCACCCGTCCCCTTGTTAGTAACGATCGGACAGTTTGAATTGAGTGCGTTTCCCTAGCAAAAAAGTATTGAATATTAAAACGTGATGTTACTAAATAATTAGAGTATGACGTCGTGTAAATGTTTATATAAGTTTCAAATTTGTGCATCAATTAGTTTTTGAGATTTTAACCCACTTGAGGCTAGCGTACTTTTAAACGAACGTCACATAAACAAAAATCTACAGATCAAGGGGGTTATTATTATAATAATATTTTTATGCTAATCATTTAAATAACATATGCGTGATTCCATTCCGTATTGTTGTTGGTGCATTACTTTTGTTTGGTGTAATAAATTTATACGTAGAACTTTGACGAGTTAATCATTCAATCATTCAAGGTAAGTTTATATACATAGGTATAGGTACTATAATACTGAAATAATGTGAATATAAGTTAGATAAGTATGTACACAATAATTGAAAATTAAAAAATTGACATATTTCAAATTACAAATATTGTTTTTTGATGAATAAACTTCACGTCCTTTATAACGACCAATAGCCTAATATCCTACCAATAATGCAACTAAAGTATCTACAAAAATAAATTTGTTGTTACAAGAGCCTGACACTACTAAACTAGAAAAAGGTGATGATCACGTGATGATCAACCTATACCCGACATGATTATTATTTTACCACCAGAAAACGGTAACGCTAATGTAACAGATCAGGGGGCCGATTCTCAAGTAATAGAACTTTTTCAGTGTGGTAATTTCTATTCGAAGATGTCGTTTCTACTATAAAGTTCGAACGTTTTCTATATTTCATATTCTGGGGCACGATAGAACAATTACCACTCGAACTGTCAAATGGAACGTACCATAGACAATTTATTACGTTTCATTACGTCGTTTTTAAAAACGCTTGGAAAACGATTGTAGTTTTTACCTTATAATTGGTGATTTTCACAAAATCCCGAAATTTAAGAGACTCGTAAGAAAAATTTTTAAACTTAAAAAAAATATTATTTAATTATAGCGGTTTCAAAACGTTTAAAAAAGTAAAAATTGGAATATTTCCTAAGTTTGTTTTGAAAAATATGGAACGTATTAAAAAGTTGTCTTGTGTCAATGTCAGTGATCGAAGTTTGGTCAGATTTACTATTTACCCTATTATTTGATAGTTTTGTTACTTTGAAGGGAATGGATAAGAAAAATATGCCAGTGTCGAGAAAATCTCCACTTAGTCCATTTGGTGGAAACCCCATTTGGTAAAGTTAAAAGTGGGAAGTGTACTTCTTCGGTTATAAAAAACGAAGCAAAGAAGAGGTGGATAAAGGATCTTCGTCAACCAAATTCCCGAAGCAGGCGACTTTGAACTCTTCTTCGTTCATTTTCATCAAATGATTTCAAAACTTCAACAAAAAAATAGTCAAAATCAAACTAAACTTATCCCACATAACCTTAAACGAACTCATTTTATCAGCTGAAGTTCGAATACGAGTTATTTCGATTGGTCAGTACCACTCGTTGCGTTCGAGTGGTGTTCGATCGAAATATTTCGATTGTGAAGTTCTGAGAATACGCAAAAAGTGTTGCCTTCGAAAAAAAATCGAATTTCGAATTTTTTTACGAACGTGAACTTTTTACGATTGCGTCAGAATTGGCTCCCAGAATTTTAGTGATGAAAATGTCGTCTTGATGCACAACTTGCCAGGATCTCAGCTACATGCACCAGCAAACGTTCATTTTCGTGAGTTATAGTAACGACGAGCTGACATTGGCTCAATTGACTAAGCGAAGGCGACTTCAAGAACATGAAATTAGTAGGCAGTGCCGGCTTTAACACTACCAGCGCCCTGGGCGAGATTTCTACAGCGCCCCCTAAATACTATTCAAACCCTTACGAAAAAAGGCAAAGGGTAAAAAAAAAAATATTTAAAAATTCTCAGAATTCGTGCCTCAAACGACTATCGAGCACATTGACCTTCAATTGAGAGTTTTAAGTTTTTTTTATGTATTTTATTTAAGATTTAGAAGAATGGAGTACCTGTAACACAAGTTTTTATTACTTAGCACTGGACTCACGAGAGCTATAAGGTGCAAAAAGAATTATTCGAGAAAGTCAAAAACGAAAAAAGTGCGAAATAGTGAAAAGAAAGCAATTTTTTTCGTATTTTTGATTTTGGCGCTCGATATTTTTAAGGGTTTGCCTTGTAGCCTAACCTTTTTGAAAAAAGTCAAAAAGTCAGAACTTCGACATGCGTGTGTGGAAATTTTGCAATGTGTTTGTTCACAGGCGTAATGTTGAGAATACTTATGGATGTATAAAGTAATTAAGCTTGGGCAAGAATGCTTTGGTATATCTGTGTATTGTGTGTTCTTCTCTAGAGGTCACATTTTCTCAACCGATTCCCGTGAAATTTTGAGAGCAGGTTCGATAAACATATAAAAATCGATAGTCGAGCCATTTTTGGAAATTTTTGAAAATGGCGGAGTTGGCACAAAAAGGCCTGAGAGTAAGCGCCTTTGGATTTCTCTTACAACCAAATTGTGACAACTCAAAATAATCGTAACTAATATTATACATGCAAATAATATAATAAATAAAATAAATAAAGAGGGTATTACAGCGGCCCTTTACGACGACCCTTTGAGGCGCTTCTTTGGGGCGCCTTTTTCGAGCGCCTGGGGGCGCCCACTTACCCGACGACGGGTGGCGCCTTCGGCGCCCTCATCGGACAACAGGGGGCGCCTGGGGCGCCCTTGACATCCGGCGCCTTGGGCCGTCGCCCAAACGCGCCCCCCTAAGGCCGCTACTGTTAGTAGGTACTTCTTCATTAGATTCTTCTCAGAATGTGTCTTCGCCAGTCTCATCTTCAGGCCGCCAAACAACAGTGGTGCCGAAAAATAAACTGTATGAATGGATTGCACGAGACATACAACCTGCAACTAATAAAGACCCAAGACCCTATGTACTTTTTCAATTATTTATTTGATGATGATATTACTAAAATAATTTTCCAATCTCCGTCTATGCTACCCAAAAACAAAGAAGGTAATGTGTTGCATAGCAAGATGAAATGTTCCTTGGAATTCTTTTATATAGTGGTCTCAGATAGTTATGGTAGTTATATAATACCTAGGGTATGTTATATAATACCTAGGATATATATGTATTGACAAAATTTATTAGATTGCGGAATGCTAATCCATACTTCCATACTAATATTATAAATGCGAGTCTGCCTGTCTGGTACGCTTTCAAGGCTAAGCCACTGTACCGATTATGATGAAATTTGGTACGGATATAAGTAGTTGAAGACCCGGGGTCAAACATGGGTTGCTTTTTTCTCAAAAATCAACCCCCAAGAGCCTGAAATAAGGGGTCAAATTATGTGTCAAAAACACACAAGGTACTTTTTAAAGACTTCTTTTTCCACGGGCGGAGCCGCAGGGCAACATATATATATAGGAATAAATATACTTTCTAGCATAAAACTGTTGTTTTGCGTACTATTTACCCACTAAATAAACAAAATATTTAGGCAGTGCAAAGTAGTTTATAAAGCTAGCGGTCGTTTAAAAGGACGCCTATTTCCCTTTTTCCGATAGTTGAATATTTTTCCTAGCTTGAGAGGATGGCAGGTAACATATGTAAAAATCATAAACATCCAAGCAAGTAAAAAGTTTCAGGCTTAAGTGGGTTAATTACGAACAGATTCTGCTAGGATGACATTTAGAACATTCCCCCAGCAAAAAAAGTTCTCGAATCGAAATGAAAGTAAGTTCAATAATTAGAGTGTCGTGAAAGGTAAATGTTTATGAATAAACAAAAATTGTGTATCCAAAGACTTGTGAGAAATTCAAAATTCTGCTGGGGGAACGTTTGGCCGGATGCTGGATCTCCTAAATGGCATGGGGTAGAGATATGACTTTTTTTACACAAGTTGTTATTCATTTGTGTATAATGTTTGTAAAAACAGAAATTTAAAAAATATTACCGTTCAAGAGCTAAAAATAAAAACGTGAATTTAGGTATTTTGGCGCTTGTACTATAAATTTAGGCCCTAGAGACTAATTGGTGACGTGAGTTTGTACTTGAAGTTGCTTTCAATGTCTATGTAAGTATCAACATAGTATCATAAGTATTTAATAAGTTATGAGAAAAATGCAATGATTCGGCCGCCATGAATTTCGACAGTCCATTAGACGAGTTGGTCTTTTATTTACGGAATTCACGTGTTTTGCATTAATTGCTAAATATAGTTAACTATCTGTTCACCAAAAAATCAGATCAATATATGCAGTAGTTCAAGAAATATAATTATAAATCCAAGCCAAGGTGAAATACCATGATAAGCCGACCAAATTCGAGAGTCTACCAAAAAGCGACCGTGCAGTATATATTACCAACCATCCGAAATGTGCAGTATTATAAACGTAATTTAGTACAGGCCCGTACACAACTGAACTAATATAATTTTCAATGAAGAGTTTTTGTCCAAGATTTCAAGATTTTTTATTGTTAACTTATTTATATATATATTTTGCGTTTAGTTACAATACAATATTAATTGAAAAACTCTGCGCTCGTTCTATCTTAGGTACCTAGTATAGGACCGATTCCTACTGGAATGGCTGCGGCGCACGGCAATCACTTTCACTATGATAGAAGTTATAAACCTTATATTTTTTACCCCATACGTACATAACTTATATAACCGCGCTATTGTAGTGCCTCCGGTATGTTTGAAGAGGCTGGTATAGATTGTTTTGCTACGATCATGCGCCACCTTTTTTGCTCAGGAGAGTGCGCGGTGTGCGTTACCCTGGCAGGAAAGTGTGTCCTGGAGTTAAGTGAATGGAACCAAAACGTTGTGCGTAGTCTAGTGTACATGTGCCGCGAATAAAACTTTTGTGCGTCTTGTAGTTTAGGAAAAAAACGGAAATCTAGGATTCTGCTAGGGTAACGTCGTTCTAGCAGGAAAGTTCTAAACGAATGATCGGAGAGAGAAATATTCTGAGGGGGCAGAGAGCTTAGAGCTGTGCATTGACCTGGGCCGAAAAGATCATTTGTGCGTCTTCAGGTTTTCGGGATATTGCATTTCCTGCTGGAGTAACGTTTTGCAAAATCGTGGATCTCCTAGATCCATCGTATGTGCGCCTGTAAGATAAATATACATGAGTAGCTATTCATTTGTGCCCATCTGTGCCATAATTAGATTTAAAAAAAATATATAATTTTTAAGTAATCGCGTTGTCTTTGAAATCACGAAAAAAAATCATAGCGCCTAAATGAAAAGACGTGTAAGCTCGCTGAAAACTGTATTCGATTCTTCTATACACCTATAATGACCACAAAAAGTTTCTGAAGTGCACATGTATTCATTATTGAATAATATTACTAAAACACAAAATTAGGTGACTTAACTTTGACGTCAACAAACAAGAAACCGGCTTAACCCAATAAGTGTGCGTGTGAACCAAAGATTAGTGTGTTCAGTCATATATTATCGTGGAAATTTTCAGTTCAAAATGTTAAGGATATAAGTAAATAAACACAAATCCAAAAACATATGAACAACGGCAGATTATCCAGCCAAATTAGAATGACTACAAAAAAGCGACGGTTTCATACATATCGATAACCTTCTCTATTGAACGTATTATACCTAAGCTGTTCGTACAGTCGCATTCAAACGTTTATTAGCAAATGCCAACCTGTAACTTTATTTGTGGGAATTAGTGGGAATAATTAAAAAATATGTATTGTTGTTAAATAGGGATTTGTATAAAAGTTAAGGTGTTCCGTATTTGTCGAAATAGGTAGATTAGGTACCTACTATAAAAATACAAAATGTGTTTTTTAAATGTGAAAGTTTATTTAGGTACCACTATTATGTACTAGCTACATGGCTATGGCTACTGTAAAAGTTCTTCTTCCATGTCGAGTCGTACAATTCTGCATACCGACCGATGTTTCCTTCCTCCGCGCGGCACCCGATGACGTTGAATTAGTTTTCTGTCTACGCATAACAAAAACAATAGAGAGGGAGTGGCTTTGTCTAGCTAGCGTGAAGAAAGTGAGATAACTAGTAAGCAAAATGGTATAAGTGGGACAGAGATAGATATATAATCGTCGCGATGTATTTTGCTTTTTACTAGAAGTGAGTCATCTTTTCTCTTGGTAAACAGTTTGGTGCGTTGCGTGCATCACGCGTGCATGTTGTATGTTATGACGCTATGGAGTGCTATGGATCCTGTTGCGCAGTTGCGTTTGTTTACTAATTAGATGTTGGTCTTCATAAAAGTTTATGAAGTTGGAATGGAATAATCTGCAATGGTAAGTAAATATTTAAGTTACCAATGGTTAGAAAGGAAGGCATTTGGTTTTCTTTAGTAGTAAGTAAATATTATTTTATTGTTCGAGACCCACAGCTAAAAGTGCAGTCCAAAGTCATTGAGTCATTTTTGTTTTCGGCTAAGCAGTTGATTTAAAAATGCAATATCCCAATAAGACTGGAAATCCTTTCTGCAATATATGCTTGATAGATATATAAAGTACCCAGCAGATCATGAGACATTTTATGCTTTGACTACTGGACCACCGAGGCATCTACGGTGTCAAATCAGTTTGTTTGTTACCTCTTCATGCTTTATCTACTGAAATAGTCTTCCTGAAATTTCGCATACACATAGTTAGAAGTACTGAGAAGGACATAAGGTACCTTTCATCCCGGGAAAAAGCACTGTTCCCTGTGTCACAGTAGTAGTTTGATCTGTGATTTGATGCCATAATATTTACTATTAAAATTACCTATAAGAGAATAAAAATAATAATATCCAAATCAAAAACCTCTTTTTTCTTTATTTTATATGGCCACTACGTGCATGTGCTGTGCATTTTATATCCATACTAGCTTTTGCCCGCGGCTTCTGTCCGTGTGAATTTCCCACGGGAACAGTGCTTTTTCCCAGGTATCTTATGCCCTTCCCAGTACTTACATATAACTATGTGTATGCGAAATTTCAGGAAGTATGGTTCGGTAGATAAAGCATGAAGAAGTAACAAACAAACAAGTAAATACACAAAAAAACTCACTTTCGCATCATTAATAATATTAGTTAGGATAGGATAGTTAGGATTTTTTAATTATGTATTTCCTCAAACTTTGTCAGGAATTCCCAGTTGGGAATTGCCGACAGACGTTTGATAGCGACTGTACAGCCAACAGCTTAGGTATAATACGTTCAATAAGAGAAGGTCATCAATATGTATGAAACCGTCGCTTTTTTGTAGTCATTCTAATTTGGCCGGATAATCTGCCGTTGTTCATATGTTTTTGGATTTGTGTTTATTTACTTATATCCTTAACATTTTGAACTGAAAATTTCCACGATAATATATGACTGAACACACTAATCTTTGGTTCACACGCACAGCTTATTGGGTTAAGCCGGTTTCTTGTTTGTTGACGTCAAAGTTAAGTTGCACCTAATTCTTGTGTTTTAGTAATATTATTCAATAATGAATACATGTGCACTTCAGAAAGCTTTTTTGTGGTCATTATAGGTGTATAGAAGAATCGAATACAGTTTTCAGCGAGCTTACACGTCTTTTCATTTTAGGGCGCTATGATTTTTTTTCGTGATTTCAAAGACAACACGATTACTTAAAAATTATAAATATTTTCTTAAATCTAATTATGGCACAGATGGGCACAAATGAATAGCTACTCATGTATATTTATCTTACAGGCGCACATACGATGGATCTAGGAGATCCACGATTTTGCAAAACGTTACTCTAGCAGGAAATGCAATATCCCGAAAACCTGAAGACGCACAAATGATCTTTTCGGCCCAGGTCAATGCACAGCTCTAAGCTCTCTGCCCCCTCAGAATATTTCTCTCTCCGATCATTCGTTTAGAACTTTCCTGCTAGAACGACGTTACCCTAGCAGAATCCTAGATTTCCGTTTTTTTCCTAAACTACAAGACGCACAAAAGTTTTATTCGCGGCACATGTACACTAGACTATGCACAACGTTTTGGTTCCATTCACTTAACTCCAGGACACACTTTCCTGCCAGGGTAACGCACACACGAGGTGGGACTGCCCGCACTTGGCTCACTGCCGGAGCTTACATGCTCCGTGCAGAAATATATTATAATAAAATAGTTTGTAGGGTGTAATATTAACATATTTAAGTTAATTTAATAATGTAAGATATGAGTGTAATCACTTGAAATAAAGATATACATATTATGTTGGTACGTTTTTCAGAGCCACACGGGTCCATTGGGACCCGGTCCAATGAGGCGTTCATGGGGCCAAAGCCGACATGAAGAGGCCTTTTTGTACCTTTTTATCTAAAAGTGAGATGGCTGCATCTGCGGAGATCTGCCCCTTAATGTACCATAGATATGATATATGTGATATACAAACCTAATTTGAAGAAATAAGATGTTTTTGAGGTATGCTAACATTTGAGCACGCATCTGTAGCACTAAAGAAAAAAAGGTAATACACTATCAATTTCAGTAAACCACTTGCTGCACGGTCGCTTTTTGGTAGACTCCCGAATTTGGTCGGCTTATCATGCTATTTCACCTTGGCTTGGATTTATAATTATATTTCTTGAACTACTGCATATATTGAATCTGATTTTTGGAGAGAGAATGGATAGTTAACTATGTTTAGCAATTAATGCAAAACATGTGAATTTCGTAAATAATAGACCAACTCGTCTAATGGACTGTCCGAAATTCATAGCGGCTGAATCATTGCATTTATTCTCATAACTTATTAAATACTTATGATACTATGTTGATACTTACATGGACATTGAAAACAACTTCAAAGGTACAAACTCACGTCACCAATTAGTCTCTAGGGCCCATATTTGATAGTACAAGCGCCAAAATACCTAAATTCACGTTTTTATTTTTGAAGCTCCTGAAGGGAATAATATTTTTTAAATTTCTGTTTTTACAAACATTATTCACAAATTAATAACAACTTGTGTAAAAAAAGTCATATCTCTACGCCATGCCATTTAGGAGATCCAGTGTGCGTTACCCTGGCAGGAAAGTGTGTCCTGGAGTTAAGTGAATGGATCCAAAACGTTGTGCGTAGTCACAAGTGTACATGTGCCGCGAATAAAACTTGCACGTGCGTCTTGTAGTTTAGGAAAAAAACGGAAATCTAGGATTCTGCTAGGGTAACGTCGTTCTAGCAGGAGAAGTTCTAAACGAATGATCGGAGAGAAATATTCTGAGGGCAGAGAGCTTAGCAAGGCTGTGCATTACGTGGCCACCTGGGCCGAAAAGATCATTTGTGCGTCTTCAGGTTTTCGGGATATTGCATTTCCTGCTAGAGTAACGTTTTGCAAAATCGTGGATCTCCTAGATCCATCGTATGTTGCGCCTGTAAGATAAATATACATGAGTAGCTATTCATTTGTGCCCATCTGTGCCATAATTAAATTTAAGAAAATATTTATAATTTTTAAGTAATCGCGTTGTCTTTGAAATCACGAAAAAAAATCATAGCGCCTAAATGAAAAGACGTGTAAGCTCGCTGAAAACTGTATTCGATTCTTCTATACACCTATAATAACCACAAAAAGTTTCTGAAGTGCACATGTATTCATTATTGAATAATATTACTAAAAGACAAAATTAGGTGACTTAACTTTGACGTCAACATACAAGAAACCGGCTCAACCCAATAAGTGTGCGTGTGAACCAAAGATTAGTGTGTTCAGTCATAAGTTATCGTGGAAATTTTCAGCTCAAAATGTTAAGGATATAAGTAAATAAACACAAATCCAAAAACATATGAACAACGGCAGATTATCCGGCCAAATTAGAATGACTACAAAAAAGCGACGGTTTCATACATATCGATAACCTTCTCTATTGAACGTATTATACCTAAGCTGTTCGTACAGTCGCATTTAAACGTTTATTAGCAAATGCCAACCTGTAACTTTATTTGTGGGAAATAGTGGGAGTAATTAAAAAATATGTATTGTTGTTAAATAGGGATATGTATAAAAGTTAAGATCGTGTTTCCTTATTTGTCGAAATAGGTAGATTAGGTACCTTCTATAAAAATACAAAATGTGTTTTTAAATGTGAAAGTTTATTTAGGTACCACTATTATGAACTAGCTACATGGCTATGGCTACTGTTTCTTCTTCCATGTCGAGTCGTACAATTCTGCACACCGACCGATGTTTCCTTCCTCCGCGCGGCACCCGATGACGTTGGATTAGTTTTCTGGTGGTTGGTGGTGTCTACGGATAACAAAAACAATAGGGAGGAGTCGCTTTGTCTAGCTAGCGTGAAGAAAGTGAGATAACTAGTAAGCAAAATGGTATAAGTGGGACAGAGATAGATATATAATCGTCATTCTATTTTCAATAATGCGATGTATTTTGCTTTTTACTAGAAGTGAGTCATCTTTTCTCTTGGTAAACAGTTTGGTGCGTTGCGTGTATCACGCGTGCATGTTGTATGTTATGACGCTATGGAGATCCTGTTGCGCAGTTGCGTTTGTTTACTTTTTAGATGTTGGTTAAAAGTTTATGAAGTTGGAATGGAATAATCTGCAATGGTAAGTAAATATTTAAGTTACCAATGGTTAGAAAGGAAGGCATTTGGTTTTCTTTAGCAGTAAGTAAATATTATTTTATTGTTCGAGACCCACAGCTAAAAGTGCAGTCCAAAGTCATTGAGTCATTTTTGTTTTCGGCTAAGCAGTTGATTTAAAAATGCAATATCCCAATAAGACTGGAAATCCTTTCCGCAAAATATGCTTGGTAGATATATAAAGTACCCAGCCAGATCATGAGACATATTTTATGCTTTGACTACTGGACCACCGAGGCAACTACGGTGTCAAATCCGTTTGTTTGTTACCTCTTCATGCTTTATCTACTGAAATAGTCTTCCTGAAATTTCGCATACACATAGTTAGAAGTACTGGAGAAGGACATAAGGTACCTTTCATCCCGGGAAAAAGCACTGTTCCCAGTGTCCACAGTAGTAGTTTGATCTGTGATTTGATGCCATAATATTTACTATTAAAATTACCTATGTATAAGAGAATAAAAATAATAATTTCCAAATCAAAAACCTCTTTTTTATTTTATATGGCCACTATGTGCGTGCATGTCCTGTGCATTTTATATCCATACTAGCTTTTGCCCGCGGCTTCGCCCGTGTGAATTTCCCACGGGAACAGTGCTTTTTCCCAGGTATCTTATGTTCTTCTCAGTACTTATAACAATGTGTATGCGAAATATCAGGAAGAATGGTTCAGTAGATTAAGCATGAAGAGGTAACAAACAAACAAGTAAATAAACAAAAAAACTCACTTTCGCATTAATAATATTAGTTAGGATAGGATAGTTAGGATTTTTTAATTATTTCCTCAAATTTTGTCGGGAATTCCCAGTTGGGAATTGCCGACAGACGTTTGATAGCGACTGTACGGCCAACAGCTTAGGTATAATACGTTCAATAGAGAAGGTCATCGATATGTATGAAACCGTCGCTTTTTTGTAGTCATTCTAATTTGGCCGGATAATCTGCCGTTGTTCATATGTTTTTGGATTTGTGTTTATTTACTTATATCCTTAACATTTTGAACTGAAAATTTCCACGATAATATATGACTAAACACACTAATCTTTGGTTCACACGCACACTTATTGGGTTGAGCCGGTTTCTTGTATGTTGACGTCAAAGTTAAGTCACCTAATTTTGTCTTTTAGTAATATTATTCAATAATGAATACATGTGCACTTCAGAAACTTTTTGTGGTTATTATAGGTGTATAGAAGAATCGAATACAGTTTTCAGCGAGCTTACACGTCTTTTCATTTAGGCGCTATGATTTTTTTCGTGATTTCAAAGACAACGCGATTACTTAAAAATTATAAATATTTTCTTAAATCTAATTATGGCACAGATGGGCACAAATGAATAGCTACTCATGTATATTTATCTTACAGGCGCACATACGATGGATCTAGGAGATCCACGATTTTGCAAAACGTTACTCCAGCAGGAAATGCAATATCCCGAAAACCTGAAGACGCACAAATGATCTTTTCGGCCCAGGTCAATGCACAGCTCTAAGCTCTCTGCCCCCTCAGAATATTTCTCTCTCCGATCATTCGTTTAGAACTTTCCTGCTAGAACGACGTTACCCTAGCAGAATCCTAGATTTCCGTTTTTTTCCTAAACTACAAGACGCACAAAAGTTTTATTCGCGGCACATGTACACTAGACTATGCACAACGTTTTGGTTCCATTCACTTAACTCCAGGACACACTTTCCTGCCAGGGTAACGCACACGGCCAAACGTTCCCCCAGCAGAATTTTGAATTTCTCCGAAGTCTTTCGATACATTTTAATTATTGTACTTACTTTTATTTCGATTCGAGAACTTTTTTTGCTGGGGGAATGTTCTAAATGTCATCCTGGCAGAATCTGTTTGTAATTAAAATCTCAAAAACTAATTGATGCACAAATTTGAAACTTATATAAACATTTACACGACGTCATACTCTAATTATTTAGTAACATCACGTTTTAATATTCTGTACTTTTTTGCTAGGGGAACGCACTCGTTTGAATTTCATTTCGGTTTCATCTGTTCTCCCATGGTTACAGTGTTATACAGACTGTCAGGGAACTGTTTATCCCCCGTAATTTTAAGAAGTTATTGTGTTTATCTGCCCCCTCATCTGTCAATGACAAGGGGGACAGATAACCGAATGAAGTTTGAACTTGTCCCCTTGTTGTTAACATGGGAACGGATCGAACTTTTATTCTCTGATCTGCCTTTCTCACTCCGAGGGGAAGTTGCCACAACTGGTGGAAAGTGGCACCATTTTTGTGAAAAAGCTACGTCCACCAGTGATGCTCACTACTTTTTACTTTCGTTCATACACTTTCACCTCTGATGTAATCGCAAGGATCTCCCAAAAATCACATGAAATAAAAGAAAATTAATGTTTAATTATTAAATTTATTTAAAAAGTTGTGTACAAATATCCTAAAGCTGTGTACGCGATGCAGCTTTTAGACTAATACCAATGTTTTTACACAACACGGGGTTTCATGCCGCTCGACTTTACATGTGGATCTCATGATGTCACTTTGGATATAAAAATAAGCGTCTAATAATCACATTGAAAACTGTACACACCAATAATTTTTTACGACCATTTAAATATTTTATTCTACTAAATTGATCCATGTATGTTAATACCGAATAGGAAATTTTTAACAATATTATTTAGCACTTAACCACTTTATTGTATTAGAAACATGTAACAACTAGCGGACGCAGTATAACATTAAAACAATACCGTCTTAGAGACCGTTAAAATTATCAAACAGGTGTTAACAATCTTAGATCGATGAAAGCTATTTCTTGGAACCTAGCAACTTACATGTCTCGACACCATTATATTACAATTACAAGTAAAATTAAATGGGAAAAATAGACATGAGAGGCGGGAACTTAACAATACATTCCATTTTCACCTACATCCGGGAATGTGGAAATCGACGCACGATTCAAAAACTATAGCGAGGTTTTCAGTCTAACCTTTCAAACGCAACAATATTTCACTTTATTGTAATCCCAACGGACCCCACGCGGGGACAGACTCATGGGGTCAGCTGGGAAACAATCACAAAACATTATCCCTATATTTTACAAGGCAACTTGAGCTATTGCTGCCTGATCACAGAATCGGGTCGACTATAAAAATAATGTTGGAATACGAGCTCGGGTTAGACCGTAGCGTTAGAATCTGACAACGGCGGCGATTACTGTAAATAAATTACATATCGTTACAGCACCACGCGAATTTTTATAGCTATGAAGTGCGTTTGTTGCGCTCGAGCGCGAGGTGTCGCTACTGATGCTTGCACTCGGCCGGGTTGTCGGCGCCCCCCCCGCGCCCCGAGCGCTTGTGGCCCCCCCCGCCCCCGCGCCGCCGCGGCGCAGGAGATTCGTCTTCGCTTTCTTCACTCGAACACTCTTCCTCCTCCTGTTAAATTTACCAACCGTAAATACAACTAGGTAGGTATTAAATACGAGCTAAATTAAATACAGCTAGGTATAAATACAAGCTACCTTTGGAGTTAACTTTATATAGCATTGTTTTAATTGCGTAAGTCCTCGAAATCTAAAAGGCTCATAAGTACATTTTTATTAGATTTCAATTATTTCTACACGAGCTTTTATGACATCGAGGATTTAGTTGCTAATATTCAAAACAAATTACATTAATTAAACGACACAAATATATTACCTTATCGATATTAACGTGAATTCTGCAACCATCCGCATTCCGCATACTCGCACAACTAATCATGCAAACCAGGATAATAAATAAAAGACTCGGATAAAAAGCAATACAATTTAATGTCATCGTGTGACAACATGCCAAAACGTAAGCCATAACCAGTAGGTATGTATGACGAGAGCTGCTAACATTGACCATATTATGCTAACTTCAATAGAAAGTTATATAAATAAAAAATATACATCTATACTCCGACATAGCTATTGTCAAGTTATTACTAAATACATTCCGAATAAGATCACAGTTGCGATATAGTGATGATATAAAATGCAGTTTGGCACTATAACAAGAGATTCACTAACAACGTGGCCAATTCACAACGTTGGCGAGGATATAAGAGCGTTTAGTGGAATGACAACACATGAATTTAGACACATACATCAATAGCCTTAGAGAATAATAATATCACATGAAATTTCAAAGTACACAAACGAACAAGTAAACTTCGTAAACAAAAATACACACTATAATTACTGTATAATAAATAAAAACGTGAAATTGTATAACTAGAAATGCAGTATAGGTAACGTAACAGACATCTAACAAGTGACATGCATTATTTATACATTAATTATTAAGAAGGCACCTTATACGCTTCTCACTCTAAATCTAAGACGGGCTCGCTTCAGCAAAGCGGAGTTTCTAAAACATATTTATCTGAACCGGAGATAAACCATGCATAGAATTATTTTTTGGAAGACGAAGAGAGATTGTAACAAATATAACAATAGAGAAGTCATGTTTCGACAAAATATTTCTTTAACCACATAACTTTACTAACAAATCTTCTCGTCCTCTAAAAAATTACCTTGGGGGCGTTATAAAAAAAATGCTAGCACACACTACCAATTTATAGGCTACCCGATGCAGGAGTATTTCTTATCGTTTAACGTATATTTGTCAAAAAATATTTGGTTCAATTTCGAAAGAGATATGATAGATACAAAATCGCGAATCACGTGTTAAATACGCAGGCTCGTTCCCACTGTCTTCACTAAGCATACTAAGTAACCCAAACAACACTATTTGGGTTCACTTAATATTGTAAATTACTTATAAAACTGCCAAAGATTATAAAATGTGACACAGATAGGAACGCGCCCGAATTAAAATAAGGGACCGGACAAGGTATAAGAATAGTCAAAAATATAACATTTTGAGAATCAGGATTTGGAATTTTGACTTTAGCAAGAGTTTCTCTTGAGCCAATTTATTAGGGGTCAAACTTTTTGGGAAAGTCCATTTTCTACGCGTGACGACATACGAATTTACGTTTAGTAAGTGTTTTAGTATCGTCCAAACATCGCTTAATTTTTGTTATATCTCGGAATGACGATTCTATTGTGAGATATTTCAAAGAGGCATCAAAAAAAGTTGTCCGGTCCCCTATTTACCCGGCTGCGAGGGGCCGGGGCGATGGGGGTTTTACAAATAACTAATTCTTAAGGACAGGTGTGGCATCAATCATCTCCGTCCGACACTTCCTCAGTGCCGGAGTCTTCGTCGGAGTACGAATCCTCCTGAAACCAAACACACCCGTTGGTTGCCGTTCCTCGCGGCCAGACGCAGATACCGTATCAACGCACGCGCATAGGAGAAGGGAAGGCTGAGCTTTGTGACGGTATAAGTAGCTTCACAAATTTATGGCCGTTCATAGATGACGCAAGATAAGGTTTTATTGATTTTCGTGCACAATAAGAAATTGGGTAAAAAATTACATATATTTTTGCACTACAAGCGCTAAGCTCGCCGTGCATTAAGGCCTATTTAGACGTGCAAATTTCTTGTATATAAAAGAGCTTTAATTGCAGTGCAGCAATTGACTATTAATAATTGCAAAAACCTGTTGTTTAAACCATGCAAGTAAATTATTGCTTCAATTTAATTGTTGTTGCAAGAAACTTGCAACGTCTAAATAGGCCTTTATATTTAACTCGTCAAAATCGCGCCAGTTTCGGAACATAAATTATCTCTATTATATTCATATTTACTGATATACAAATTTTCTATGAAATTTAAATTTATTGGCGTTGTGACGTCACAAGACATTAAATTATCTTATAATGTGTAAAATGGAGAGACAAATATAAATGTCAATAAAAATTAAATGTTTCAATGTTTTTACTCTTAATAGTTGGCGCTACTAGCGAGGGGTCCTGTCAATGGTACGAACTGTCATTTGAATTTGACACATCGACATTGACAACGT
>CM031577.1:11237996-11260996 GCA_018467065.1 Ephestia elutella
TGTTCTCGAAAATTTCGAAAACGGCATAGTATATATATCAATGCTGTAAATATATACTAATAACGACTCTATGAGAAACAGTAAATAAACAAATACACATTAAATGTCACCAATACAGGTGATTTATTAAACACCAGATAATTTTTTTTACAATATGCTCAGTACATGAAATGCAAAAAACTTCAAGAAGAAATTTGTAGTGAAATCGGAATATAAAATTCATACTACGTGCGAACAGCTGATCGACAAATAAGAGATAGATTAATCTTAATGTTGAAAATCGAATAAAATCGTTTTGGCTGCTATTGGCGCAATAAAGACGCCTATTTTTTTTAATTATCCCTATGTACAGATATGAACAAGTGACAATTTTACAATATGTATAGAGCTGACATCACAAGTGCCTGACATTACATAATCATCGTTTGACTAAACGATGGAGCCTTAAAACTACGAAATGAAGTGAGTAAGTTACAAAAGATATATCTAAACTCCATTTATTCTTACTTGTCCTATTATGTAATAGTACATTGTGATATAAGTGCGGTAAGTTGAAAATTACAGCCGAGGCGATATTGCTAGCCCGAGCCGTAGGCGAGGGCTACAAGAAAGGCAGAGGCTGTAATTTTCAAAGCGCACGTATGTCATACGACGTTTTATAACATATTTGCGAGGAAATATTTAAATAAAACTCGGAATATTACAATACCAAAGAAAAAGCGCGCGGTATAATTTTACTTGTTCACAAATTAGAAATGCGCGCGCATCGGCGCTTTTTTTTAAGGCAAATGCACAAAAAACAGCCAGTATTACTAATAAAGTAAATTAATATTTTTGTGTTTTGTTACAAATAAATGGTCGTAATTTATTGTCAAAATAAATTTAAAGAATTAAATTTTTATTTATTTTATCTCCTAAAGTTAATTTTATTCATAAAATGTTGACCACTTTTCTGACATAAAAACTCTTTGCTAAGATTTAAAAAAGTATCGTTCGTTTTTAGACGGAGCGTGCGTTTTACTTTACAATAACGCACAAGTGCGTAATGAGATACAATACAATATTGAAATTGGTGAAATAAGTGACACTTTACGAGCAAATATGTTATAAACAATCTTCACAGTACAATTTGTTGAATTTTGTTGAAAATAAATCAAATATTAGTTCAAACCTAAACATTCTAAAATAAAACATCTATTAACCACGAAAGTAATTTCCTAAAAAGTCTATTTTAATTAATATTGTTGTAAAATCATAAAAAGACATGGTAAGATTGTTTACATAATAGGACAAGTAAAAAAGGAGTTTTTATTATAGTATAGCATGCCAATGACTTTGCTTTAGTTTGTACACTATAATGATATTATAATGTTTTAAATAAATGTTTATAGAGTATCAAAGTACCAAATATTCTGTCAAAATAACTAAACTGAACAATTTTCTAATGAATTTACAAAAATTTCTTATTTGACACAGTAAGATTTTATTCTAAAAGAGCGTGGTGCTTAAATGAGTTAAAAACTATAACAAAATATTTTGGTTAGATGCCTGTTTTAAGAAGAAATAAAGACATTTACAATTAACCACCTAAAACAAAAAATAATTTACATTTTTGGGCATTATTCATGATATATTTTTAAGACGTCTTAGGTAGGAACTGAACTTTCCAAGTAAGTGAATATTATTAGAGATCAATTACAAGTTTAATGTCTAATAAATTAACTCAAGAGTCAGGCTTAAAATAGCAAAAAGTGTTTAACATAATTAAAAGAATATATCATTACATTATATAACATAATTACATAAATAAATAAATAAACATACGTACAAATCACATACATCAAAGTAAGTTCGAGACTTGTGGGATACTATTATACTTAACATATTTTTAACAATTCTCATGCCTTGTCAATATAAGTATGATAGATAAGCAATAATAAATGGATCAAAAAGTATTTTGGCCAGGACACTTTTTTTTAGAATACTGTTCAGTTTCATTTAATTCATTGCAATAATACTTATAATTAAACATTGTTTTTTTTTTTTAATATGACAACTCTACTGAAAGTCAATGGAATGATGATATAAATGATGATCGATGGAAACTACTACAATATACACAAATCACATAGACTGAGCTAGCCTCAAAGTGATTCGACAACTTACCTATACATATTTCGTCATACATTGACAATTACAAAAAAAAAATTGGTCCTTTAAGTGTTATGTCTTCTTTTTATATGTACAAGGTAAACTCTATATATCTAGTATAATATATACCTAGGTTAGGATTGCCATCACTTGGTTTTTAATATGATTATTCGATTTATTTAATATGAAATAGAAATATTTATTTGCAATAACATGGTACATAGGATTTTTAAAATATATAACATAGAAGAACAACATCGTACACTATCACTGGCATGCAAAGTTTTAAACAATTGACACAAGCATTTTAATTAATCAATACATCAGTCGATCATTTCATTTATGATCGATCATGCTCATACTGTTTGCGATTGTGTGCGTAGTTTTTAAGCTAGTGCTCGGCCTTATCTTTGTGTGCGTGTATAAATTATGTTATCTGACAATGTGAATTGCGTTAGTATTCACAACTCTGCGTTTGATCGACTGACGCAACTTTGTACTTTCCCAAAAGTGGCAGACTATTTTATTTATTTATTTACGGAAGATTTACAGCATACATTAAACAATAGTAATAAAATAATATAGCCAGGAAAATGCCAATTACATTTTGCATAAGAATTCGCGCTCGCATCGTCTCTAGGTTGGTTAAATGCTCTCAAACTAAAACCCCGGACAAATTGGGTGAAATTGTTATTTTTCCTCACACCTCTAAAAAATCATCAGAATCATTTCATTCAATCGTTGGCTATTTGCAGCGCCGCCAGAGATGGCTTGGATGCGGTTTATGATTATGATGAAACTTTTTTTTTATTGTTGCTTTTTGACAATTAATCGGGACAGAACTTGAAAATTGGCAGAATAAAGTGTCCACTTTTTTAATAACCTTATCCAAAGAAAAAATCCGAGGAATCCCGGACAGAGGGCAACCCTAACCTAGATCTATTTAAGTAGTAATTGTTAAATCTATGTTATAGATATAGGTACCTATACGGTTAATTAAATACTAATGTTATACTAATAACGACTCCATGAGAAATGGTAAGAAAGAAGTACGAATACACTTTTAATGTCATAAACAAGAAAATAAATTTTATATTTATTTGGTTTTAACTGTACCGGTGCGGTTGTAGAAATTAAAGAAATTATAAAAAGAATATAATGACAAATATGAAAAATATTGTAAAAAATGCAATAACTAAATTACTATTTTTGAAAAAAAAAAATAAGTACAAAAAAATTATAATCGTATAGTTTCTTGGGTGTCTAAGTCCTAAGTCTAACTATTTTTTTTCTCGGCATAGGCCAATTTTATTTTATACATTTTTTTCAAAACTTATTCTATATATCTATTATGTTTTTTTTATCCTAGTTCAAACATATAGTTTGAAATAATCCTTAACTATCACTGGGGCCGATAACTGTTTATTTATAACCTATAATGCCATGGCGTGTTTATACTATATATAAGCACTTATACTATTTATTATAATAAATGATTTGATTTTGATATCTTAAATATTATAGTAGTAATTCATGAAATTAAAATTAAAACGACGAAAACTTAAGTAGGTATTACGTATTTTAATAAGTAAAACTGTAAACTGGTACTGCACATAAATACATTTTTTTTGTGAATTGAGAAAATATTAAAATTTAGAAGTAAATATTTTAATTCACTGGCATGCTGGTTTTAAAAATTACATTATTCTTAATTTCAAACAAAGTGACCTGAATGTTACAACATTAGTGAAGCGTAATCGTAGCGCCTCACACAGTCATACACCGTAAGGCGCTAGGTACCCGGTGCTTTTTAGTTTTCATGACGCGAGGTATCCCGCATCCCCGCTGTATGGAGATGCGCGCTCAGAGAAAACGCGAAATGGGCAAATGATCTTTATTTTATACACATTAGTATGGAAAATGTTGCTCGGTTTACATGAGATTTGAAGCGATTGAAATAAAATAAATGGTGTATTTATTATGATAGTAAATTAATTATAGTATATTTTAATCTTTCAAAATGATATTATTTTTCAATTATTTACTTTAAATGTTTCCATAATAAATTCAGTATTGAGCGGTAATTTTCCAGCGAATTATAAAAATAACAAAGAAATTTGTTTGATTTTAATATTTTCATATAAGTACCAAACGTATGAGTACTTAACTGAATAGAAGTAAAAGTACACTACTACTACTATGACTACTTCTAAATTCTACAACGTAACAGCCGTATTAGCATAATAGTGCGTCAAATATTTTAGAGTTAAATCGAATATATTTTATACTAGTTAATATTAATCATACTTAATTATTTGGCTTACATTCTACAGTCATAATAATATATGAACATACTATATTAGCTGAAATATTCCTGGGTCCACACACTATCATCTGCTTAACTTTAACATGTTAAGTCTTTAACTTATATGATACACTACTGAACTAATTAATGCCTAGCACCCGAATGCTATGAACCTACAGTTTGTTGATTTGCCAATATTTTATTCTAAAGTTGACGCTATACGATTGGGTAATAGTGTCCACTGTGTGTAGTGTGTGATCAGTTTGTCTCAGTCGCACACTTACTTAAGTGCGACAGAAACGAGCAACTCTGTCGTCTCACGCGCACGTATGTGACGGAAACAGGGTAAGACTACACGTCACTTAGCGGGCAAACTGAGGCACCTACTGTATTTTGCCAAAATGCTTATTAGCAATAACATAATGCAACATTCTCAAAAAAAATATTTTTGCATGGATTCTCCCTAATCTTATTTAGTGTAATAATTTGGTTAATCAAAACATATTATGTGAATACTTTAAACTAATATTGTTTAAGTATTAACGATTGTGAAAACACATCTTCAAACCTTTTTTAACAAATATGCGAAATAACATTATTTTGAAAAAAAAATTCAGAAACAATGTTACTAGTTTTAAATGCCCTTTTTTCAACAGAAAATATATTTGTATCATCAACAAATTGGAGTATCATCGCACACGGGTTAAGATGATTTTTATATCCAAATGTTTATTTGGGATATTTATATAATTTATTTCAATTTTTAATCAAACAACTGTAGGTGGTAATGTAATTATAGACTTTTTATTGACTAATCATTTTTTTAACTGTTCTTTTTTAGGAGAAAATAAATAAAAACACCGAATCCGGGTACGTCGTTAACATAATATATACTTGTCTCTTTCCTTTCATAACAACTACAAAAAATTAAAACTTATTTTTTAATGAAAACACTTGGTAAAAAATAAAAATATTGGGTTTCTTAGGTATATTAAACATGTTAAAAAAATGGGTGTAATCAATTGTAATTAGATTTCATGTGAGTTTTGATTTTGTAGATTCAGAGAATAGATATTCCAACTAAATATTTGGATATCCTTATATGTATTCTATCCTATTTGAGGTGGATTTTAGTTGGTTGTGTTAGTATTTAGTTTTCATCCTTTATATTGTACTTTATTGTTACTCCAGTAAAATACAATATGAAGATATTGTGAAGAGAGAAAGATATATTTCTCAGCAATAAAATCAATTAGGTATTTTTTAACAACAAAATTTACTCAATTAATTTTTTTTTATACACAGAATAATTTTATGAAAAACACATGAATTAAACATATATCAAAATAAAAAATAACAAATGAAAGGCGGAATGCCGACAGAAATAGCGCAATAAATCTACACTACAACCTTAACTAAATATGTATAGCCAAATAAATTTTAATCAGCAAATTAATCTAAAATATTCAATTAAAGCTATAACTAATAATAATTGAACGTAGGAAGTGCAAATAAAATAAAAACTTAAAGAGAAAATAAACAAAAAATTATGATCCATTTTACAAATCAAAAAATTTATATTTTCAATCCTTAATTAACTTTTTGGCTAAATCGCGAACACTATCCTAAGACAAGACAAATTTAAAATTCTACTTAAATTGCAAGAATAAAAGCAGAGCAAGCGATCAAACTAACGTATCACTTCGTTGACGAGTATGTCATCAAGTGACAACTTACCACATTACATATGTTCTACGATGATATATTCTAGTTTAATAAGAACTAATCCAATTTGATTGCCAATGAAATCCTTATATGGAATAATGGAAAATTTATTTATTTTATTTATCAAACTTCTTGTTCGTGAGAAAATAAAATTATTTTACTTTAAATATTTTTTTGTGTCGTTCTTTAAATGTCAAATACACATCGAAAAGTGAGATTCCTTATTATTTTTTAATTTAAACAAAGCGTTTAATTTTATTTAATGAATATTTCTTATCTATATATACATTTTATTTTTCTTCTTATATTTGTCCGTATATATTTATTTATTTTTACAAAATTAGTTACTGTAGTAATTTTCAACCAATATGCCAATTTGTTTTAATCCCTTATTTCGGCGCGAATTCCTAAGTCGCGACTAGACGACGTTGATATGATCCGTGCCAATATTTAAAAAGATTGTGACAGCGGTTTGTAAGATATTGTGGAACATATAAAGCTAAAAATGTGATTTAGCACGATTTTAAATGTTCCCAAGGTCAATAAAATGTAAATGGCAAACAAATTGAAATAGTTAAGTATGATAGGTACCTATTTACTTATTTTATACAATATTTCTTTAAACTTACGCTACATTATAGTCTGGCAATGGCAATAAAAAAATAATTAATTAGTTATAAATCTTATTTTTTATGATTATAATACGGATACTCACGCGTGTTGTTAGCCGGGACCGCCTTTTTTTATTACCTATTTAAAAAATTCTCTTCAACTTCAACCTTAATTATTTAAAGGATTAATTCATTGGCTTAGTGAAGTATAATTATAAAACTCTGTTCCTTAGTCTACGTATTTTAGTGTGGAAGTAAAATATACTTTTTGTCAAGTTTTAGTATACTTACATGATCACTTTTTTAACACTAGCCAATTTTTTTGTGCATTCTTACATGAAACCAAAAACCCTTCAAAGGACATTTATGGTGAAATACGTAAAAAAAATCGACCGATTTGTGATTTTTTTCACTAAAGATTTTCTCATTACAAAATTTTTACTGGCGTTAAAAAAGTCACCCTGTATAAATATGTGTGCTATTACTTGTTTGTAGATGTGGAAATAAAAAGTTTTTGTTTAACAAGAGAAAAGCATATCCCATCTAAATATATTCTAAAAATATACTTATAAATATGAAATGCAATAACATCAGTTATCATTAGGCTCTATTTAACCCGTGAACATTTAAAAAATGATTTTAGATCCTCTATGAGGTTATTTCAAAAATAGTTTTTTTTTTGTTACCTGTATCTGAACACTACCATACAAATATATTAAAAATATGTCTTTATAAGTCAAATATGTCAAAATGTATGGTTGTGCTAGTTTAATGAGTTTTAACTCCAATTTTATTCTTAAAAAAAACAAATGGCATCTTATACCATGTGTATTAAATTAAAAAAGCTCTTTTTTCACAAAACATTAACATGATACTTATTTTGAATTAAAAAAACACAGAGAATCTAGCATATTGATTAAAAAAAATGATATTTACATCCTTAAAACTAAAAACTAGCAGACACATATTATGATTATTTAACCAAAGTGAAAAAAAAATAAAGGTACTTGAGAAATATGGCAAAAAAAATTTACCACATGTTATTGGAATATTATAAAAACCATACAGTTTAATGAATTAGTTGTTGGTATTTTATACTATGGCATATGTTATTTGTTGGAATTTCTGTTAAAATTACTGACGCCTATATAAGATTATTAATTTTTAGAAATTTTACAAAATAACTTAAAATAAAACAAAACCATTATTTCATATTTAAGCTGTGTATCCACTAGGCAACATTGGTGCGACACATTATGCTATATCACACTCATTTCTACTGACTAAAGTTAAATAGCGCATTGTAAGACATATGTTGTAAAGTGGCGTCTTTGGAGAAAATGCAGCAGTGGAGTTTGTTGCGCCGCCTCTTCTCCACTTGCGCTTTGGAGGCGGTGGTAACCTTAGCTTTAAGTAATTTTATGACGTCAACTAACTATAAAACAAGAACATGCCGATTTAAAAATGCTATTTTTAAGCCTATTTAAATAAAACCTTTGACTTTTGACTTTGCATCGTGTTTCTCGCTCACATAATCTGTACTGAGCAAGAAAGAGCGAAATGTTCCGAACCAATGATGCCAAGTGGATACACAACTTTAAAAAAATATACTCAATTAAAACAAATACCTGTGTAAGGTACATTTTCTTATTTATAAAAAAGATTCATAAAAAACACAGTTTTGTCACATCGGAAAAAAAAAACTAGACAGAAAAATCTAAAACCTTATTAATGACAATTTCTCATAATTATTACGGAAAAGTAGTTACCACATCAAGATGTTTACGCCAACTAAATCAGACATAGATATGTGATGAAATTTTAAAAAGGTTTTGCGTCTTCCTGCTTCACCATCCCCAACTCTTGGAGCATAGCGTCCAGCCCCTCTGGTATACGACCTTGATCTAACTCCAGATTCCATTTGTAATACTGAAAAAATATATATTCTGTAAGTAAATATACTATATCTTTATAATTGTTTGTTCTATATAATTGAAAAACTGGTCGGAGGTTGCTATATGACAGTGGAGGAGACCTTTGCTCAGCAATGGGACAATAAAGGTTTTAAAAAAATATAATTGTGGAAGACTATCTTTTTGCCCGCGACTTCATCGGCAGTAGATGCCTGAAGGAGCTACTGAACGGGATAAAAAAGTATCCTTAAAAAGGGGTAATTTTCATTTTTTGTATTTTTAAAAATGAGATCTATATGTGAAGTATCCTCGAATCAAGTAACATGCAAATCAGTCCATAAACGTAGAAGATATTCTGCTGTGACAGACTAGAACGGACGGAAGGACGGACTGAACGATTTTATAAGGGTTCCTTGTCGGACTACGGAACCCTAAAAACAAACATCCATAAATGTAATCCATGAATGTCCAGTGCAAAGGTCCCAGGTTGAAATCCTATTCGGGGCTCATGAGTTTGCATACCAATCTGACTCATGTATGGTAGTTTTCATAGACCATCACTTGATTCGGGTGAAGGAAAACAACATTAGTTCACAAAAATTATCAGATAGTGTGTGAAATGTAGAATGCAATGGCAAACCACTTCATCAACATTGCCAAAGTAGTTGTATATTTCATTTAACGTAATTACCACGACCCTCGGCCATGAAGAGTACTATAGGAATGATCTATGTACGAAGTGTGACCAAAAAATTAAATAGACATTGACCGTAACAAAAACAATTCAGTCATAGTATCGCTTTCTTCGTAAGATAAGATAAAAACGATAAAAATATAAACACTAGTAAAACTGTACTGCACAACAAAAACATCTCGCCCACACAAATAGATAACAAATATAAAAAATGCCTTTAAAATTTGCAGTTACCGAGCTAAACTTGGTAACAAGCTAATTAAAAAATAAAAACACGACTGACAACTCACATAGCCTATGTCACTCGGAGGATTGAAAGGAATCTAAAAATACCTCTCACATCAAAATCTGTTCAGCCGTTCAGGACTTATGGTGGAAATACAGAAACTTACATACATACATACTTACATATATGAACTCTGAAAACATAACACTCCTTTTTTGGTCAGTCGTGTAAAAAGGGTAAAGGGAACAGGCCATTTCTGTTGCACGTATAGTGTGCGACTGAGACGGGAATACGTGAAGGAATGGGCGACCGCTACGTGACAAAGTGGAAGTCAATGGTCATTGCCCATTAATCCGCCGGATCGGAAAACGTGAGTATACGAGCATGACGCCCAAATCCTAATTAACATTATAAATATAAATGCGAAATTGAGTTTGCTTGTTTGTTTGTTACCTCTTCACGCTTTATCTACTGAACCAATCTTCCTGAAATGTTTTTTACACATAGTTTAAGTAGTGACACATTTCACCCGGAAAAAGCACTGTTCCCGTAGGAAATTCAGGCGGGCGAAGCCGCGGGCAAAAGCTAGTGTATCAATTAAGAGTATCTAGTGAATAAAAAATATGAAAAATGTTGGTACAGAAAATCCAGTATTTGTTACCAACCGAAATCTTAAATCTAGTTACAAATTGAAATAGCACTAAAATAAGTTAGTATTAGCCCAGAATAAGTAATAGTACTAACGTACAGAACGGCCACTCAGCGCCCCGCACTCATTTTAAATACCGCACCCCACCCCGCACTTCGTTGTAGACATCACTGACACTTAAACTAGGGCTGGCGCGCGTAATCGACGCACTTTCCGCGCCATTTTGATTAATAACCACGACACGCAAGCACAAAGTTTCACGTACATATTGGCGCGCGTACAAACGTCATTTGCCTCTCTCTTTAGTCGTATTTCCTCATGACTGAGAGTCGTGGTCATTATATGGAATGAAACGCACACGACTCTCTTGGAATTTTAATGGAGTGGTTTGCCATTGCCTTCTCCATTTCACACACTAGCTGATAATCATCAACCAGAGTGCAGGTTTCCTCATGATGTTTTCCTTCACCGGAAGCAAGTGGTGGTCGATGAAAACTAACATGAGTCAGATTGGTATACAAACTCGATTCGAACCTGGGATTTTGCATCCACAGGCGGGCGCTCTACCACTATCATTTGCCTATGTAGTAGTAAATTTGCGAGCGTTGTTTTTAGTGTCCGGGGTGTGGTGTTATGTGTGTTGGTCAGAGTGAAATGAATGAAAGCACTACCTTATCCAACTCCTTCCGCAAGGCAATAACGGAGCGCTCACGGTCCGCCACGAGCTCCTCCAAGTATTGGTAACGGAGCTTCTTCCGCGCGCGACACTCGCGCGCCGACTGGCGACTGCGCTCTGGAAACAAAAATAAAAAAATAATAAATACTAATGGATATGACTACCGCTCCGGGTGGTACCTTGTTCAAAGGTTATCTATAGCTATTCAAAGGGGAAACGCGGCAAGCGTTATGGGTACCTTTGAGCCGGGTACAGTCCGGGGTGGCATTTTTGACTAATTTCTCTTTACTTTTGTTTTATTTTTAAGACTTCTCATTTACCTCTTTTAATACATTCTCAAATTTTAATAATAAATATATACCGACAAATCACACAGATTGAGTTAGATTTGAATAAAATCTGACACCAGTGTCAGTAAGAACTGTAATGAAGGTCCGTCAATAGTTTTAGACCTCTTTCAGTGCATTCCATAAAGAATAATAAATTAAAAAGAAGAGTATTGAATGTTTGTAAATGTGACACAGTCGTGTGGGATCTGAGCTACACGCAGGTCCTAATAGTTTTGCTTAAGCAATAAATATAGTATCAGTTACGAGTTGTTTAATTCAAAGTGTTCAGTTAGCAGGAAGACTGCTACAAAGAGGCGCCGGGTAGCAAATGCCCACCAAGAGTCGACGCCCCTAGGAAGTGTATGTATGAGAAAAAAAGCAACGGAAGAATAAGGGTATGAGATTGATGTAATTTTACACTGCAAGTTCGCGAGTGCTATTTTGAGTTTCCGAGAACGTGTAAGACAAACAGTCAAAATGGAGTCACAATGTAATTCGATAAAAATTGTGGTGAATCTATTCGACGGTATTAAACAGGATTCCCAGGACTTTTTAAAACAATTTAAAAGGCTTGCAATTTTTAAGAAATTATCCCAACCGGAGCAGGTCGCCATTTTTTCATCGTATTTAAAGGGGGCGGCCCTTTCGTTTTATAAGTCGATTGAAGACTCGGTAAAAGAGTTTAGTGATTTGGAACAGAAATTTCTAGAAGAATTTCCTCCCGTAATAAATTATGAAGAGAAATTTTACTACGCCAAGCAGGAAAGTGACGAAAATATTTTGGAATATTTTTATAGGCTGCAGGAATTAGCTGCAAAGGCTAAAATAGTGGATGAAGAAAAATATATTACGCAATTTTTGAAATCAACGCAACCTTTTTATAAACATAAATTAGCAACGTCCATTTTCGAGAGCAAGAAAAGTTTAAAGAAATTGATTATACAATAGGGTATTTGACAGTATTAAATATATGAGTAATTCTATAAATATCCTTAAAGACAATATTTTTCTTTAATTTTTGGATATTTTAAAAGGTCAAAAGAAGCAACGATTATGTTAATAAACTAATTATAAAGTAATTTATTTCAAGCTCTTGATCACGTGATATGAAACGCTCCGCCATTTTCAATGACGTAATTTAGATGGTCAAATCAGTCAAGTGTCAATTCCATGATCCGTTTTGCACTGTAAAAGTCGCACCATTATTTTAGAAAAATTGTGAGACTATATCTGGACCCTTTACGCCATTGCCTTTAGCAACTTACATTGTAAATTAGTTTTGTCGCTCACATTAACATTTCAATTACACCGTATTGTATTGAAAATCTTGTTATGAAAACAAGGAAGTGATATTAGTGTACTTAATACAGAACGGATTTTAGTGACGAGTGCCCATAATACGTCACGGGGTTCTCATTGCAACGTATTGAGCTTTTAAGCGGTAATATGATTATTTTGAACTTTATCATCGATTTTAAATGTAAATACTGAAAAATAATCAAAAATATATATATCGTTAGTTTTCTGATAACGTAATGAACAATTTTAGATAGGTTTTCAAAATCAGTCAAATACCCTATTACAATCAATTTACGATAAAACGGAGGTGTTACCTACGCATATTCCCAGGGGGATTGAACATGTACCAAGAGGGATGAGAGAGGATTCGGCAGGAGATTCGCCAGTATATAGAACCCCACAGAATGAAAGGAATAATCGATCGCCGTTTCGGGTTAGGTTCGGAACCACACCGCCGATCAGATCACATAGTCCGCCTATGAGATCGCAACAAAATCAAACGACGACGCCAAGAAGGGAGTACTTTTTGAGATCATCCGCTCGACCTTCGGCTTCTCAAGATGTGCGGAATCAGAGAAACTGGCGAAATGAGTGTAACAGCGTGCAACAGCATATGGAAGAGGTGGAAGACGTTGAAAAAATTAATTCGGAATTGAATAATATTGAACTTTGTAATAATGTAGTTAGTAATAGAGTTCCACTTATTTTACTACAGTTTTTTAATGTAAACGTTCCCACCCTAATTGATTCAGGCGCTAGCGTGAGTTGTTTGGAATATTCCTTAGCCAAATCTTTAGGAATAGAATTTGTGCCTTTTATTTATTTGTTACGGACCGTCAATGGAGGGAGCATGCCCACGGAGGGTGTAGCATCGTGTATAGTTAAGGTTAAGGGTATCGAAATACCTATGAAATTTTATATTGTAAGGAGTTTAGCATGTCGTGTTATAGTGGGGCAAGATATTTTGCGAGAATATGGGGCTGTTATAGATTTTGGGAAAAATAAGGTTAGTTTCAATGGGATTGAAGTAGAATTTTATTCTCAAGTGGAAATCGAGGAATTAAAAAAAAATTATAAAGAGGCGGCGGTCACCCAAAATAGTTGTTTGATTTCGAATGATGCGTCATTGTTTATTTCTAGAAAAGATTTGACATCGAATTCGGATGATGTTCCATTGTTTTTAGGTGATGAAACAAATGAAAGTGGATGTGGTTCGAAACAAATTCATTTGTCTCGACAGGATTACGTGTATTTTTCAGCTTTGAGTGACGTCTGCGAATTTGGAAATAATAACAAGGATGGTTTTAGAATCGGGGAAAACTTACCATCATCGGGTAAGGAGAATTTGTTAAATGGTTTGAACCGGAATAAGGATCAATTTTCTTTTGATGATAAACAGATCAAAGAGAATGTGGTAGTGGATTTTTTGAACAGAAATCCTATATTAGAAGAGAATAAAGAAGAGATTAAGGAAACTAAGGAGGAGAGACTAGAAGTATTTGCAATAGATGCGATTTCAATTCAAGAAAAACAGCAGGAGGATGAGTTTTGTTCGAGAGTAATCTTAGAAGTACAATCGGAGAGATCAGCTCATGGATTTCTGTTGCGCAACAATATTTTATTTAAACGAGTATTAAGGAAGGGAAAGGTTTCGGAAGTGCTCGTTCTTCCGAAAAGCTTATTCAATCAGGTGATGGAGATTTTGCATGACGACCCGTGGTCAGGAGGACATTTTGGATGGGTCAAAACGCTTGGAAAGTTTTTGTCTCGATATTTTATGCCGAAGGCGGAGAAGGGTGTTCGAGATTATGTTCGAACATGTATTCCGTGTCAAGAAAGAAAGAGTGTCAAATCTATTGCTCCTTTGGTGCCTATTTCTGTAAGACATATTATGGAAAGAGTGGGAATTGATATCTTGGGTCCATTACATATGTCTTCAAAGGGCAATAAGTTTATAATAGTAGCGTTAGAATATGTTTCCAAATATGCAGTGTGCAAAGCAGTCCCGAAGGTTACATCCGATGTAATTGTTGAGTTTTTAATCCAAGAAATCTTTTGCAGATTCGGAGGTGTCAAGGAAATATTAACCGATAGAGGTACGGTGTTTACAGCACATCAGGTGAAAGAAACTATTCAATTATTTGGCGCAAGAGCGGTAACTACGTCTGCTTTTCACCCGCAAACTGATGGTTTGGTTGAGAAGTTCAATTCTACGTTATTGGCTGCTTTATCTAAGTGTATAGAGCGTGAGCAGAATATATGGTGTAACCTGTTACCATTGGTGGTGTATGCGTACAATACGAGTATACAAGCATCCACGGGCATTGTGCCGTATACCTTATTGTATGAAAGGGATCCACAGTTGGCTTTGGATATGGAGCTTGGAATAAATGTCGCTAATAATTCTAATTTTTTAGAAGAAAAGCTGTCCATGGTGCGAGAGTTGACGTCGTGTGCGGTCAACAATATAAAGAAAGCTCAAAGACGTCAGAAGAGGTACTATGATAGAAAAATCAAGCTGCAATCGTTTCAGCCGGGGGATTTGGTGTTGGTGTATACTCCAAGGAGAGTTTCTGGTAAAACTTTCAAATTATGTAGATTATATAGGGGTCCTTTAGAGATAGTAAGTCGAAGGGGTGACACGAATTATAAGATAAAGAAGTTAAGGGGAAGTAAGTGCGATATTGTACATGTAAACAGATTAAAACCCTTCCATCGTCGATCTGTCGCTTTTCCGATGTAGATTCAAGTTGGTAAGACGATAGTGTCTTGCATCAATTAGGAGAACGTACTAAAGTTGTATATTTTTGTTAATTTATTTGTGTTTCCTTTTTATGTGTATATTACTGTTTCAGAAGGATTGGGTATTTGTGTTATAACTATGTGTATTATAACTTTATGTTTTTTCATGTATGGGGCGAGAGCCATGCAGACAGTGAAGATTTATAAATAAAAAAAAATTTGCTTAGTTTAAAAACGATTATAGGACTTCTTCAGGACATGAAGAAGAATTTCAACATAATACATCGTGTTAGGCTTTAAGGTATTAGGTAGAAAGGTTTAGCTCCCCATAAAAATAAATGTTTGTTCCTGTGGTAGGTAGGCCCTGGGATTTAATAGGAGTTAGTGGGGAATCTTCACATCGTGTTAACTAGGGATCGAGAAATGTATGTAGAAATAATAGAGTTGTTGAAAAGATACCTGGCACATCATGCCTACAGGTATGAAATCTTTGCTGGATTTCTCAACATACTTTGTTCTTTTTTTGTGTATTATCTCAAATGTTGGGTTTTAAGGAGGTAGATGTCATTTCGGAGAATAGTTTTATTTGGGTATTTTGTGTAGTTGAGATATGGATTTTAGGGATGCTGTTGGAAAAGGTATCTTGGGGGTCATAAATCCCTATATGATATGAGGTTTTTGTTGGGCCTCTCCAAGAGTATTTCTGGGATCTATATCAAAATAAATTGTTAAGTTAAGTTTGTTGATTCAGAGTTGAATCAGACAGTTTGGAAAGTGGCCTTGGGGTGATGATTTTTGGGACAGTTTTTTTATCACTCGAGCACGAGGGATGAGATTTCCCTCTTGCTGGTTTCTCTCTGTTACCTGGGTCATTCTCCGAACTTATTAGATGTTAAGTAGGGATCCTGTCCATAGGTAGGCTAGGGTTTTGTTTTGTATAACTGCCGTAGGGAAAAAATAAGTTTCTCCCTTGAGAAAGAAGCTTATTTTTTTGATGAGGAGGGGGATGAATGTAATGAAGGTCTGTCAATAGTTTTAGACCTCTTTCAGTGCATTCCATAAAGAATAATAAATTAAAAAGAAGAGTATTGAATGTTTGTAAATGTGACACAGTCGTGTGGGATCTGAGCTACACGCAGGATCTTGTAGTTTTGCTTATGAAATAAAAATAGTATCAGTGACGAGTTGTTTAATTCTAAGTATTCAGTTAGCAGGAAGACTGCTACAGAACACGCTCGATAAGAAGAAGTTAGCCCTAAAGTAAGTTCGAGACTTGTGTTATGGGATACTTACTCAGTGATACTATATTTTATAACAAATACATATTTAGATAAACATCCAAGACCCAGGCCAAACTGAAAAAGATCATTTTCATAGTTAATTCATCAAAAAAATTGACGATTAACTTTAAATGTATGGAACTTACAAATACATGACGTGATTGTGGCAAAAAAACATCTAAACTACGTTTTTTCCTACTTCTCCTATTATGTAAACAATCTTACCATGTATTTTTATAATTTCACAACAATATAAATTAAAATAGGCTTTTTAGGAAATTACTTTCGTTGTTAATAAATGTTTTACTTTAGAATGTTTAGGTTTGAACTAATACTTGATTTATGTTCAACAAAATTCCAAAAAAAGTAATGTGAAGATTGTTTACATAATAGGACAAGTAGCAAGAAACGTAGTTTAGACTGTTTAATATTTATAAAAAACCTAATCATACCTAGCTTGGCCTTCATATCCTGCTTGTCAAGCTGCGCTTTCCTGCCAGGACGGCGTCCCCGCTTCCCCCCCTCGCGACGCTCACCCCCCTCTGGCCCCGCCCCCGCTGACCCAAACACCCCGCCTCCGAGGGACTCCTGGAATAAAAAAAAAATAATACTTACAATTTACCGGTTGTTACTAGTACTACTATCCCCTCTATTGGCGCCGCCATTTTTTTGTTGTGACGTCAAGTGGCAGATAAGGAAAAAAAAAAAAGGAAATTCGACCTCTGCACTTTAAAAATTAATTTAGCCATGTTTTCGTATTGTAAGTGGTAAACCTACCTATCTAAATAGAAGTACCTACTTATAAAATGAATGAAATAAAAGTTTAAAAAATATATTTTTAGAAAACCTTAGCAAAATCTATCAGATCGCAACACTCGATTTGTGGACTGACCTCGATAGAAGAAAAAAAAGTAATGAAACAACCAATAAAGAGATATTTTAATAATCTATCGATAAATTAGATTTTTTAATAATCTCACGATCTGTTTGTTTTTCTCTCCCAAACCTGAAATGACGAAAGCCAGCAGAATTCAATGTCCTTCCCCTTCCTAACCTTGAACCGCAACCCTTCAAAACAAGGGAAGTTAAGTTCAAGGGTAAAGGGAGCTAAGCTTTATTGAGCCCGAATTTATTATTGTGTTTAGAATCCACATGAAGCCTTTATAATTTTAATTTAACACGTTGCCTTTATAATTATAATAAACAAGTCATAAATTAAAAAAAAAAACTAAAAAACCCGACTGCATTAAAATATTAAGTGCATGATATAAATTTCCGAAATCTTTATGTTAAGCCCTTCAATTTGACAACTATATTGCAAAAAAAAAAAACAAAAAAAAAACACACCTCACAAAAGCACCTCGCAGCCGCTATGTAAGTTCTTTTTTAGGAACAATAAAGAATAAATATAAGTACACTGATACTTTAGGTACTTTTAAAAGTAGCCTCTCTGACGTAGTCCTCCCCCAGTTTCTTTCACTCTACTGCTTGCCTGCTTCATCCAATTCGATCCACATACGTCCTACTAGACTAGCTATATAGGTACCTACTATTTTTTTATATTAGCCTAAACTGTCCCACTGCTGGACAAAGGCCTCCCCTCTGGTTCGCCATTCCTGTCTATTCAGTGCATGAGCCCTCCACTCTCTACTACTCTCCTACTTAGTCCTACTAGGTCTTAATTATGTAAGAACACGCAGACTTAATTATAAATTAATTATTTGTCTGCTACGAGGTCAAGGTCATATCGATGCGACGCAGCTTCACGACCAGCTACGTCGTTTGCATGTACAGTGGTCCACATAAAGTCAAAGTCAATTATTTTTATTTAAATAGGCTTAAAAATAGCACTTTTCAACCGTCAAATTCTTGTTTTTTTAGTAATTGACGTCATAAAATTACTTAGAGCTAAGGTTACCACCGCCTCCAAAGCGCAAGTGGAGAAGAGACGGCGCAACAAACTCCACTGCTGCATTTTCTTCAATGACGTCACTTTACAACATATGTCTTACAATTAAATGACTGTGTATGTGGACGAATATACATAGAAAAGTATACCACCTGAAATACGATCCACTATAAGAAGTGGTATACTTTTCCATCTGGCCCACTGTACCGTCACACTAACATGTAAATAATATAACATGGAAAGGGAACGTGATATGTATATGTTCTTGTGACTGTACCGAACAGAAATCTACAACGCAAATGTCAACTGAATCCTACAAACAACAAGAACGGTTGAAAAGACATTTATTGAAAAACGATTGTAACTTTAACTTTATTATGAGAAAGAAAAAAAAATGTTTTTTTGATAATATCACAAAAAAAAATTAAACCAATAATTTATGTTTATATCAAAAAGGATGCCTTTTTGATATCTCATTATATAAAAGAGATATATCTATTAGACAATCTTATTTATCTATGAAATGAAATATTTGTTTGTTTGTAATAACTTTATTGCACAATAACATAAATACAATAGATACTAATTACAAATCCAGAAGATGGCAACGGCGGACTTATCCCATGAAGGGATCTCTTCCAGTCAACCGGATTAATAACTGGGTTAATATAATTTTTATGACAGTAATTTGTATGCCAAATGACGCAGCATAGAGCACCCACCACAACCTATACCTATACCTACCTATTTAAAATTGTAACATCAACCTATGTCTAAAAAAATAAATAAATCTGAATGAATCTGAATCTGATATAAACAAGAATGATTGTTGCATACTGATGTGGTGGAAACAGCTGGTCTTCCGAGAGCATAATTAAAAAATTTAAATAAAAAAACAAACAAATTAAATATCTTAATCTTATCAAGAATTTAAAACAACAGACACCTCGGCAAAGAATATAAATTAATGTCGCAGGAAAATGAGGTTACCAGTGATTTCGTAAAATCCCTAGGAATACCACGAAATCATTCGAAAGATGTCGCTACAATTGACCCTGGAAAAGTGATGATGTTGACTTTAATAGGTACAGACAATCATAACTTTTAAATAGGCAATAATAGTACTTTTGTACTATGAAAGTATAAATTATAATTAGCTACAGACAAGTTTACTTCAATAAATTTACCAAAGGGCAAAAGGAGAAGAAGCGATGCAAAAAACTCTAGTGGAGGCTGTGTGGCAGCATTATCTCCAAAGACGTCAACTTACAAACGTAGGTATTTCTTATCTTGTTAGCTAAATACGCACTATACAATAAAGCTCCCTTTCACCTTGAACTTTAGGTCCCTTGTTGTTGTTGGAGCTTCCTAAAATGAGGCGGAGTTAAGATACGTAAGTATGTTTGAGTCGCGATCAATTTTCGATTTTCTCGATGCCAATGGAACAAAACATTCTACGCAAAAGCTGGGGGTCTAAAACGTCCACTTTGATGAACGGAATATGGTCCATTTCTCATATCCTAAATTTTTAAAAATCAATCTTATGACATCAATTATAAAGTTAATTTTTAAGTATTTAGGAAATGAGAAATTTAAAATATTCGATTCGTCAATGTAGCCATTTCAGACCATGTAGAGTTCGTTCACTTCGGAGGCTCATTGGCAACATTCCTCTCTAAACACACATTCACAAAAGCCACATTCATTCAACATACAACTATAATATCAACAGCACGAGGCCGACTTTCCAATGACGGAGCCACAAAAACATTGTTTTTGTCAAGCGAGGCGCAAGAAACATATGGTTATGTAATATTATTTTTGGACGTAACCTAACCATATGTATCAGTAGTTCAAATGGACGAGGAAAATGTAACTCAAATCAACGATGTGAAATGAAAATATCAAACGCAATTTACGAATCATCGAATATGTTCTACCGCTTTCTGTTATGATTATGGAATTGAATGAAATGAGCCTCATACAGAGACTAAGCTAGCTAAATATAGTCAAGTTTTAAAAGAAAAACAAATAGATAAATACTACTCCAACAAAGAAGTACTCTAACGCAACTAAAGAGCGGTAACAAGCTAATAAAAAAAAAAAAAACACGACTGACAACTCACATAGCCTATGTCACTCGGAGGAATGCAAGGAATCTAAAAATACCTCTCACATCAAAATCTGTTAAACCGTTCAGGACTTATGGTGGAATAAAGAAACTTACATACATACATGAACCCTGAAAATATCGCTCATTTTTGGTCAGTCGTGTAAAAATAAACTATTTCAAAAACACAGAACAAAGAGATACGGAAATCAAAGCTGTTTCATTTTAAAAAACCATTTGACACGAGTGCAACGAAAAAGGGCGTGCAAAGTTCAAGTTATAAAGCAACATTAAATGCGAACCTTCCGAAGTTTGCGTTTACGAGCCATACGGCTCACACAGGACTTTGAACCAAGTACTGCACAAAACGACTTTACGCGTCAAAAACTGCACAAATCTTCAACTTTATGCCTTCATTAGAGGTTTTCACGCAATATACAATGACGTGGACTGTTACCAAAGTATGAAGGAGTGGACTGTTACAAAGGAAATGTACTGCGCATTACGGTGCAGCGGTGCATCGATTTCTAGGACGCCTCAGTCTAACCCTGGATGACGGGACCTATTCTGATCCGGTGTTGCTATGGCAATTTTCATATAAATGTAATAATGATATTACACGGTGCATCAAATACGCATGTGCTAGTGTTAATGATTTTACGATGCAAATATCACAGGACACCATGTACCTATACTATTTTTGCCAAGAAATATGTCGGATGCCTTTGAAAAGTCTGACACCAGTGTTTTCTATTAAATGACGAACCCGATAAGAAGAACTCATTTTAATATCAAAAACTCATTTTCCACTTTAAAGTGGCTTTCTGTCAGCAGTAATGGGACAAGCATGTAAGAAAACGTCAGAGTCCAAATCAGGTAATGTTAAGAAATTTTAAGATGCCAGAGAAAATCCTTCTAGGCATCTGAAGTAAATGACTACATAGGTGCAATGTACGAGCTTTCTTTCAAGTAAATGACAATATAGATACAATGTACGAGCATTTGTTGATATTGATTCATGATGATAAGCCACGTAAGATTGACGTGGTGTTAGCGTTAGGTTAATAGCAAAGGAAGAAATCATAATGTCTGTGGATTTTGTTAAAGAAACTTTTGACGATTCCGATCACCTCTCTGAGGAGCATGCAATATTTGAACCTTGGTTTTGAAGATCATCAAAATAATGACAGTGCAAATTGTCAAAATCTTGAAAATGCTTAAGTATTATGAACGAAGATGCTACCAAAATTTGGTTGATCGATACCAATTCTAAAAATAATTAAGGTGCGTTGGCGTCGTATAAATTCTTCGAGATAAGTTCTTATTTATTATAAACAGGTACCTAGGTAGGTACGCAAAATTTTCACATTCTACGATTTATTAATGACTTGCATGTAGCTAAGTCATTGTCTTGCATTAAAAGCTTCTATCTACCTCAAATTAATGAAAGATCTTATTAAATCGCTAATTGTTTCTAGCGAAAGTGTCATTTCAATTTGCCATGATGAGCCATTTCTTTCGACAGAAGTATTGTAGAATGTTTAACAGTCATCCATACTAATATTATAAATGCGAAAGTTTGGATGTGAGTTTGTGAGTTTGTGAGGATGTTTGTTACTCAATCACGCAAAATCTACTGGACGGATTTCGATGAAATTTGGTACAGAGGTAGATAATGACCTGGAATAGCACATAGGCTACTTTTTATCCCGGGAAAAAGCACTGTTCCCGTGGGAAATTCACGCGGGCGAAGCCGCGGGCAAAAGCTAGTTATTTATAAATATTTCAGTTGACAATCGAGCGAAATTGGATTTACGACCTAACGGATGCAATGCATAATCCTTGAATATTCATTGTACGAGTATGGCAATCTACCGGCGTCTTACCATGACCTACCTCTTGAAGATAGCATAGTTCCAATAATAAATCATACGATGCGTTGTATTATGCAGTGAACATTTACGTATCACCATGCATTGTGATATACGCAGTTGTTTTGTCAGCAGTTAGCAACAGCCGCGATACAACCGAACTGCGTCGTTCACTCCGGCAAGCCGGCGCATTTGCGGCGTAGAAACTGACAATTCTTAACCTAAAATAAACTCCTTCATCGCACTTCAACACACACGTATAATATACTACAGACTTTAAAAAAAACAAGATTCTAGTGTAGTTTTCTCATATGAATCTATTAAAATGAGCAAAATAACTCACGTTTTGAGGAATGCTCGGCGCGCGATGACCGCCTCTGTTACTGCCTCGATACCAACTGAGTTCATGGGTTGCGCGCCGCGATGCGCGAGGCGGGCCACCGCGCGATTTCACTCCTCCTTTTTTTAAAATTTTCAGATTGCCGGCGAATGTTGCAAGGAACTGCAGAC